>VSMD01073998.1:0-301229 GCA_008750895.1 Mirza zaza | reverse complement strand
AGCCTGAGCAAGAGCGAGACCCCATCTCTACTATAAAATAGAAAGAAATTAATTGGCCAACTAATATATATAGAAAAAATTAGCCGGGCATGGTGGCGCATGCCTGTAGCCCCAGCTACTTGGGAGGCTGAGGCAGAAGGATTGCTTGAGCCCAGGAGTTTGAGGTTGCTGTGAGCTAGGCTGACACCACGGCACTCACTCTAGCCTGGGCAATAAAGTGAGACTCTGTCTCAAAAAAAAAAAAAAAAAAAGCTCCTAAAGCTGGATGATACTTCTGAAATATTCATTGATAATTTTTTTCCACCCTGGCGTGTCCTTTCTTTCTTGAGACCCTTCCCTGTTTGAGCCACTTGGCTGTGGTGTGGTTGCTGCTTCAGGAAAAGGACATAACTGCCCTCTGCTCATTGGCTTTTGTTTCCAAAGCCCAAGTCCTTAGGAAAAGCAAATGACTCTTGGCATAGTAGAATATAGATTTGGGAGAACAACATCCCCCCGTCTGGGGGAAAAGGGAGATGTGGAGGTAAATCCATAAAAGGAGAGATTTTTAGAGGATGGAAGCTGCACCCTGCTTCTGGTGCCTGAGCCCTGGGGTAAGGAGCAAATTTCAAGGGGGTTTTGGGGGATTTGGGTGAGGAGGGGACCTGCCCACTATTTGTGGGTAGAACCGTGTCACTGGAGAGGCAGCAAGACTCTAGAGAGAAACTGGCTGCATGACACATCTAGGTGCATGGAGCCTCTCTTAGAGTTTCTGTACCTAATGAGGTTTGAGAATAGGAGGGCGATTTCTTTGCATCCAGGCATGGTGCAGAGTAGCGGAGAGACTGAGAGGGACCCCAGGGATGGAATTGGTCACTGCCTCAACAGCAACCTGTGTGGACAATCAGCCGATCACCACAGGGCAATGGACGTCTCCACGACTGCCCCTGCACCCATGATATTGACAGTTCTCTCCCAATGCCTTGGCGCTAACTCAAGCTCCAGAATTTTTGCACAACTCTAGGAGAAGGGAGGGAACCCCAAACTGAGTTTCATCCATGGATTGAAATAGAAAATAAATCGAACCTTAGAAAAATCCATTTACATTTCTTGCATCTGAGTCCTCCTGGGATGGCAGACTGAGGTCCTTACTCACATGCTTGCTTAGCGTTGGCAGTTTCAGTAAAGATTTACATCTGAGTTTTAAACATTTCTTGAACACTTCTTTGCACTAGACCTTTTTGGGATAATAGAGGAATAAAGATGGAGTGGATGTGTTCTACTAGGTGCTTCAGGAAGGTTGCAAATCCAGCATTATGGGAGCAGCAAGATGTTGGGAAGGTCTTCCTAGACCCTGCACACTATGGACACAGTTTTCTCAGGGTGAATAATTGAGACATTTCTCATCCCACTTCCTGTGTGAGCAGAGACTGAGAAACGATGAGATGGCGGGTAGAGTGGAGACAGATATTGCAGGAATACAAGAACAGCAAGTCACAATGTCCCTCTTCCCTTTAGGATTCTATTTTGGAGGAGATATTGCAGGTGGAGTAGTTGGAATGAGTGGAGACCTGTTCTGCTTGTGGGAGAGGTTTGTGGGGAGCAGTTCTGCATGGGTAGTAAGAAGTCATCAGGGTAAAAGACAAAGGGCTGGCTCCCCTGGAGCCCCCTGCCTTAGTTGTTTGCTGGAAACCAAGTAAAACTTTCCCGTACTTGAATTAGTCCAGGTCTGTATATCCCTGCAACTGGCAAAGGCTTGGGGGATGGTTTGGTCACCTGTGTTGTGTGTCTGGGTTTTATCTCTTCTATTTATTCTCTATGTCATGAGAAAACCGCCTTTGCCCTTAGAAGATGCCATCTAGAACGCCCTCTGCAGGTCTAAGAGAATCAAACTCAAGGGGTCAGTTGGAGAGGGACTGAAGGACCTCCAAAATGTCCCTTGGTGGTCCTTTCTCCCAAACAGTCGTGGGCTCCCTTCCAAGACTACAGGCATACGGAGCTGGAGTTCCTTGGTGGATCCCCGCCCCCTAGATGATTTTTGGTCATGTTTGGATATATCATCAATAGACTGAACCACATGCTGAGAAAGTCATCCTCTTTTTAGTTAAGATAATTGAAAAGATTGGGATTCTATTAATATCAAGGGGAATCTCAGTTTGGTGCCAGTGCATCCTTTCACATTTGCCCAATGCTTGTGAACCTCGAACTCTCTCTTGGAGCTTGGAGCTTACAGCAGGCGAAAGTATCCGGCGTGAATTTAATAATATGGCTTTGTTTTTGTAAGCCTTTTTATGGTTCCATTCTTTCGTTTATGGCAGGAGATATTAGTTTTTCATTTATGGTCATCATCATATAGAGTTTCTTTTAAAAATACAGTTTATTTAAGTTAAAATGGAGAAAGTTTAAAGAATAATGGATAATTACATAAATTGTAGTATAGGTGGTGCATAAATATGGTAAAAATTGTAAAGGTTGAAGTTTGGGGAACTTGGACTTGAAGTTTTGGTCCTAATGAAAATCATGCCCTCAGAGGTTTCATGGAAAGAACATAACATTGGTGCAAAAGATCTGCATTTGAAACTTGGCTTTGGAAAAGCCCTCTTTGGCACAAATTAACTAAATGATCTTGGGCAGGTTGGTGAACCTTTCAAAGCCTCGGTTGCCTTGGTGGTAAAATAGGAATCTACTTACTTCTTGGGGTTGCTGAAAGGGTTAGATGACGTTGTGCACACAGTGCAGGCTGCGCTCAGAGCCTGGTGCACCATGGACACTAAGGTGGACAATGACGATTGTTATTCTTAGAAAAGCACCTTTTAACTCTGAGGTGCTATACAACAGTTACTGGTTGCTTCTACTAAAGAGCATGAGTTTTATATTCTTTCCTCACAGTGAGTTCGGATGGGCACGAAGTGAAACCAACAGGCCCCTTGATGCGGAGGAGAATTAGGAATAAGGAAACAAGTATTTCCTGACCATCTATCATAGCAGACTGTGTCATTGTTCCCAATTCTTTGCCCTTCTCTGTATCAATACCTTTTGCCAGGTGACTTTATAGTTTCTTCCACTGGAGGAGGAGTGTACTTCCCCCGTCCCTGATTTTGGGCTTGGCCATGTCACCTGCTTTGGCCAACGGGATACTAGCAGACACGATGCAAACAGTGGCATAAAGTGTGCCTGTGCATTTGGGCGTGGCCCTCTTGCACCTCTGTGATGGTCATGCTGAGACCATGCCCCGGCCAGCTCACTGGTCCACGCGGAGCCAGGTCTACATCAGCCAATTCCCACCCGACCCGTGGGAGCAAGAATGATTATTGTTTAAGCTACTGAGTTTTGGGATGGTGTGCTATGTATCATAACTGTGACAGTAGATATTAACGACCTCCTTTATGTACCAGGCACAGGCATTTTCATCTAGTCTGTTTCATTTCATCTTCAAACATCCCCATCTATTAATGGGGAAACTGAGATTTTGAGAAAGTCCTCCTGGTCTAAGTCACATGGAAGAGAAATAGCTGAACTTGGAAGCAGCCCTGTCCTGTCTGGCTCCCAGACCAGGCTCTTCCCACCACTCCATGGAGGAACGGGGTGGTGGGAGGTGGCACACAATGGAGTCGGCTTCCCAGCTGGGTCCAGGGCAGGGCCCATCTACACTCATCCCCGAGACCACAGCAGCCAACATCATAAATCTAGGGTTGTGACATCACAGGATGACTCAGGCAGGAGGTGGCAGGACAGGGAAGCCCTGGCGAGGGGCTGATCGGTTGTAAAACCTCAGTCTAAATAGGAACAGGGCGGTGACATTAGCAGACAGGGCTGGGCCACAGAATTGGATGGTTTAGGTCAAATAATGTCTTGACATTTATTTTGGAAAATATTTTCCCAAGTGTCTCATTGAGCTTTGTAGGAATAAGAAATCTATGTGGGAAAAGCTGGAGGGAATGCTGACAAGGTTGAGAGGGCGTTCATGACCGGTAGGGTTTGATTTCATAAAATTCAGGGTGTCAGATTCTTACTCACACTGGAGAACACTTCCCCAAATTCCCCCGCTCTGTGTCCCTGTTTGAAAGCAGATGCAATCCCAAATGTGTCCTTCTATTCATTCCCCAGTGATGACGACAAATGCCTGCGTTCACTGAGCACTTACTAAGTGCCAGGCACCGTTCTAAGCACCTTTCACCTCTGCTGACTCTCAATCCTCACAATGGTCCCACGTGGAATATACTCCTGCTATTCCCGTTACGCCAATGGAGGAGAACACGGAGGCACAGAGGAATGAAGGAAAAAGCCCAAGCTCACACGGCTGGTGCGAGACAGAGCTGGGACTCCAATTCCACAGAGTCACTCTGGTCTGCTATGCCGTGTGCTTATGGCTCAGCGTCGCCATAGTCTGGGTCTGTCCTTACGTGAGATAAGGCATGTCAAACACTTAGCTCGTTGCGTAGCATTAGAGAGAGGCCGGAAGTATTATTATAACACCAAGTATTACTATACCGACAGGAATGTTGTTTTATGACCTTATACCAGCTGCTTAGATTGTGCTCGTTAGGGCGGGACGTCCTTGTGGGGAAAATACCTAGTGACTGGAATAGAAGGTGCAATTCCTGAGAGCCTGGGGTCCCCTGCAGCCCAGGCCTCCCGGGTGTCAGGGACGAGCACACACAGCACAGGGAGAAGAAACTGGAAATCTTGGCCAGCTGGGATGGCCTGAGCGGTGGAGACGGAAGAGCAGGGGAGGTAGTTTTGGGGCATAACGTAACTGTCAACGCAAACGGTTACGTGCAACTACGCAAATGAGGTTGGCGTAAAAATGTGATTTCACTAAAGGAAACACTTTGGTGTGTATTTTCTTTCCTAGGGGGTGTGGGGGGAGGACCAGCAGCCTACGTCTAAGAAGCAGACGCTCCTCGCACCTCCCTGAATGTCGGAGCCGGAAGTGACGTCAGAGACCAGCTTGTCAAACTCCCTCGTTTTCCGTCTGAGAAATTGAGGCCCAAGAGGGCGGAGAAACTTCCTCAGGGTCACACCCTCGTTGTTGGCAGAGGGGAAATGGTAACCAGGGGCTCCTGTCACTCTACCCAGGCTGGTCGCACCCCAGAGTCACCTATCAGCGTAGATACCGAGGAAAAGGTGACTTCCCCTACGTCTGCAGTTCAAGCTTCACCCTACACGAGAATTAGATCTTCAGAATCGTCTGCTGCAACGGGGCTTTCACTGCACATCTTTTTCCTTCTTTTGGCCTGGAGGCAGTATTGAAGCAATTCCCTGTGTGGGTGCCTCGCTCCATACGTAAACACGTGTCTACCATACACACACAGGCACACACATTTGTCATTCCTTCCCAGAATGACTTAATGATTTCCATGTAACCAATATGTTGCAGCTGTTGGCTTCTTTCAGGCCAAAGCACTCAGAAAATCATCAGTTATCAAGTTGCCTTCCCATCACTGTTTTTCCCAGCCTGGACACATTTTCTCCTCTCCTTTAAAAAAAAAAATAAAATTAAATAAAAACTAAAACAAGGAAAGAGAGGCCATGATGATATCCTAAGGGTTTAGAATTTTCTATCAATGGCAAATGTCATAAAAAATCCCTATCAAGTCTTGTTATGAAGTTGATGTCTGCCTTACCCTTAAAAATGAAAGCCTATACAAAATACACAAAAAGGGAAAGAAAAAAGGTAAGAAAACAAGGCAAGAAAATAATGCCAGGACTCTACTTCCAACCAAATGCAGAGTTAGTGTCCCTGGGGAGAGGGTCCGCAGGGACCACCCTGACACCGTATTTTGGGGGAGGCTTCCAGGGCAGAAGTTAGTTGCTCCCATGTGGTAGACAGCTTCTGATCAGGAGATGCAAGAGGTGAAAGGTTTTGGGTCAGGAGTGGGAGGTGGGCTTTGGGGAAGACAGTGTGTCGTGTCGATGAGATCAGGAAGACGGGTCCAAATTCTGACAGCCGTTCACTAGCTTTGTGACCTTGAGAAAATGGTTTGACTTCTCTGAACCTCAATTTTCAAATCTGCAAATAGCATCTTTTCTCTCTGGGTTATGGGGACTAGAATGCATGCTCCATAAAGGCATCACCTCTCTTCCTTTCTACTTCCTTTCCAACCCCTTGAATTCTAGGTGTGTTTTATGAGCTTGTGACCCTGCACCATTAGCACCTGCCTGGCCTTGACCCCAGCTGCTTCCAGAGACTGCTTAGCTGGACCAGGTGGACGACCTTCTTGTCCTGGCTACAGTGCTGCCTCCCAGCACCCATGTGGGGGGCCTATCGTGCCAGGTGGTCTCCTGCTGGGCCCATGCACTGCACCTGAACAGGAAAACTTGCCCCCTGCTTACCTGTCTCTGGGCCTGTGCCCTGGCTGAGTCACTCCTGGAAGGACCTCTGTCTCTCTCCACACTTTGAAATCTGTTCATGGTCCATGCTCAGCCCAGAGCTCACTCCAGGATGCCTGCCTAGCTCCATCCCTCCTGCTCAACAACCACATGCTGCTGCTGCTCTGTGTGGGGCCAGGCTGCACCCCTTGGTGCTTCCCAGTGACGATCCCTTACTCTTCCTTGACGTTTACCATGTTCTGCCTCCTTCCTTTTGTAGTTACCTGTGCATGTGTTGCATTTCTTCTGCTCTTCTAAGGCAGGAAAGGAAGCCTCATGGATCTACCCGTAACCTACAGGGCAGGTATAGGATAGTGGAAGACACTAGGCCTTGAAATCACATGGACCTGGGTTCAAACCTGCTGTGGTTTGAATGGATGTGTCCCTCCAAAATTTATATGCTGGAACTTAAACCCCAAGGTGACAGTATTAAGAGGTGGGCCTTTGGGAGGTGAATAGGCCATGAAAATAATGCTCTTATAAAAGAGGCTTCAGAGATCTGCCTGGCCCTTCCATCTCTTCTGTCACATGAGGACACAATGTGTGTCCCTTTTCTGCCCCTTCCACCATGTGAAGACCCAGCAAGACGCCATCTTTGAAGCAGAGAGCCCCCACCAGACACTGGGTCTGCCAGCGCCTTGGTCTTGGACTTCCCAGCCTCCAGAACTGTGAGAAATACATTCCTATTCTTCCTTCTTTTTTTCACCAATGCAATTGATGTTTTAATTTAGGCATCATTCACATAATATCTATTAACATTTTAAAGTGTTCAATTCAGTCTCATTTAGTATATTTACAATACTGTGTAGCTGCCACATCTATATAGATCCAAAACCCTGTACCAATTAAGCAGTCACTCCCGATTCTTTGTTCCCCACACCCTCCGACAAACATGGATCTGCTTTCTGTCTCTGTGGATCTACCTGTTCTGGATATTTCACATAAATGAAATCATACAACAATGACATTTTGCTTCTGGCTTCTTTTACTTTGCATGTAAGTCACCCAGTCTAAGGTATTTTGTTCCAGCAGCCAGAACAGACTAAGACAAAACCACTTTGTGACTATTTGGGTAACTAACCTCCCTAAGTCCAGTTGCCTGCCCCACTTGTAAAACAGGGGTACAGGGTTGTTTTGAAGACAAGAGAACAATGTGGTATTTAGCGCCTGCTGTGTGGTAGATAGATGCACAGGAATAGTAAGTTTCCTGCCTTCCGTGAGTGGTTTTGAGCGTTTTGTGCACTGCTGTGCACTATTTCGCAAGCATGTCTTGTCATCCTGCAATTTCTGGAAGGCATGTCTTACACTCCCTTTGTGTATAGTCATTATGCGTCAAACATGCTGTGTTCCAATTCTGGCTCTCATGCCCTTGCTGCTTGACCTTGGGCTAAGAAAGCCTCAGTTGCTCACCTGTAAAATGGTGGAAATCACAGAACCTACTTCCTAGACTACTGAGAGGATTAAGTGACATGATGTATATCAAGGGCTTGGGCTGCAGTAAGTGCTCCATAAATGTTAGCTGCTGTAACAAGAGTCACATTTTTTTTGAAACGTGGTGTAGAATGTCCTTTCCTTTGCATCTCCTTGGGTGGAAACTTCCAGCTACTCACCCAGTATGCACTTTTCTTGGGGAGGATGAGGATGGGGACTGCGACATCAGCAAAGCAAATGGTGGTAGGGGATGGATAGACAGACCTTTAATATTCAGAGTAGGAGTCACTGAGTATGTAATAGGACTATCATCTTAAGCAAAATCAGAATTTCAGAATTATTTTGGCTGCTATTGACTTATAGGGAGCAAGACACAGGGTTTCTTTTATTGGATAGAGCAGTATCTCTTCTGCTATTTGGGCCGATGTATGAGGCTAAGTGTCGCAGGAAGGAGACATGTAGGGAAGTCCATGCCAGAGAGCATGAAGAAGAAAGTCACCCTTTTCCACTGCACGGGGCTGCAGGGACAGAGGGCCACTGAAAAGCCAGTGTGCTGACACAGTCTCTGAGCTTGCTGGGTGGAGGAGAAAACTGGTGAGGAGGGTGGGGAGTTCTGCCCCATTCTGGCTTGGGATTCTGGGAAGAGACTCCCTCACATGCCACTGCACCCCTCTGCATCTGTCTCAGCCCAAGAGATTCTGCATTGCTCTCCCCAGCCACCCTTGCTTCTCGAGTGACACGGAGGAGAACCAGAGGCTCCCAAAAGCCATTGAGGGGGATGCAGAAGTTACCTGTGACTCAGGCTGGGCTGCTTGCCAAGGAACAGCACTGCCACCAGGGCCACTTTGGCCAGGGGCCACTCACATTCAGGCTGCCTAGGCAGACGGCAAGGGCGTTGGCAGCACCTGCCAGTGCAAGGTGGGGCTTGGCCAGGGAGGGCAGCAGGCCTTGCTCCCAGGGGCCTTGTCTATGCCCTGGGGACAGACCGTCCAGGAGCTGAGCCCCACTGTCAATCGACTGCTCCATGTCTAGGACAGGACAAGGCCAACCCCTCCTAGACAGGTGCCACCACACACAACCAACGTTCAGACCTACAGCCCCCATGGTGACCAGCCAAGGACCATGACAGGGGGCCCCACTCTCTCTCCCCTGGTGACCCCTCATGCCCCAAAGACACAGCGAGCCCCTTCTCTGGCCCGCAGAGCATCTTGGGGAGGAGACGGAGGGAAGGGTAGAAATTTGGAAGACCAAGCACTTATGAAAAGAGACCAAGTCTTCCCACAGAGACGACTTCCCCAGCTGTGCCGGGACTTAGACCTGGAGCAGACCGACTCCCCGAGGGAGAAGAGACTAACAAGCCAGAAGAGGCTGCGGTGTCATTAACTGACAAGTCGAAGTTTCTCTACTGTCTGTGGTATGAGGATGCTTTCGAAATTCTAGAAAATAAACAACGTTTCTCTGAAGGCATAATTCCAGCACCCTGATACACAGCTGTCATCACAGGTGCATAATAGACCCTTGTAAACAAGTGGCTGTGAGCTTGAATGCATGAGAAATGCAGGACTGGTTTCAGGACTTTCTTGGTTCTTGCTAAATACCTGCATTATACTTTCTTCAGGGCCTCAGGAGCAAATAAACAAAATATACCCAACTAGAATACAAATGATTTGTATTAGAAAATAAATACACCAGGGAATTAGCTAATATACAACATTAAATGGTGGACTGAAGAATATTAGATGTGGATTAAGCTCCATATAATAGGTATGTACTATCTTTGGGGACAGTTTCTGACAACTTCCTCATATGACATCTAATTTCAGTTCATTTCTAAGTTTCAGAGTCCACTGACAGTCCTCTGTGACCCTAAGCAGGGGAAGTAGAGAACAGGTGGCAGGGTCTCCTCGGAATTTATCCCAGTGTGTGCCAGCCCCAGGGAGGGTGTCTGGAAAGGAGGAGTGTGTGCAGAGACGAGGGTGACATTGACTTCCGCTGCAGGACCTATAAAAGGCTACAGAGGAGACATTGAACTGGACCTTGAAAAATGAGCTGTGGTCCATTCAGAGGGAAAAGGTAGAGAAGGGCATTCCAGGGAGAAGGAACAGCATGTGCAAAGGATGGACGCATGAGGAAGCCTGATGTAGTCACTGAGAGTAACACTTGGTGGTACTGGGGAGATGAACTCAACTAGTAATGACAGCTAACATGCAGCTTCACATGTGTCAACCCATTCAGTTCTGATGACAGCCCTGTGGGGTATTAATATCCCCACACTGTAAACAAGGACACTGAGGCTCAGAGGAATAATCTGCTCAAGGCCACAGAGCTAGGGAGTGATGGAACCAGGAATCGAACCTAAGCAGTCTGTCTTACTAGGGTAATCATGTCTCCCTGTTGCTCCCTTTAGTCCTAACAGTGGTGCCCTGAGACATAGGTGCTGGCATCACAGAGGGACAGAGGTTAGTTCACATGCCCAAGACACACCTGGGAAGTGGAGGAGCTAGGACTGGGATCTAGGTACAACCCAGAGCCCACTTCTAACTCTGTCCCCACACATTCCCGGGCGCTGCCTATATTAGACTGAAATTGCCAGTTGGTATCTGATTCCCTCTTTAGGCCTTGGGCTATTTGGGGCAGGGACCATGCTGCCATTGCATCTCCAGCATCTAGCACCGTGTCCCGTGCACAGTAAGTGCCCCCATACATAGCACTTGCATTTTACACCGTTAAGAGGCAGTACGGTAAAGTCACCCAGAGCACAAACTCTAGAGCCAGAATCCAGCCTGGCCCCTTCTAGCTGGGCATTCTTGGGCAAAAGCCTTCACTTCTTTAGCACTAAAATGGTGATATCAATAGTACCAACTTCATCAGGCTGCTGTGAGGAGCAACTGACCTAGTGCACAGAAAGCATTTGCAGGAGACTGTCTCACAGGGTGCATTTCCCTGTCAATGGAACACAGGAGAAATAGAGCAGTCTTGGGCATGTGTGATGATGGCTGGTTTGAGATTGCCTTCAGAATGCTTGTGTCTTAGTCTGTGCAGGCTGCTAGAACAAAGTGCCATAAACTGGGAGGCTTGTAAACAACAGAAGTTTACTTCTATAGTTCTGGAAGCTGGGATGTCCAGGGTCAAAGTGCTGGAAACTTCTGGTGAGGGCCTGCTTCCTGGTTCATAGACTCCTGCGTGCTCACGTGGTAGAAGTTGCAAGTGAACTCTCTGGGGCCCCTTTCATAAGGGCACTAATTCCCGAGGGCTCCACCCTCATGACCCCATGACCTCCCAAAGGCCCCACCCCCTAATGCCATCACATTGGAGGTCAGGTTTCAACATAGGAATCGTGGGGAGACATGAACAGATTGCACCGTATCGCTGGACTCCGGGCCACACGGATCCCTGTATCACACGCATCCCCCCACTGCGCTATACGCTGCATGAGGGTATGGTTTAGGGAAAAGATGCCGGTTTTAAATTTTGTCTCTGCCGTTTACATAGTGGCGTCACTCCAGGCAAGTTTCCTATCTCAGCTGTGTCCTCAGGGAAGTGAAGATTATATAAGGGAACCTACCCCAGCGGGGGGAATTCAGGGAAGAGCCAGAGTGCCTGGCATTGTGGGGCACAGAGCAGCCCTTCTACAAACGCGGCCACTCCCCTCCTCCCTCCCTCGGAGCAGAGTTTGCATCTTATTCATTCCAATCTCCTACTTGCCTTGCAGAAGGTAAGTGCTTCACACAATGCTCGATGAGTGGGAGAAGGAAGCTTGCTAAAGCCCCCCCGAGATGGATTCAAGGACATTAGAGCAAGGGAGGGGGCAGGACAAAGGGAGGGACCTTCCCATTTTTACTGTAAACGGTCCAAGGGAGGCAGAGGGAGAATAAAGGCAGAGCGCGGGGGAGGGGGAGGGCAGGGTGGCGGGCAGACCCCAGAGCCTGGGAGAACCAGAGCGAGGCCGCGGGGGAGGAGCGGGTAGGGGGCTGCCCGGGAAGGCTGTGCTGGCCCCGTGCTCACAGCCAATGTGGGACCTCCCTGGGCCTGCCAGGTGGGCTTCAGAGCGAGCCCGTGTCTGTGAGAGGGAGGGATCCCTGGGGCTCGGTCAGCGAGGGACAGGCCGACCCTGTCTTGGCAGGTCAGAGGCTGGGCAGCGACGTCCCTCCCATGACTGCAGAAACACACATCTCTCCCGCTTGTTGAGGGCTTTGAAATCTATGCACCCTGCAGGATGAGCACAGAGTCCCTCGTGCCATCCAGAAGGCATCTCGGGCAGGCATCACCGTCGACAGACGCCCTCGCTCCCGTTTGGTGAAGGAGGATGTCCAGGATGAACGTGCGGTAGGGGTGTGTCCCAAGATGAGGGGACATTAACTTCCCCTGCTGCTAAAAGGCGATATTGAGCTGGACCTTGAAGAATGGGCTGTTGTCTACCCGAGGAAGAAGGTCGACAGGATATTTCAGGCCCAGGGAACAGCATGTGCAAAGGGATGGGAGCGTGAGGAAGCATGGTGCACGTTGCCATAGTAACAGGAATTATTGCTAGCATACATTGCGAGCAGACCATGTGCTAGGCACTTGTCAGAGCGCTTCGCATGCTGAACTCAATCAATTCATGCAACAACCCAATCTGGTGGATGCTACTGTGAGCTCCATTTGACAGATGAGGAAATGGAGGCAAAGAGAATTAAGCGATTTCCTAAGGTGACAGTGATAACAGTGGTGGAGCGGGATTGGAACACACGTTGGGGACAGGCAGACAGTGTAACCAAAGTTGTAAGGGTGAGGTAGGAAGGAATGAAACATGTGGCTAGAGAGGTGGAGTGGGGCACTGATAAGGGAAGATGTTTGGATTCTCTCCTGGAGGCAATGGGGAGCCACTGACAGTGTAAGTGGGAGAGTGTTAGAAAGGTCAGTGTGGCACAGGGAAGAGGGTGAATTGAGAGAGAGAATAAAGCCATTTGGAGTGCGCTGGGCAGTGGCCAGGCCCTTAATTGCGACATGTGGGCCATACTGCTCTTTGCGCCTGGAGAACCACCACCCATCCTGGAGCTCAAGCTCCCACAACATCAGGACACAGGTTCTACTATTTCACGAACTTTTCCCAGGAGACAAGAGCTCCACCTGGCCCTATGACATGACTGGTGCCTCCCACATCACATTCTGTGTGTCTTGTCATTGCACCTTGGCTCTTTCCGTAGTCCTTGCATTGCTAGACTATTCAATGCGCTAACTGGCGCTTCTTTTTGCCCTAGGAGCACAGGCAGGTATTAGAGTCCCGAAAGGGAGTTTCAGAAATTCTCAGTGGGGAGCTCTTCCACTGGGTCTGACCCTGGACAAACGCCCCTCCCTACCTTCTGTGCTGTGGTGTCACGTCCCTCATATGAGCATGGGCTGACCCACTGCCAGGACTAGCTATGTGACCTTGCGCAAGCCACCGTGTCTTTCTGGGGTGTGTCTGAGCAAAAGGAGGCTGTACTAGACAATCTAGACAATACCTGAATTGTCCTTCAACAAACTACATTTGCTATTTCCATAACCTTTACTTCCAAGTGCCTCATTTTATTCGATTGCTTAACATCTATCTGTGCGGCCGGGCATGGTGCAAGGGCACTGCGGCGCGAGACAGAGAAGGCTTGCTGTCCCTCTGGCTGACTGCACACAGTAGTTAATCCCACCGGCTGCGCACGTAGTCACCTAGCTGACCTGCTGGCAGCTGCGAGACAGGCGGAGATGAAGTTCTGGTGCCTGCTCCACACAAGCCTTTCATCCTGAGCCACCTCCTTAAAGCAGGGGTCCTCAAATTTTTTAAGCAGGGGGCCAGTTCGCTGTCCCTCAGACCGTGGGAGGGCCGTTGGAGAGCAGGCCGCACATTCCACACATGCGCACTGTGGGCCCCGGACGAGTTGGCTGCTAAGCAGGACAGGCAGCGGTGGCAGAAACACCCGGAGGGCCAGATAAATGTCCTCGGCGGGCCGCATGTGGCCCACGGGCCGTAGTTTGAGGACGCCAGCTAAAGGGAGACTTCAGCCAGCCGTGTGGACAGGAGGACTTATTAAAAGTCCTCGTCACCCACAACTGCAGTGAAATAAGTAGCTGTGTCAAGCTGGGTCTCTTTTGGGCACTGCTTCCGGGTCAGCCCATCTCTGACAATTGCCCCCAGAGCGGCTGAGCTGTCCAAGGGACTTGGCCCGGCGTGCCCACCAGGTGGCGGCATTCTAGCACATTCCCAGACAGCCTTGGTCGCTGAGAAACGGCGCCCTCTGTTGGCATGGTGCAGAGACACCACTTCGTCTCCTGCAGGGGGTTACAGGGGTCTCATCTCCGTGTCCAATGGAGGTGCTGGCCTTCTGGAAAGCTCTGGGGTTGGTGGCGGGAAAGCGGGGAGGAATGAACATTGGGCAATGGCGGAAAATGGCGCTACATGCTGCCGCATTCAATCCAACAAACCTTTCCGGGTGTCCTCCCTGGGCGCCCCCTGTCCCCAAGCTGGCATCTGACGATCTCCTTCCTGTCCCTCTGTCAGCACACTTGCTATATTGAATTTGCGTCATTGCTTGGCCTGTCATTTTCTCTTGTACGGCTAGGGCCGGGCCAGGGCCAGGTCCTCTTGGAAACTCTGATGGACCAGAATCTGGCACAGAGAAAGGAGTGAAGCTCTTTGTTGGATGAATGCAGCTTATCCCAAGAAAGAACTTAAAAGAGACACTCATTTCAGTACCACCACCCTGGTGAGGGCCTCTTGGGCCATATCAATACCCCTGTCCTTAAAGATGGAAATTGCAGGATCAGAGACTGAGAGATGCAGCTCAAAGCTCCCCACTGTGAGTCATTATAGGAATGACCTGGATCAACTTTACGTCTCCCTCCACCCCAAAGATGTCAACCTTGTCCACAGCAGCCAGAATATCAAGGTGGAGGGGATGGAAAAATCTAGATCTGGCTGAATCTCGTGTCCATCAGAGAAAGCTCAGGCCTTGTCCTGGGTTTTCATGTCATTTCCATCTCTAACCAGGGAGACACACGTGAGTTGGGGCCATCCACTGGGACGAGCAGGTTCAACCTGCTTCTGTGCTCCTTCCACTCAGACCCCTCCGCCCTGCCACCTGGCGCCTCCCGCTTCCCGGCCGCAGCTCCAGCGGAGGGGAAAGCAGTCACAGCCCTCTCCTACATTCCAGCCCCGGCCAAAGCCAGCCCGGGAACAAGCGGACAGCCCCTCTTGGAGGAAGTGATTCAGAAACCACGATGGCCTGGCGGCCCGCCGTGACTCACAGCACATCAATGGGGGAATTGTCCGTGGAGCTGAGAATACCAAAGCTCTTTTCTTCCCTTCCTTTCTTTCTTTTTTGCGACCCCGCTCCCTGCCCTTGGCGGCATTGTTGCAACACCAGGGCTGTCCGAAACATGTGTTTCTCATCATTGGCTCCAACAGCTGCCTTGGAGGACGGGGGAGAAAACAAGACAGAGAGGGAAGAGGACACACGGGGACCTGCCGCAGTCAAGGTGGGCCCTTCTCTGCCACTGCACCTTTCTCATCAACCCCCACATCCTCAAAGCCCATCTGGAATGCTAGAGAATAGAATGCTGGATCTGGGAGAAAACTTCGAGATGTCTTTTCCAGTACCTTTGTCTACACATGAGGAAACTGAGGCCTCAGAGGGGATGTGAGTGGCTTGCCAAGTGTCCCATAGCCAAGCTGCATCCTGCATCTCTCTGCAGCAGCTGTGTTGTTTAGACCCCAAATCAGGAAATATGGTTTGACAAAGGATGACCTTTTTTCCATAAAATGTGACAGATGAAGAGTTACACCAAGTTTAGTTATAAATCTATCAATTGTCTCTTTCCCCTCATCTACCGGTCTAGGAGGCTGTTCTGCATAAAGTTTGGAAAGTCTGAAGGTCTTTGTGCAGCCGCACGTGGTTGGCAGTCTCGGTGGCATGTGACATCGGTGCCTTTGGGCTTCCAGGCTCAGCCCTGTGTTTCCCTCCCGCCTCTGTAGCTTCTCCTTTTCAGCATCCTTCACTCCTCGCCTGGCACTCGAATGTGCAAGTCACACAGGGCTCTGCCCTCGGCCCTCTTCCCTTCTTGCTCATGTTGTTCGTGGTTTCAATGACACCAACCAGCCAGGGACTCCCAAATCTCGCTTTCAACCTGTTCATCTTCCCTGAGCTATCCATGTGCACATACAGCTGCCTTCTCAGCACCTTCTTTGGATGCCCCAAACTGAACTCACCATTTTCCTCCAAAGCTCTTTGACTACTTTAATTTTATTGCTAAGTAATCGTGGGACCCATACAGTTAGTGTTTCAAAGCACGTGCTTTGGCATCTTATAGACCTAGGCTCGATTCCCAGATATGCTGCTTAACTAGCTATGGGGCCTTGGCCAAGTGACTTAACTTTCCAGTTTCCTCATCTGTAAAATGGGGTTAATAAAAATACCTGCTTCATAAGGCCATCATTAAGAGGAAATAAGTTAATACAATAGCATTAGCGTAATGCCTGGCACATTGTAAACGCTCAATGACTATGGAGCTGTTATTTTTATTATGCATTTCAGAACCCTCCCCACTTGAGCTCTCTGAATTCTCACCACTTCAAACATTCACTGAACACATATGAGTCCTGGGCGCTGTGATTGGTACTGAATTGCATGAGTAGATGAATTTTCTGTTTCAGTGTCTCTTCTCCCTCCAGATTGAGTGCTTCTTTGGGGCACACTAAGATGCTGAATGAATGCATCGAATGAGAAGAGTTAGGAACTGACATGGCAAGAATGCACTCATGGTCATGGGCTAGGCATTAGGGAATGACTTATTCTTATGGTAATATTCATTCTTATTCTTATGGTAATATTCATAAACAACCATTTCATAAGCACCAACTATGTACCATGAACTGTCCTAGGTACTGGTGCTGTAACTGGGCAAGACACCTCACAGTCTAGGAGGGAAGAAAGACAAAGGAAACCAAACCCATGGGACAGTGTGACTGACAGCAAGGCTGGCCTCCTGGCAGTGCAGTTCCCCAGGGCCACCAGGCTCAGAAGGCTCCACATTTGGTTTAATGCTCTGCCGTTGCCATCTTGAGATTGCCATCTTAATACTTCTACCTTTGAACTTGTGTTTTATAGCAATGACTGAAGGGACAACGGAGCATGTATGTGGGCAAAGGGACTGTGTGCAGTATTTGAGTCCACAGCTGTTCCTTGCTGCCTCATTTGCATATAGCCTCCTTGGTGCCCCTTGAGCCCATTCCCAGTAGACCTGTGATGAGAGGTCAGCCGGCCCCGTGTAAGGACAAGGTAAGTGTCAGGAAGCACTTACAGAGCGCTGGCAGCCGGAGGGGCCGTGCTTCCTGTCTGACCCAACACTTGCTTCAAACTCGGAAAGAAGGCAATGGCGTTCTAAGAAAAACAAGCAACCAGGAGATCCTCTCCTCTTTCTTCTTAATAGCAGACAGCTTACCCTAAAAATGATGACACAGAAAGAGAAAGGCAGCCCAGAGCTCCTTTTTCATCCAGTTCTTCCTTAGTCAACAGTAAGCCCAAGTAGAGAGCGCCGGAAGAAAGCGTGAGTAACAAGAGGTGAAATCAGAGCAGCTGAGTTAGTTTCGTGCTGCATTTCCACCATTCTGGTAAGAAGGAAATACTTATGCATGTATGAGCTATGAAATAGGACCTGTGAAATTTTGTTGATTCTGCTTATGAGCTCAATCTTCTCATATTTGCATTTAAAATTTGGCACGGCACAATATAAAAGTAAGTGGTAGCTGTTTTTTGCGGCGCCTCGGAGGCGATCAGCTGCTCCAAGATGAGGCTGAATATCTCCTTCCCAGCCACCGGCTGCCGGAAACGCATTGAAGTGGACGCTGAATGCAAACTCTGCACTTTTGAGGAGAAGCGGATGGCCACAGAAGTTGCTGCCCACGCTCTGGGTGCAGAATGGAAGGGCTGTGCGGTCCGTCCGCATTAGTGTTGGGAATGACAAGCGAGCTTTCCCTGTGAAGCAGGGTGTCTTGACCCATGGCCGTGTCCGCCTGCTGCTGAGGAAGGGGCATTCCCCATGAGAACTGGGGAAAGAAAGCTCGAATCTGTTTGGGGTTGCATTGTGGGTGCCAGTCTGAGTGTGCTCAACTTGGTTATCATTAAAAAAAGGAGAGAAGGCTATCCCTGGACAGACTGATGCTACAGTCCCTGGTTGTCTGGGGCCCCAAAGAGCCAGCAGAATCCACAAACTTTTCAGTTTCTCTACAGAAGATGATGGCCACTAGTATGTTGTGAGAAAGCCCTTAACCAGAGAAGGTAAGAAACCTACGACCAAAGCACCCAAGATGCAGCATCCTGTAACTCCATGCACCCTGCAACATAAACGCCGGCGCACTGCTCTAAAGAAACAGCGTACTAAGAAAAACAAGGAAGAGGCTGCAGAATATGCTAGATTTTTGGCCAAGAGAATGAAGAAGGCCAAAGAAAAGCACCAGGAACAGATAGCCCCAAGAGACACAGTCTGTCCTCTCTGAGAGCTTCTAAGTCTGAATCTGGTCCAAAATAAGATTTTTTTTTTTTTGAGTAACAAATAAATAAGATCATATCTCCCCCACCACCCCAAAGTAAAATCCATGCTAATAATATGAAATTTATTTATTTATTTTACTTAGAATGATGTTAGCAAATAAAAAAGCACCATGACAAGTTGAGAGAGAGAGATGGTGGGAAGAAAGGGAAAGGCTTTCTATTTTAGTAACTTTAAGAGCATTTTTCCCTTGCGTTTTGAAATAAGGACCCTGCAAATGAGGCAGCCAGCCCTGGTGGAGAGAGAGGGAAATGTCTTTGAATTTTAGGCCTGAGTGGTGGCTGTGAAAAGCATCTCAGTGGTGCGCTGGTTACACCTCCTTTGCTCACCATCCACCATGAGGGCCAGAGGGGCATCTCAAGGTCACTCAAGGTCACGCGGATAAACTTGAGATTGGTGCCCAGGCTGCCTGACTCCCTTTCTTCCTAGCCGGGTGTCCTTCCCCTAATATGAGCTCTTCCTGCTGTCGGGAATCCCACCGTAGCCTTGGACGTGAGATTTCTTCTTTACAAGGGAAACCGTCCACCTCATCAGTGCTTGGCAGATGGTGAGCAAAGTGATACGTCTCCCGTCTGTGCGGGGGAGACTTCACCAGCACTTGGTTAAAAGCAATAAGTTGTGTTTAGGGGAAAATAGAATGTCAGTGCTTCAGTCCTCATCTTTCCCGACGCAGCAGTGTTGTTGAGTCACGCTCTTCCTTCAAATGCTCGCTTGCGGTGGCCTCCAGGACCCAGAGTCCTACCTCACCGCTGCTGTCCCTTGGCTTCCATCCAGGTTCCCCCCAACCTTCCTGACTCTGTGACAGTGACATGTCACGGGGATCCATTCTTGGACCTTTTCTCCATTTCCACCCATGCTCATTTCTTCAGTGATCTCATCTAGCTAATGACTCTTACAACTATCTCTATGCTGATGACACATCCAATTATATTTGTAGCCCTGACGACTCCCTGAATTTGTTCTAACTGCTCCACTCTGATATCCAACAGGAATCACATGTGCAATATCCAAAGCTGAGCTCTTGAATGTCCCCCCAGCTCCGAGCTGCTTCCCAGGACAGTCGATGGCAGCTCGATCCCTCCGGGTGCTCAGGGCAAAACTTCAGGGTGTTCGCCACCTCCTTGTCCTTCACACCTTACGCCCAACCCATGGGCAGATCCTGAAGGCTCTGCCTTCAAAACACACCCAGAGTCTGGCCATCTCCCACGACCATTGCTTCTTTGTTTTGGTCCAAGTCACTGTCATCGCTCACCTGGGTTATCCCAGGAAACTCTGAGCTGGACCCCATGACTCTTTTACCCAGAATGATCTCCTTGGACCACACTTTGTCAGCTCTCTGTTCAAAAACCTCCCAGTGGTTTCTCATCTTACTCTGAAAAACAGCCCAAACCAAACAAACAGCCAAGTGAGCCTTAGAGCCCGACAGCACCCAGTGCTCACAGCCATGGACATTTCATGTGTCCCCCTTGTCCCCTTATCCCCTCTGCTCCAGCCCTGTGGTGCCCTTGCTCTTCCCCCAACTCAGGTGAGTGGGGACTCTCCTGCTGCAGCCCCTCTACCCTTGCTGTCCTCTCCCTGGATTGCTCAGAGATCTGTGAGGCTTCCTCTGTCACCCTCATGGGTCCCTATCAGATGTCACCTTCCCATGAGGCCTTCCCTGCTCACCTTATTGAACATGCCACTCTCCCATGCACGTCCCCCATCTCCTGTCCCTGATTTTTATTCCCCCTAGCACTCATCACCACCTAACATGCCACCTAGTTGACCTTATATTCTGTTTACTGTGTATTTCCCCCATGGAATGTAATTGCTTATTTGTCTATTTTTGTGTATTTTACTCCAGTGTCTAAGCCTGCCATGCTGAAGGCTGAGGTCTAGACCACCCCATGGCCAAGAATTTGCCAGCGAATGATGAACCACCTTCTCCCTTGCCTGTGCCCCGCGAGTCTCTTTGACTTCAGATTCCAGCCTCTCCCTGGAATGTCCCCTGCCTGTTTACCTGGGTGGAAGATCATGCCATCTTCAAGGTCTGCTTTAAAGGTGACCTCCTCTTGGAAGCCTTCCCCGACCTTCATCTTTCCAGACCTTGATTGAACTTCACTCTTCCAGAAAACCAAGCAAAATGCAGACAGGGGAACCCTCTCTTATGGCTCTCACGGAGATCAAAATGAACCCACACCAAAGGACGCACTGGTATGTGTCTGGAAGGCAGTCCAGTAACTTGGCAAAGTAAAATGTGCATTCCCCTGGACCCGGCAATCCACTTCAAGGAACTTACAAAAACCTTTATTTGCACCTGAGCAAGTGTAAAAAGATACATGCCAAGAATTCACAGCACTTTTTTTTTACTGTCAGCAGGGCTTGGTTTAATAAATTTTAGTACTACAGACTCCATGCTGATGAAAAAATCTCAAAATATTTGTCATCTCGAAAAAACCTAAGTGTCAAATAGTATGCCTCGTATTATCCCATTGTTCTTAAAGAAAGTATGATGGAAGGACGGAGAGAAGAAAGCGAGGAAGGAAGGCAGGGAGTGGGGGGAATGAAGGAAGGAAGGAAGGGAGGGACGAAGGACGGGGTTGTATGCTACCCTGAGATTTGGTTCTAAAAGTGTGAGAATAAGGAGAAAAACGTGCACGTGGTGAAAATGACCCATGTCAACTATAAGAGATGGTATAACGCTCCGCCATCTCTCAATGTTTTCCTCCAATACTAGAACAAATTCCTGGTGTTTGCCCCTGTCCCCTGTCCCCAGGCTTGTAGATCTGGGATGGGAAACTGGGTTCTTAGACTCTGGGGCTAGTCCGTCAACCACCACCCTTCTGCCTCCAAAAACTGTGTGTTGAAGGTATAATTGCTGAGTGGATCAGACTTGCCCTTATAAAGGTCCTATCAGGAGATAATTCTCTAACAAAACACGGGTAGGAGTAGTGTGCGTGGGCAGCTTTCTAGCTTGTTGTTCCTTATGAGCCAGCAGGTTGGGGCTAAAAATCTTTGGGGAAAGAGAAACACTAAAAACTCTGTTCTAGAATTTTTCTGACAGGTCTGTTGGTCCCCAACTTCCCAGTGAGGTTCATTCTACCCTCCTCAGCTCTACAAACCACTTCTTGTATGCAAAGAATTACACTTACACTATTTGTATGCAAAGAAGGTAGTGGGGAAGGAGAAGGACTGTGAGAGAACCACCCGCTCCACTCGTAACAGGTGAGGTTCCGATGGCAGAACAGTTAAAAGTAAAAATAATAAAAAAGTAATAAGTGAAAATAAAAAATAAATAATAAAATAAAATATAATAAAAAATAAAATATATATAAAAAATAAAAATAAAAAATAATATAAAAGTAAAAATAATAATACCAATAATAACAATAACAATAATGGCGGGCATGTTGTTCTCTAATATCCATTCTCCCTTTCTTGCAGGGTTAGAGAATTCATAATTTGTAGTTGTATACATGGTTGCCCAGAGTCAAGGCTGTATTTTCCGGATTCCTTTCAAATTAGATGTGGCCATATGACTATAGTCTGGCAAGTGAGATTTAGGTGGAAACATCATAAGACAAGTTCTGGGAAACTTCCTTAAGGGGAAGCTGACATGCCCTTTCCCCCTTCTTCTTCATTCTTTCTTCTTTTCTGCTGACTGAAATTCGGATGTGATGGCAGAGACTGGAGCAGGGATATTGGACCATGAGGCATGTTTAGCAACATCTGTACTTGCAGACAAGGAAACTGAGAATGGAATGAAGGCAGCAGGCTAGAAGGAACTTGAGTTCCTGAGGTATTCATGGAGTAGAGCCATCATACTAACTCTGGATTTCACTGCACAGGAAAATTAAAATTTTATCATATTTAAGGAATATTATTTGAGTCTCTGTTGCTCATACCAATTGATACACATCATCGTGGTTTCTTGGAAATATCTTAGAATTGGTAATAAGACTTGTTTTATTTCTACCTTTGTCTCTAACCTACATGATTTTAAGTTCTCTTGTTCCCAATATTGAAATTAGAATTTAATATATCTCCCTTACATGCAGTGATCTTTATAGTAAAACACATTTAATAAAATGGAGACTAGAGATTTGAGAAGTGGATGCCAAAAGGTTTTGAGGGGATATGGTTACATTATTGTATTTTGGCTTTAGGTTATAAGGGGGAAGAGATCTTACTTACTTAATTTAAGCACAAAAGAGAGCATACTGGTTCACAAAATCCAATGGAGAATAACATTCAAGCTACGGCAAATCCATAGATAAAGCTGGAAACAGAGACCTTCTACGTCTCTCAACCTTACTTCTCTGTAGTTTGGATTCAGTTTTCCAGAGGGCACATTTCACATCGTACAGCTCTAGCCATTGGAAAGGGCGACTCCCCTTCCCCATTCTGTTGTCGGTACTCTCAGGGCAGAGCTCTAATTGGCCCCCCTTGGTTCAGCTGCTCTCCCTGGAGGCCAATCAGTCGTTGCCAGGAAGCATGCTGTGCAAAGGAACATGCAAAAGAACTGTCCTGCAGAATGCAGGTATGCAAATTTTAAACAATGAGCACGTGTCATTTTTGTAACAAGTAGTGAGATGAATGTTTGGAATGATGACGTTAAGTGTGGGCAGTAGGAGGGCACAGGTCCTAAACAGGGGAGATGACAGCACACCCCTGGGTGACCACTGCAGATGTCCAGGAATGGCGAGAACAATTCTATTGGCAACAGAACAAAGTGTAGTGGGCCCCGTGGAAGTCAAGGGACCTGGTTTCTAGCCCTGGCACCACAAAGCTATTTGGCACATCTCCGTCCTTGGTGTGCACTGTTCCCACTTCTGTCTAGCGACGAACTTAAATTAGCTTGAATCAACTCAGTTGTCTTCAAAGCATTTTTAGTTTACAGAGGTTCTTGGGGCACTGGTTAGGGTGCTAGGAGTCTCCCTGATCTCCTTTCCATTCCCTAAACGCATACCACTCTCACACTCACACACACACTTACACTCGTACTCACGCCCACACTACACACTCCCCCCACACACACACTCACACGCTCACCCACAAACACACACTTACACCCCCATTCACACACTCGCACACTGACACACTCAACACAAACATGCTCAGTCTCTCTCTGACGCACACACATGTGCACGTGCGCGCGCACACACACACTCAGTGGACCCCGAGTCACGTTTGTCTTTGAGCATTTGCTGGGTTGGACGATCTCGAGTTCTAAATGCCCGTGGTTCTACCCAAATGGGGAACCATCCAGGGATTTGAGCCCTAAATTCCAGAGAACAGCAGTAGTCGATACGGAGAAAAGCGATAATTAGGAAGGTCTGAACAAATGTCTAGCACTGTCTACTGTCCCTTCCCATCTGCCGGCGGCAGGTGTGTCCTCTCCCTGGTGGTGGACGACAGAGGACAACCTGAGCCCCCCGTGGAGCTGCCCTGTTAATACGAGTATCTCGCACATCTGTGGGGCCAGCGATACCGTATCTGTCTGTCTTTAAATATATGTAGATGAGGAACAAAATTAAGACGTATGTATGTTTTGGTTTGTGGCTATTTTCTCAATTAACAGTTACCAAAGCAGAGAAGCTCTGACGCGTGGGGTTGGAGAGACATGAACTGATTGCCTTGAAGAAGCCCGGGCATGGCTTTTCGCAGAGCTAAGTTCTGAGCCCGGCGTCTTCTCCCCTGGGGCAGGTGTGTGCTTCCAGCCTGTCTGCTACGCGGGGCAGGGATGGCCGGGCCATCCTTTGCTGGTCCCTCTGGTCCCTCCACAGAACACCGTGCCCCCCGCCTGGTGAGGAGACAGATTCTCCCAGGCACAAAGCCATGCTGTCTGGAGCTGGCACCTTCCTGCGTGGGAACTCAGAGCCACTCTCAACAGCCCTTTCTTCCCCCGCCCCGGCGGTCTGCGAGCTGGGGAGGCGGCCGGCTGGGTGGCTCCCACATTGGGAGACTGGGTGGGGCCCAGGGAGCTCTTTGGCCTTGGTCAAGAAGCCAGACCTCGGCCCCTCCCTGGGAATCCTATATAATGCAGGAGCGGCGAGACAAAGGAAGCTTTGTGCAGAGTCCCCTCCCATCGGGACACAGGCTAGTTGGCCACAACACCAATGTGGGCAGAGAGTAGTGGCTGCTGTTTTGCCAGGGCCGGCACCTGGGTAGGACGGGGCCGATCCCATTTCCAGGGACCCCGATGGTGTGGGCAAAAGTGGGTCTCAGCGGCGAGTCTGATGTGGATTCCCCGATAAGGAGAAACCAAACCAAACCCCTCCCTCCTCCTCCAAGCAAAGAGAGTTGGCTTAGCAAAACAAATGAGGTTTCTTGGGATTCAGGGTGGGTGAGGATGCTCTTTAGCAAAGGAGGGCCATGCGTTGAAAAGGGGGGTGCTCCACGAAAGCTGGAGGGGGAGAGAGAAGAAGGGAGGTCCCTGCTCATAGGGTGCTGGGCCAGGAACGAAGAGGGAGGTGGCTTCTCCTTCCAGAGCAGGACCCAGCAACCTGAGCCAAGGGTTGCCTGCCCAGCACGGCTGCGTAGGACCCGCCCCACCATGGGTCTTGATGCAAAGCGTGGCCTTTGTGTCTTTGCACGTGGATGAAATGACCGAGGCTATCTTCCATGTTCTGGGCCCCCAAAAAAAGAGATTTCGAGAAGCTCACTGTGTAGTAGGGAGGGCAGATGAGCCAACGGACAAATACAACACAGCCCCACGACAGAGGAGGGCTGGGAGCCACGGAGTTCCCAGCTGGTGGACTTGCCGGGACTCGGGGTGCCAGGGACAGCTTTCTGGAGGAAGCGACATTTAAGCTGCGAGTTCAGGAAGAGTTGAGATTAATCGGGTGAGGAAGGGGCTGGGGGTGGCTGTGCTAGACAGAAGGAATTGCGTGTGCAAAGGCTTGGGGGCGAGAGAAAGACGGTGAGTTCTAGGAGCTCGACATGGCTAAAGATTTCACCACATGCGAGTTGAGGACAAATGACAGGATGCTAGAGACACGAGCCTGGGTCTGACGGTGCAGGATGGGGCCGAGGAGTTTGGACTTTCTCCCGGGGGGCCCTGGGGGACACTGATCATGACCAGGCCAGGCGAGGGGTGGTGAGGACGAGAGTGCGGGCGGTGTCGGTGAGCGCTGCGCAGGACGCGGACGTGGGGAGCCAGGAAGGGGGAGAAGGAGGGGTCAGAGGTGATGCCAGTTTCTGGCTTACTAGAGACTGAGATTTTCCGAGCCATGCAAGGTGCCCTCACAGCTCGGTGAAGCCAGCTCTGCAGCCCGTCTGTCCCCGCCTGGAGGGATGGTTCTGGAGTCAGGCTCGGGCCGAGGGGGAGGTGACAGGGAAAGGGATGTTCCAGGAAAGATAATGGTCCTGATTAGACCGGACCGTGGCTTGCGTGCTTGTCACCTGCCTTCCCCACTAGAATGTTCATGCCATGCAGGGAGGGACTTTGCTTCTGCTGCTGGCTATTGTTGCTGGAGATAATGCCTGCCAGTTCTGCCGGTTGCTAGAACAAGGCCTGCCACGCGGGAGACGCACAGTGAATATTTGTTGAGTGGGGAAAATGATGGTGGTTGCAGAGACAGGGCTGGGGCTGCACCATTCCAATCAGCGGAGTGGAGTCATTGTATCCCTTGGATATGTCCCAGAAATGTCATAAAGTGGCTCTGGCTTCACCATTGCCTTTTATCAAAGGGTGACCAGGATGGAGGGAGTGACTAGAAGGGAGAGAGGAGGGATGATGCACAGATATGGGTGATGACAGACAAGGACATGCACACACGACGATGACTTCATACCGATGTTTCACTGTCGTCACCAGCATGGTTGTCACCACCAGCTTGGACTGAGACATTAATGTGCACCAGGTACCAACCGCATGGGTGATTTATGCACATCCTTTCACCTAATCGTCACCGGAACCCTAAGGATAGACCCTCTGATGATCGTGGTAGACTCATGCAGAAACTGACACTCAGAGAGGTGACAGAGGTGCCCCAGGTCACACAGCTCACATGCGCCAAGCCAGGGACTGAACACAGGTCTTTCTGACTCTGAAGCCACTTTCCCCTCTATTCTGAGCTCCTGTTTCATGGAGGAAGCAAATACATGAATGAAACAGAGACTGTGGGCAGACAGAATATCCTGATGTCCCAGGAGGCCTCCAGGTGTGTCAGGGTCCAGTTGGGACTGGAGAACTCTGCTCCAGCCCCAGCCTGGCTGGACAGTTAGCAGGAAGTGTCATCTTGTTAATTTATCATCCACCTGCAAGTCTTATTGTTTCCAGACCTGGCAAAACACCAGGTGACCCTCACCTAACCCGACACTGTTTCCTGCTCAGTCTGTTTCCAAAAGCTCCCCTGACTCTGAGACGGGAGAGCCAGGAGCAGGTGGCTGCCAGGCTCAATCCTGGGGTCACAGTGCGGGGACTTGGGGGTGTTGTCAGCTGCCTAGGACAGGGCATCCTAGGCTGGGGTGACTCTGGGGCCTCTGGGAGGAGGGCTGGCATCTGGTGTGCCGGGCTGCTGTTGAAGATGTTATGAACAGAGAGCTTCCTGCAACTCCGCACCCCACCCTGGCCTCAGAGTGATGTATTTCTTCTCTTGCACTCAAGCACCCTCTACAGAGACGAGTCGCTGCTCTGAGGGAGGGAGGTTACTATGGACCCTGAAATCAAAGATGCCACATTTCTGAGTGTTAAGTCAAAAGCCTGCTGAGCTCAGTGGAGGCTCACGGGCTCCCTTGCCTGCTTGTTCTTATGTTCTCCGTGCACACTTGATGAAAACCTCCCTAAAATAGTGAGGAATTTTGACATAACCCTAAAAATGCTACAGCAGAGATGTGAGCACATGGGGTTAGGGAGGCATGGAGGAGTGAGGGACTCGCTCTTTCTGGGGGAAAGTGGGGGAGGAGGGTTGAGATCACAGACAGGGACCCAGGGACAAGGGGAGAGCGCCACCTTCCCTAGGAGCCCCATGAGGGGCCAGAAGCAGAATCTGTGCCCAGGTGCCCTGCCGGTGGCTGCCACAAGAGGACCACGGGTGGATTGTCCATTAGGAGGAAATCTTTGTCCTCGAGACATCGTTGAGCTGTAATCCACACTGTCATTGTATGATCAGTGTCCTATGCAATGGTCCAAGGCACTGGTAAGGCCCCAGAATGTTCTCTGAGGAGGGAGACCAAGATCTGACAGGTGCCCCAGGTGACAGCAGCCCAAGATCACCCCAAGGGACCTTTCCCAGCTGCTACCCCTGCTGCATCTATATCTAGGGACACGCTGGTTGCTTCCATCCAGCCTCCGCCTTCCCAGCACAGTGTGCAGCCCCGGAGAGAGGCTGCAGGCGACGTCCGCAGTGCTTGCCCGTTAGGGTGTGTCCCAGGGACTGGCAGGCAGTCATCCCACCGGGCAAGGACGAGGGTATTTGGAAGGAGCTTGGTAGAGGCAACAGGTCCCAGACAGCTTGGCACCAGCGAGATTTATCTGGACATTTGTCAGGGAAATGCCAGCGTGTCCTAGGGAGTTCCCCTATCTGCAGAAGCCCGGAGGTGCATGGACAGGCCGCGTGCCAACCCAAAGTCTCAACCTAGCCCCCTTTCCAGACAACAACAATCACAACAGCTCCTGTTTTCAAACAACACCCACCTGCCGGGCCCCGTGCGGCGGGCTCTACACGGTCTCACTGCACTCTTCCTCCATGTGTAACCAGACACAGCTGGGGATTATTCCTCCCTTTACAGGCGAGAACACGAAGCTCAGAGGCTGGCTGATTTGAACTCTAGCTAGTCTGGTTCAAAGCCCAAACTCTTTGAAATTTAATTCAACAAACACCTATTGGACACATACCATATGGCAGGCACTATGCTAGACTCAGCGGAGTCAGAGATGAACAACCCTGTTCCAGTCCTCGAGGAACTTGCCGGGAATTTTGACATAACCCTAAAAATGCTACAGCAGAGATGTGAGCACATGGGGTTAGGGGGGCATGGAGGGAGGGAGGGACTCACTCTTTCTCGGTAATCAATGATGACTTTTTGAAAAGCAGTGATCCTTCAACTGAACTTTGAACTCTGAGTGGGAGTGTGCCAGGGGAAGAGGAACCTTCCAGATGCACCAGTATGTAACACACCTATACTAGTATGTTCACTGCACCGTTGTTCGTGGAAGGCTGCGGGAGAGTGTGCGTATCGTCGATGCCCATTGGTGGGGGAATGGCAGAATAAACTGGTCCAATCGTGCAAAGGAATATTTTAAAAGCATTGAAAGGAATAGATTGGAGTCATACCAAAACGATGCACGCTACAGAAAAGTATTTGCGTGTGTGTGTCTGTGTGCACACACATAGATATGCACATATGTTGCTATGAATTCAGAGCAAGGGATTCCCTGCAGAAGACACAGCACGGTCAAAGGGAAGGAGATGAGAATCAGGTCTGGGGAACTTCGAGGGGCTCGGTGGTTCTGGCAGAGTGTCACAAGGAAGCTGAGGCCCCAGAGGGAAGCAGAGGTTCCCGAGAGCTGAAACGCGGGTGTGGTCGGGCGAGGGTTTGATTTGGCAATAGGGTAGGCATCTTTAAGGGACTGGTCCAAGCTGGGGAGACTGGCGGCTGAGTTTGGACTGAGATTTGGTGTTGTAATAGTCACAGTCCCAGGGAGGCAGTTGGCATTGAATTTGGGTCTAGACTGGGAGTCAAGCATGGGGAAACTGGAGAAATGTGGGCCAGGGGAATCCAGGCAACTGCGGCCCAGTCCAGTCTAGCAGCAGTCCCCTGTGGGCTCTCAGAAGCCCCTTTTCTCTGGGCCTTTCCCATCTATTCCCGGTTCTCTCCGAGTGTAGGCTGTCGGATCATGCAGGACACGCCAGCCACACCCAGCAAAATCCTTCAACAATTAGCCCAGGCAGGACAATGCGGTCTAACCACATCTTTGTCCCCACTGCTCCACTGAAAACACTCTTGCTAAGATCACCCATGTCACCAAAAGACCTTCCCTGTATTCTTACTTCTTCCTTCGGAAGCATCTGACTCGGGAGCTGCACACTCTTTTGCAAAACCCTGTCAGGGGGGAGGAACCTGTGGCCCTGGGGCCACATGTGGCCTTCTTGATCCTTGAGTGTGACCTTTGACCAAATCTCAACTTCACAGAACAAATCCTACGTCCTTTTAATAAAGGAATTTGTTCTGTACAGTTTGGATTTGGTCCAGCGGGCCTTTTTCCTCTCAGCATGTTTGACAGGACACCTTTCCTGGTTTTTCTTCTCTTCCTGGATCTTTTTTGTGGCTCCTCTTTCTCTGTTAGAAATCTAACTGCTGCTATATTCCTTCCACTATTTCAGATGCTTCCTGAGGGGGCAAGAGGAATCATTCAGTATTTGTCCTTGTGTAACTGACTTATTTCACTTAGCATGGTGTCTTCCAGTTCCACCCATGTTGTAACGAATGAGAGGATCTCCTTCTTTCTACAGGCTAATATTCCGTTATATGCATATACCACATTTCTTTATCCATTCATCTGTCAGTAGACATTTGGGTTGATTCACTCCCTTCTCCATGCTCCCACGACCCTTGGCCTCTGCCTGAATCCTCACACTTGTTTAATTCTACCTGACAGTATAGTTTATTTCTTCCTTGTTTGTCTTTCCCACCAGACTGTAAACTCCTTGAGCACAGAGTTCCTGCTCTAAGTTTTCTGTATCCCAGATATTCCAAAGCCCCTAGTTCAGTGTGCCTTTCAGGTCTGTACACCTTGCCGAACGGGACAAGATCTAGACGGCTCTCATGCCACTGATTGCACAGACTGGCCAACTGGTTTACCTGCTTTGCCCAACAAAGCCTCCTTTGATCTAGGCTGACTCTGTCCCGAAGGTAATCCTGGGTACTCAACTTGCTAATGGGTTTCATCCTTTGGATTCAAATTTTCCTATTTGTTCAAAGTTGTAAATTTCAGTGCCGAGCTACAAGTTCAACTGCATTCACCGTCCTCTCTCTTATGTCCGTGGTATATTTCAAAGTCAACATCTAAAGTCAAGAATCAAAGGCTTTCCAAACTGGGTTCTTCCTCTCCCTTGAGTTTCCTTCCGCATATCTAGGGCATTGCTAGCATCAGATAGCCAAGTTCCAGAAACAGGCTGGGCAAAATATCTCCTGTTCTCCAGAAGAAAGTTGTGAAGCTCAGCAAAATGAGATTCCTCCCTTTCTCTACTGGTCTTTGCTTGTTAAATTCTACTCATCCTATAGGGCTCAGCACAATGCAATCTTTTTTATGTTTCACTTTGTACTTGTTATAATAATCATAATAATCAATGAGTGATTGAGCATCTACTATGTGCCTCGAGTATTTGGATTTGTCCTCCTTTCGCTACATGACCTCTAATCTTCTCAACAGCCATGGTACATGCATGTTATCCCATTTACCACATGAGAAAGCCAAGATTTGGGGAGACTGGGGTGCCCAGATAGTTAGTATGTGACCAGGTGAGCTGGACCCCAGCATGCCTGACTGGGAAGACTGTTCTTTCTCCATCATCGTGGGCTGTTGCAGCTGCTGACTCAATCCACCACTCCCAATGGCACGTCACTTCATTCAACAAATATCTATCGAGCAGCTCTTGTGCACCAGGCACTGTTCCACACACTCAGGACACGTTAGTGGAGGGAGCAAGCTAAGCTTCACAGAGGTAATATGTTAGTGGGGGGGAGACATGCTAAAAATGATAAATATAGTAAAAAAGTAATGAAGTATTAGAAACTCATAAAAGTATGGAAAAAATAGCAGAGTAAGAGGGGGTTGAGAGTTCTGAGGGCAAGGGGTGGTGGACAAAATTTCAAATGTAGTGGTCAAGAAGCCACGTGTTTGAGCAGAGGCTTGGCAGAGGTAAGAAAGCCACATGGGATGAAGGAAAGAGTTTGGGGAACACAATCTTCGAAAAGAGCATCCCAGGCAGGCAGCCGGTGCAAAGGCCCTGGGGCGGGCACTGGCTTGGCAGGTTCGAGGAACAGCAGCAAGGCTGACGTGGCCTGGTGAAGTGGGGGAGGGGAGGATCCAGGAGGTGAGGTTCAGCAGTAACAGGGATGTGCAGGGTGTAGGGAAGTGGCTCTCAACCAGGGGCCACTTTGACCCCAGGGGCGATTTGGCAATGTCTGGGGACATTTTTGGTTGTCACCACTTGGGGGTGGCAGAGGGATGCTACTGGCATCTAGTGGGTAAAGGCCAGGGGTCCTGCTAAACATCGTGCAGTGCACAGGACACCCCATCTTTGAAAGAATTGTCCAGCTCCAAATATCGATTGTGTAGAGATTAAGGAACGGGTGCAGAGCCTTATGGACTTTGGCTTTTGCCGCAAGGTGGGGCACTTTTTAAGGCTCTTGAACAGAGGGATGACATGATCTGACTGACATTTTGCAAGGAGCCTCTGGCTGCTGCGTTGATAATAAACAGACTGTGCAGAAGGGGCCAGGGAGGAGTCAGGGAGAGCAGTGCAGAGGTGCCCGCAGTAAACAAGGCACTAGATACTGGGTAACTCATCCACCTCTAGGCTGGGAGGCCCTGAAAGCCGGGGGGAATGGGAATAGCATTGCCGAGCACCTAGAGGGTTCTAGACTTGCATATATATCACCTCTTCACACCATATCTGACCTTCCTTAGCCTCAGCACTTACATTGGAGTTAAGCTGTTTAAGTAGTTTGACACTGCTAAACACAAACAAGGCTTGAGCAGAAAGAAGAGAGCGTTTCTATTTCACACCTTTAGACCCTTCGGTGTTTACTCTGCGTGATACTATTTCCACATTAACAGGGCGGATGCCAGGCCTGCAGGTAGGCATGTGCCCTTTTACAGGCACATGAGGAAGCCTCTTGGAGAAGCCCAGGCGGAGGTGTCCTGAGGTTCCCATGTGCTATCGTTGAGCAAATGTGCCCTTGGGAGGTGCCTTGGCGAGGCTGGCTGTGACACATTCCATTAAGAGCAAACATTTGGACTGGGCACCTGAAGCCAGGCAGCTGTTGCCACTTTTCCTGGAAGTGCCAAGCCCTTGAAAATATCTATATTAGGGTCTTTCCTCCAAAGGCTGGAAAGTCATCCATACAAGAGCGGACAAGTAGATGTGAGGAGGGTGGCAGGTAGCAAGACGGTCAGCCAATAAAATGCCAGAATGGTGACTCATAGCACCATTGATGAAGGGAGCTTGTCTCTGTCATGCCAGTGCAGTAATTCACAGCCTCATGGGCACTGTCGTCCTGCTCCGCCTCTGCTGGGGAGAGGACTGGCGCGGGAGATGCCGTTGATGCGCCCTGTCTCCACCCTAATTGCCTTCCACATTCCTGGGGCAGGTGATCAGGCTGACCAAGCCCCTCCTTCTTGGAGCTCTCTCCCTTCCAGGCTGCCATGGCCACACTTGTCCCCTCAGCCTTTCCCTATGCGCCTTCTTCTGCCCAGAATGCTTGTGTTAGTTTCCATGGGCTGCTGCAGGGACACACTGCAGATTCGGTGGCTTAAAAGGGCAGAGATTTATTGTTTCTCAGTTCTGGAGGCTGGAATTCTGAAATCAAGGTGTTGGCAGAGCCGCACCCTAGTAGGAGCATCATCTTCCTAGCTTGCGGGGCTTTGCTGGCAATCTATGGCATTCCTTGGTTTGCAACTGCATCTCTCCAGTCTCTGCTCTGTCATCACATGATGTTCTCTCTGTGTCTCTGTTTTCACATGCCTGTCTTCTTGTAAGGACACCAGTCATGTTGGATTAGAGGCCCACCCTGCTCCAGTGTGACCTCATCTTAACTAATGGCATCTGCAATGAGCCTATTTCCAAAGGGTCAGAAGTACAAGCATTTGGACTTCAACATATCTGTTTTGTGGGGAGACGCAATTGAACCCATAACAACACCCTTCTCCACTTTTTCCTCATAGCCTGGAAGTACCCAAGCAAGCAAGACAGCACTGCAGTCTCTGGGCGAATTCTTAGGCTCTGCTGTTACTGGGGCCCTCAGTGAATGGGTGAATGCAGATCTCTTCAATTTGTTGTTTTGCTGTTTTAGTGGCCTTTGGTCAACTATTGTTCATTCCTAAGGGGAACAGCCCCTTCCCCCGCTAAGGTGACCCTAATGGAGCATGGCATGTGATGGAATCAGAGTGCTGCATCCCCCTGGGCACCATGATTGGTCCAGTGGTGGGCACATAACCCAAACGGGACAGCCAGAGTTCTTCTATGACATGTTGAAATATGACATCGGGAGGTGGGTCTCCCTTTCTTTTGAACACAACTGGGCCTAGCAGAGGCCTTCTTGTCTACCACATAAAGTGAGCTAATCTAAAGAACGAAGCAAGGACAAGCAGAGCAGAGAGAGGAGAGAGTGACAGCTTCCTGATAGTATCATTTCAGGCCCTGGATCTAGCTGAGCCTGAAGCCTTTGCCCCTGGACCTCTGAGATACAGGAATCAATGAATTTCCTTTTTCTCTTAACTGCTTGGAGATGGGTTTTTTGTTACTTTCAATTGAAAGAGTTTATTAATGCAGCTGTCTTCCACCATCACCAAGCTCCTCTCTGAAAGAGCAACCACACCCTCCAACATTGCCATTAACGCCAACTCCTCACGACACAAGGCACTTCACAGTGCACTTTCCTGTATTTAAAGGCACGGAATTATGATTCCCTTGCTGAACTCTGAGTCCTCAAGTAGACTCAGCATCTGGCAAAATGCTTTGGACATTTTTTGCATTCATTGCTACTTAACTGTCATTGCTACACATGCATGACGAGGGGTTCATTATGCAATAAAGACAGCTCTAAAATAGAAGTCAGCAAATATGAGTGCAAGTTCCAGCTCTTCCTACTAGCTGTGTGACTGTGAAAAAGTTACTTGGTTTTCCTGGGCCTCAGTTTTTCCATCTGTGCAGCAGGCACACTCATTCCTGCTCTACCTCCTTCTCAAGATTGTTAGGAGGATGAAATGAGATAAAGTAGGAATCAGCAAACTATGGCTGATGGGCCAAATACGGCCCACTGACTTTTTATTTTTATAAATAAAGTTTTATTAAAACACAGCCAGGCCCTGTTTATATATCGTATGTCACTGCTTTTACACTACAACAGTGGAGTTGAGGAGTTGCAACAGAGACTTTATAACCAGCAAGCAGCAAGCTAACATTATGTCACAGGCATTTTCCTGTTCTATTTACTATCTGAACTTCACAGAAGAACTTTGCCAACCTCTGTTCTGAAGCACTGTACAAACACAAGGCATGATTTCTGTCGACAGCAGGGTTTCCTCATGTGACTCGCCACCTGCAAAGCTCCTGAGGGAGTTTCTCTAAGATAATAAAAACCAGTATCAGCAAGGTGAATGATGAAAACAGGAAAAAAAACTTCCTAGAAGGCAAATCTGACAGCACTTTTCAAATGCCTTAAAAATATAGTCATGCACCGCAAAATGATGTTTTAGTCAACAATGAACTGCATATACAATGGCGGTCCTATAAGATTAGAATGGAGCTGCCCCATACAAATGTACTACTTTTTTTTATCTTTTATACTATATCTTAAATGTAACTTTTCAATGTTTAGATGAGTTAAGATACACAAATACTTACCATCGTGTTACAGTTGCCTACAGTATTTAGGACAGTAACATGCCATATTGGTTTGTAACCCAGGGACAATAGGCTACACCGCACAGCCTAGGTGTGTCGTAGGCTCTACCATCTAGGTTTGTGTGAGTACACTCTATGCTGTTCATATGATGATGAGCTCTTCTAACAATGCATTTCTCAGAACATGTGCTCACAGCCTCGTTGTTAAGCGACCATGACTGCAAAACATTCCCCTTGACCTCATCATCCTACTTCTAAGTTGTCTTAAGAAATAATCACAGTTGAGATGCATCTACAAATTTAAGAAATGATAGTGGAATAATTACATAAATTATTCAGCAAAGTATACAGTCATTCCAAATCATGTTTTCAAAGAATCTTAAGTAGCATGAGAAAATGCCCCAGTTAGAATATTAGTGAAAAAAAAGCATCATCAAAAAACACATTTAATATGATCCTAATTTTATCGAGCAAAACTAGCAGAGAGCACACCCCAAATTAATGGTGATTTTCTCTGGGTGGTGGAATCACAAGAGGCTTTTGTCATGTTAATTTCATTTTTCTTATTAAATTTCTTTTTAATCAGAAAAGGAATAATTTAGTGAATAGTGGTTGGATAAGCTTGGGAGAAAGCAGATGATTTAAGTTCCCTCTTGTCGTTATCTAGAAAAAAGAGTGTGGCCCTCAGCAGGGGCCAGGCAGGACATGTGCGTGAGCGGAAAGGGGTGAGGGGTCCCTGGGTGGGGGAGGGTGTGTACCCTGCAAAGAGGCAGCTGCTACTCAACTCTTCTGAACTTTGCCATGTAGACTGAGTACTGCACATCTTCCAGATCTTGTTTATTTCAAAAAAGCCAGAAATTTGGATTTTGATGGGAATTTACTAATGAATAAACTATGTGTGGGTCAAATAAAACACTCGCGTGGCCTGGATCTAGCCCCAAGTTACTCATTTGAAATACCTCCTCTAGAGAGCCGTAAGATTTGAGAGTTAAAAGGATAGTCGCAGATCGTCTAGTCTAACTGTTCCATTTGATTGTGGTGTTGTGAGATACTTTATCCAGAGTCACACAACAAAATATCAGCAGAGCCAAACCTAGAACAGAGGGGCTGTGATTCTCAGACCACAGCTGTTTGCTGCCCGTACTGACCTGGGGCTCCCCCTGCCCAACCCTGGCACCCCCACACTCTTCCAGCTTTCCCCATCTCAGGGAACCGGCCCCAGCATCCCCCAAGTGTCCAAGCCAGAAGTCTGGGTGTTATCCTTGGCACCCACTATGCACAAAAGCCCATTGAGTCTGCTGTTTATTAATAAATACATCTCACCTCCATCCTGGTTCTCTCTCTATCCACTGCTACCCACTGAGTCAACGCCCCTGTTAGCTCTCACCACACCTCCTAACTACCCTCTGACCCTGCCACTCTGCCATTTAAAACCTTTATTGGTTTCCAAAATAGAGATAAGATCCTGCCTGGCCCCCACCTCCCTCTTTGACCTCACCTCGTGCCTCTCTCCCCCTTACTGTCAATTCCTTTAACCTGCTATTTTCCTCCCCTCTGAAGGACGTTGTCCCAGCCTTTCCACCTGTCTGGAATTCTCTCTCCACACCTCTTCCTACTGTTAATTCCAGTGAATCCTTGAGGTCTCAGAACAGTGCTGGCACACCCTAAGTGCCATGTGAGTGTCAGCTATTGTGATTTTTACTGTTATCCTCTCTGCCCAAATGCCACCTAGTCTTTCCCAGATCAGGTGATCCTATGCCTCTCCCTCATATCAGTCGGCACACTTACACATCAGTAAGGAACTGCTGGTTTCCCATCTGCTGCCTCCTGGAGACTTCAGGGCACCCCCAGGACAAAGACTGAGTTTGTCTCGTGCAAGCCTTTCCACCCCCAGTGAATATCCGCGTGCACACGATGCACTCAATAAATATTTTTCCAGTGATGCCGAGCAGATGCTTCCATCTATACACCTGGGTCCACTGCAAAGTCCAGTGGGGCCTTCAGCGCCACTCCCACACTGGCCACGTTACAGACGAGAGTGTCAACCCCCCACCCCTGAGTCCCCACGTGGTGCCCTGTCCTGCACCCTCGGCTCTGCTGGCTGGGTGGATATTTACTTCTGCTGCTTCCTGGTTCAGAGTTGGTAAACACACATATTTTTCAGCGGCAGGAAGTCTTGCCCCAGGGGAATGCTGCTTGGTTAATATCTGAGGAAAGAGAAATATTTTTCCCTTTGTTGGCTGGCTCTGGGCAGCCTGAAAACTCTTGATCCTCACTGTCTGCTGCTTGGGACATAATGACCTGCTTTCAATCCCTTTCAATTATGGGATTTCTGATAGGAATTTGGAAAACAACTCCTAAATCCCACGGCTTGGATGGCAGCCCACGTTTCATTTCCACATCTCCATACCCGGCGTTCAGAGAGGCTTTTTTTTTCACCTGCCCCTCAGGCAGAGCCTCATCCTTGTCACCCCACTCCTCCCAAACCCCCCACCTGGGGCTGTCTAGCCGTGCTTCTTCCCTGGTTTCCTTGCTGGACGGAAGCCTCCTCTTGCCCTGAGTGCTGGCTGTCTTTGTCAGTGCCGGTGGCTGTCCTGAAGCTATCCTTGGTGGGTAAAATCCTGGGGCTGGTGTCCAGGGAGAGGCAGCCATGGGAAGGGCCAGGGAATGAGCAAAGCCGGGTTCAAATGCGTGTTCTCCTGTGTGAGCGCCAGGGCCCTGGGCGACTGACCTGAGGTGCCAAGCCTTAATGTCCTTACCTGTAAAATTAGAATAAGTGATATCTATCTTTTGGGCTTTGTGGTGGAAACGCTCATCAAATAATAGGCAATTAAAAAAATCATTTTCTTTCCTCCTCCAAATTTTGGTAGGACTAGGGGTGGTGGGTGGGTTGAAGGTCACAGAGATGGGTTAGGGAGGGTCTCCACTGAGATTAGGCAGCTGTAAAGTCCGGTCGAGGGCAGTGGTATAAGCCCTTGCTGGGTGTCAGCATGAGTGGAGGCAGAGGTTGGCCTCACAGGACAGAGGAGGTGGCACTGAATTTGAGCCCCCCAGGCTGGGGGACGTGGGCTCAGGCTGCAGGAGAAGCCAACGTGGCAATGAAGAGTGAGCTTGGGTGATGTGTTTGAGGACCTGGCCCCTCATCTAATGCTTGGCTCCTCAGCCCCTTTTGTTTCTCCTCTAGAACGTCACTCCTATGTACTGTCCCAGAGACTGACTGATGGCCTTGCTGGGGCGTCTGTCCCTTATCTGTACTCTGTGGCACACCAGCACAGCTTGATTCAAAATCAGGAAGAAAACAATTGCCAGGACAATGCAGTGCTTGTCAGACTGGCCAGGAGGACGCCACCCATGAAGGCTGCCACCCAGAGGCAGCTGGTCACACTCTTGAGCTACTCTTCGCTGTAAGGACAGACCTCGCTTACAGGATGAATCTGGGAAGGAACAGCCAGGGACACTGGCGGTCTTTTCTTTTCTGAGAGACCTATAAGAAGCAGCCAGGTGCTCGTGTGTGTGGAAAGGTAAGGGAAGGTCCTGCTTAACAGCAGAGACACAGAGTTTGCATTCTGTGTGGACACGTCTGCCTTCGCCCTTGTGTAATCTCAGGGCATCTCAGTGAAACCAGTGAGGGTGAGACTGGGATAGGGAGACTTTGCTGGGAGCACTTCAGACCAGAGGAGAACGAGAGGGGAAAGTGGTTCTGGGGGAGGAATGCTTGGCTAGGCTGCCCGGGGTCCTGTGGGCTGGCCTTAGGGCTGAGAGGAGAGAAGGAGAGTCCAGCATAAGGGGCAGAGAGAGAGAGGGACGCAAACAGGAAGCAAAGCAGCCACCGGCCAGTACGCCCACCCACGAGGGCAGCGTCTAGAAGGCACTCGCCATGCTTTGTGAAAACTGCCCCTCACCTCTCTCCACAGAGTGGGCTCGTGGGTGGCTGTAGCCAATCAGATCAGTCCTTTGATTTGTGCTGGCCAATCAGATCATCTCTCTTGGGAATTTGGAGCAAAAACAGGAAAATGAGTGGGATGATTGGTAGCCCGGCAACAGGGAAGTGATGCCACTCTAGAGCTGGTGCAGACATATTTTGTCATTGATACAGCAAAGAAAAACAAAGAAAGACCAAAAAGATGATCTACACCTTGACTAAACACAGGTGCTAGTAGGTCCTTCAATTCAGAAACTGCTGCCAGCACCCAACGCCTGCTCCGAAGGAGGGGGCGCGGGGCAGCCTGGGAGGTGAAGAAGCCACCTCTGCACCCCTACCGGCCTGCTGGCCAGCCTTTGGTCCTACCCCAGAGATGTCCTGTCTTCTTCCTTCTGGGTCGTTTTCAGACGCCAGTGTAACTCGTCAATTAGCGTGGGTTCAGGCCCTGCCACACGCAGACCCGAGCCTCCCACACACCCCCCGACATGCACACCAAGGGCTGCCACCACCCTGAAGACTCACTGCTTGTGAAGGGCGCGCGCATCTTTCTGCCCCCATCGCCTCTGCCCTGTCTGCTCCATCTGTGCCACAAAAAATGGCAGGGATGCTTTAAGGTCAGCTCACATGTCACCCAGTTTTCTGAAGCCTTTTCTCACTCAGGCATAATTAGTTCTCCGTCCTGCCACTTCCCAAAGCCCTTTATGTGTTCTGCCACTGTGGCATTTTTCATACTGTATTATGCATACTTGATATTTAAGTTACATCTCAAAATACAGATGTATTACATATTTACTGTATAAAGTGAAGAATAAAATCCCTCTCCTCCTCCAATCTTTCCAGCACTACTATTCTCCAAAACTAATCTCCATTAGCAATTTCTTTGGCAGGCTTCTGGAAATTTCTATATATAAATCAGCATAGATAAGGATGTATGTATGTATAGTAGTCCCCCCTTATTTGAGGGGATATGTTCCAAGACCCCCTGTGGATGACTGAAACTGCAGATAGTATTGAACCCTATACGTACACATGTTTTTTCCTATATGCACATACCTATGATAAAGTTTAATTCAGAAATCAGATGGAGTATGAGATTAACGATAGTAACTAATAATAAAATAGAACAATTATGACAATATGCCAGCATTGCGACCCTTGTGCTTTGGAGCCATTATGCAGTAGAATAGGGGTGACTTGAATGTAAGCACTGTGTTCCTGCAGCCGTTGATCTGATAACCGAGGCAGCTACTAAGGGACTAAGGGCAGGTGGCATACATAGCGTGGATGTGCTGGACTAAGGGATGGTTCACGTCCCATGTGGGGTGGAGCGGAACGGAATGAGATTTCATCACGCTATTCAGAACAGCACACAATTTAAAACTTATGAACTGTTTATTTCTGGAATTTTCCATGCAATATTGTTTGACCCAACTGGGGTAACATAAAGTTATTTTTCTGCAACTTGTACTTTTCACTTATTGGACATCTTTATTTCATAAAAAAGTACATTCTGTTTACATTTATGCTCTGCCGGATATGTTTGCCCTAAATCTGTCATCTTATTTTATTCGTATTTTTTTAAATAAAATATTTACTTTGTTTTCTATCTTTTGCTGTGTTTCTGCTGTTTATTTCTGTTTTTTTTTTTCCTTTTGTTTTGCTTGTGAGGCTTCCTTTGTTTCTCTTCTCTCCTTCTGATGGTTTAGGAAGTTTATAGTCTGGTTTTCTTCCTTGCATTGGTTGTTCTTATACTTTAAATAGTGTGCTTAAACATCTATTTCTTGATTTACCGATTTTACTCTATATCCACACACTTTCCACTAAGAATGATGTAGAAATTGGGGCACGTATGCCTCCCCCACAGCCCTGTCCCCACCACTGCTGTTGGGTAAACCATTTCTTTTTCTACTGTTGTGGTTTAGAACATCGACATTCTGTTCCGTAACCATAATCCCCACAGCTGTTTAGCCTTAGTTCTGTGTCTAAATATAATGTTTACCATCAACTCTTGCATTTCATAACTTCCCCATTCCTAATTTGATGATTTTGATATATCCTTGGTGGAACTAGATTTCATTGTCAAGTCTGCCCCCTCATCCTGGGGGGCTATATGCTACGTGCTATTTCTCTGAGTCTATGTTGGTGAATGTCTTTCTGCCGCTTGTTTTTTATTTTGCTTTGTTTTATTTTAAAGAGAGGGTCTCACTCTCTCACCCCAGGATGGAGTGCAGGGCTATGATCTAGTTCACTGCAGCCTCAAACTCCTGGGCTCAAAGGTCCTCTCATCTTAGCCTTCCTAGTAGGTGGGATTACAGGCACATGCTATAATGTCCAGCTAATTTTTTATACTTTTTTGTAGAGCTGAGGTTTCACTATATTGCCCAGGCTGGTCTTGAAATCCTAGCACTAAGTGATCCTCCAGCTTCAGTCTCTCAAATTGCTGGGATTACAGGTGTGAGCCATTGCACCTAGACTTTCTGCTACTATTATACATAAAAGACAATCAGACTGGCAATCAAATTTGAGGGTGAACTTATTACCTTCAGAATTTTGTACCTGTTACTATCATGTCTTTTGGCACCAAAGGATAAAGAGAAGTTGGAGGCCAGCCTGATTTTTCCTTTGGAATGTTTCCTGATTTTGTTGTCTGAATATTCTCCATCAGAGTTCCATGATATATTAAGGCTTTTAAAAAATAGATTTAGGGGTTGCAAATGGTTATGTTACATGGATAAATTGCACAGTGGAGAAGTTTAGACTTTTAATACACCTGTCTAAGGCCATTTTTTATTCTGTGGAGTCAGGCATTTCTTTAGTTCAGAAAAGTTTTCTTCTATAATATCTTTGAATATGTTTCTTTCCCATTGTCCTATTCTTTTCTTCAGGAACTCCTAGCATGTGTATTTGAATCTCCTATGTATTTCATAAGTATTGCTTCTCAATGTTTTCTTTTATTGTCTTTGATTATTTTACCTTTTCTCTCATTTAAAAAGTCTCTATATTACTGACTCTGCTCTCACTTGAATAAATTCCACATCTTACTCAATACTAATTTTTTTCCTCTATAATGGTTTTCATTATTATTTCCAATTTTTTTTTCTGGATGTTGGATCCTGCAAGCTCATTTGTAGTTTTACTTCAGAAATGTTTACCTATGGTTTGTTATTTTTTCAGAGGTATAATGCAGTGGGATGGGGGAGAGAGCAGGTTCCCCTTGAATTGCTTGATAATGTTACCAATTATGCTCTGCCATGGGGGGCACATCTCCCCTGAGTTTTCAAGTATTCCCTTGGGTATGAGGTCATTGTGGGTCACAAGAAAGGGACATAGCTCAAAGGTCCTTTGATTGACCACTTAATGTTTATTCATCTCTTCTGGTATAAGGTACAAGCCTGGCTGCTGCTTCCCACTCTCTTCCACCTCACCTCTAAGACATTTAAGTACTAGGAGTCAGGGTTGGAAATAATAATAGGAGCTACCCACATAGTGCTTCCCATCCGTGGCCTTGTCTCCCTTGCTCTTCTACCTTATGGAGCTGAGTCACTACAGGGAACCTCACTCTCCCACGGCCCACCCACTTCTCTACTCCTTTTCTAGCCAATAAATGATTATTTATTTGGCCTTCAGGGATCCTTTTTCTTACTTTCAAGGAAATCTGGCAACATATATGACTTCTTTTTCTATCTTCCTCTGATGAAGTTCAAGCTTCGCTGAATGTAGCAGACATGAGTTTTAACCTGTTTTATTCAAAGTAACATTAGCTTCTGTAACTACCAGCCCCACCTCTACATTTCAATGGTTTAACACAATATAAGTTCATTTCTCACTTGTGTCAGAGTCCAAAGCGGATGCTCCTGGCAATGGCAGACTGCCATATGGTGAGCCAGAGGCCTGGGCTCCTTCTATTTTGTGGGGTCTTGGAGTCCCCTGAATCCTACCAGAGGAAGGAGAAGGAAAGAGAGTACAGAAGGTACCCCCATCTCTTAACCACTCTGGCCCAGAAGTGACACAGATCACATCTGTTCAGCTTCCAGCTCTGAGAACTTGTCACACGGCTCAACTACATGCAAAGGGGAGGCTGGGAAATGTGGTCCCTGCCTAGGAGTGGTTCCCTGCCCACTCCTCTCTGCTATGGAAAGACGGGAATGAACTCTGGCGAGCAGGGAATTGTTTGAGCCCATCGCCATTTTCTAGTTTTGTTGAAGATGAAATTTTCTTTACTATTTTCATTATTTTTGTTCTTTTCAGTGAGTTTCAGGGAAGGGGGCACAGTAAACATCTTTTAACTTGTCTGCAGGTGTGTCTCTCCCACTCGTTTATGATCTCCTCTAAGTGAGGACCCTGCCTTAAGTGCTTTGTATTTTCCAGCACCCAGCAGGAGGGCAGACACAGAGTAGATGCTCAATAAATGTTTCTCAGATGAAAGAATGAGTGCATTCCTGTCCCGAGTGGGTAAAACTGCCCTTCCCACCGTCCTCAGTCTTGACTTATGCTTCCTACCCCTTCTCTCTTCTCTCTGTTGGAGAAAGTTAAGAGAGGGACCATCGAGGCTGCTTCATTCCTTTTTCTCTAGTTCCCCTTCCCATTAGGGCTTGGCTCAAGGCTGTCTCCTGCCTCCCAGCACTGATTTGCCCTCCACTCCCTGAATGAAATGAGCAGCCTGGGCTGTGGATCAGCAGGCTTCCTGCTGCCAAACCCTTTAACAATATGCCTCTTTGCAGCTTGGCTGTCAGATTTGATGCTGGGGAAAGAAAATCTCCCTCTGTCCATCCAGGGAAGCATAACTCACTGGTAGGGATGCCAGGTGCCCTATCACTCCAGCTGGGGTTAAAAGTCATGGACATTAAGTGGAGTTGGGGTGTGGCTCAAACACGTGCAAAGGAGCCTGATCCAGGAGAGACCCTGTCCTGCTTTAAATGCCTCGACCTAAGTGGGCCACTACATTAAAAATCCATTTACTGTGGCAAGTTACTTTTCTAAAGCGGACAGTCCCCGGGAAGGAGCATTAATAGAAAACAGTAGAATGGAGTAGCTAAGAGCATGCTCACTGGCATCCGGCAGACTTGTACTTAAACCCCACTCTGCCATTTACTGGCTGCATGACTTTGGATGCATTACTTAAGCAATTTGCACTTCAGTTTTATCATCTATGACATTGAAATAATAACATGTATCCTGCTGGGCTTTTACGAGGATGAATTAAGTTTAATCTTAGGCACGAAGGAGGCATTTGATATTTGTTGAATGAATAAATGACAAAGGTGCACACAATTCCTAACATAACACCTGGCACATTATAAGCAATTGATATAAGATGGTTATATCAGTAAGGATGGGCTAGGTTGGCTAGGTTTACTGAAGTATCACATTCCCCAGTTTCATGTCTTAAAACAGAGGAGGTTTATTTCTTGATTGTGCTACGTGTTCACTGAAGGGCAGCTGGGGACCCTGCTCCACGTTATCCTCAGGCTGATGGAACAGCCACCGTCTGCAATGCCGTCGGCCACCCCTGCCCACTAACAGGCAATGCATGTTTTTCCACTCCTGGATTCTGAGTTCGGTCATCTGACTTACTCTGGCCTGTGGGACGTAAACACAGACTTAAAGCAAGTATAGACTTAAACAAATACTTGCACGTTTCTGCTTGAGCTCTCGCAACTCTGCCATCATCATGGGAGCATGCCTGAGCTAGCCTGCTGGTGCAAGAGAGGTGCTTGGAGCAGAGCTGAGATGCCCCAGTTGCCCAGTCAAGGCCATCTTAAATCGGCTGACATCTAGCTGACCCCAGCCATGTGAGCAGGACCAGTCACGATCAGAAGAGCCAAGCCCAGCTGACCCCAGATTCATAAGCGATAAACACTCACTGTTTGCTGTAGGTAGAGGTTCGGGGGTTGTTTGTGACCCATTGTTATCTGGCAATAGATAACTGATATACCCTGTTTTGGCCTCAAGCTCTCCAGTGCACAGGATCTGCACTCTGCATTTTCCTCAGGAAAAATTCACGTGGTAGATTTTACTGAAGACTTCAAGGGGAGGACTGAAGGAATTGGACATCACATAACTTCGTGGATCTCTGTTTATCATGGCCCTTCTCCCCATTCCTGTGGCTAAGATGCTAACCAGGGCTTCTTCTCTTTCACTCTTCCCTTGCACAGCACGCAATTCTGCCTGCTTATACATACTCTGTTCCCCACCTTTTCATCCCCTCCCTAAAATCTCTCACCATTTTTTCCATAGAACAATTCAGCCTTGCCCCAGTTATTCCAAACCCAAATACTTGGCAACCCTTTCTTTTGTGGGACCTACTGTCCTTAGAAGCCAGTGGTTTATAGACAATAATAATCCTTGTTTGTTTTTCTTCATCATTAAAAAGCCCTTTAAGGGCAATAATGGTGCATTAATATCTTGGTTATTGTTGGTACCTAGCAAAACTCCCAGATCACTTTAGGCAGTTAGTAAATGTGTTTGGGGAAACTCATGATTATTGAGAGAATTTTAGAGCATCCATGCCTTTAATATCACTCTTTGGTAGGTAACTGAGAGCTAACTATAGAAAGTAAATATTAGTTATCCTCTCTGTACTTGAGGAAGATGTGGGACATTGGCCTTCTGCGAGTACCCAGTGACATGAGATGTGGTTAGGTGGATGTGTTCCAGGGTGGCAGGGTGACACCTTATCTCCATTTTACCTATGCAAGGTTGTGAGGCCACAACAGGTCATCCAGGCCCAAGGTCAGAAAGCCGTGAAGGGGTTGACTGGAGACAAACATCTAGACTTCTTACTCCCCACTGAACCAGACATCCAGCCTTGGCGCTGGACACTCTGAATCTTGGCCTGGCTTCACACAGAGCTTGGCCCAGGGTCTCCAATGGCTCCATTGAGCTGGGCGGGGCACACGGACAGAGCTGGCCCAGAAAGGCTCCAGGACAACACCCAAACTCAGCGGTGGCCCCACCATGGAGCACTTGTTTTGGGGGCTTTACCTGGGGGAGGGCAGGGTGTGGACAACCCAGAGCTCCACATGGGCTACTGGATGCCCCTGAGCCAAGGCCTGCTGGGCTCGGTTCAGGGGAAATGCTCTTGCCAATGGGCAGAGAGCTTCAGCATTCCACCCCTGCTCTTCTAATCCCCTCCGCGCAGGAATGTTCCACTGCAGAGACAGCAGAGCTTTCAGAGACAGGAGGTGGTGCCAAAAGGGCGAGGGTGGTGGAGAAAGCTTTGCTGAGATGTAGGGTGGTATGTGTGGGGACAGGACGGGTTAGGGTCAACCATGGACTCACTGTGCGACCTTGGGCAAGTCACATCCTCTCTTGGGCCCCCCCGCTGATTGACCTTCAAAAGATGAGGATAGACTAAAAATCTATATAAGATTCATTTCAAATTAAAGTTCTAAGCTTCTAAAAGCTGTTTTAGTTGTGAGGTCCAAGATGAGATTTTTGTTTTTAATCTGGAGGGCTTCTACTCTACAGAGTTTTCTATACAAACACATCTGTAGGAGATAGGGTGTCTGTCTTAGTAGGACAGTCCACCCCTCAATTGCAATTCTAGGATTTTTTAAGCACCTGGAAGCAAGGCCCATGACTCAGACTGCACATAGAATTCCTCTGAATGTAATAAATGCAAGAGCACTTCAAGGTCATCTAGTCCAACCTTGTCCATTTTAGATGGGATAACAGGATCAGAGAAGGGAAGTTGTTTTCTCAATATTATACAATGGACCTTAGGCTCAGAAATCGGGTTCTTTGATCCTAGTACAAAGCTTTTTCTAACAATTGAATTTTTCTGCCTGCAATTTCATATAAACTCTCTGAATTCCGAAGCTTTCAGATGCTTCATCTTTTAAAACAGGCTTGACTCTTCCCTCCTTGGGGTAATGTTCAGGGTTAACTCAGGGATGGACCATCGAGACTCTAAGAGTGTTAAGCTCATGTGAAGTCAGTGAAATTCCACAGAACTAAATATCCTTTGGGAATACTGGAGATTTTGCCCAAGTAGCCCAGGCCTTGGACAGCAGCCCCCTTGGAAGGGATGCGGCCTTCTGCATAGCTGGTCCCAACTCCAGCTCCAGGATAGGACCTCTGAGTTGAGGTGACACAGCCCTATTGTAAACAAGGGAGGGTCACGACCTCTACTGATGACTAACATGCTAATTTGAAAAGTCTGCCTGGATCCAGAAAAACAAACAAGAACAATAAAACTGAAGGCAATGTTTTAGACAACAAGGAGGCAACAGTAAGCTCAGAGATGTGAAAGAAGGAATCCTCAACAGCCATTGTCTCTTTTACCAACACTAAGCACCTATCATGTGCCAACCAAGGTGCCAGGCACTTTGGAAGACACGAAGAGGAAAATCCATCAAGCTTGCCTTCTAAGACCTCACAATTTAAGGGGATTAGATAAACATTCATATGGCTTATGCTTTTAGCCCATAAATGAAAAGCAGCTCTTCTATCCCCTGTAGCTTTAAACGCTGTATAATATTAAGCAGCACCAGCCCAGATCTCTCTGCTGAGCTCCAGACCAGCAGCCTACACAACATCAACTGCTTGGAAATTTCTCAGATAACATAATACCTTCAAAATACAATTCACGGTCTTTCACCCCAATTTCCATTGTTCTATTACAGTAAATGGCACCATCACTCAGTTGCTCATTCCAGACATAGTAATCATCCTTTATAACTACCTCTCCCTCATTAACCCCTCTCATCCAATCAATCCCTCAGTTCCGTAAATTCTAAACATATTTTAAATATGCCTCAATTTGTCCCATCTTAACAGCTGGTTCCTCAAATGCAAGTCAATGCAACTGCTTGCCTTAACAGACTCAGGACTGGTCTTCTAGAATCCACTGTTGCTTCCAATACATTCTCTGCAGAGTAATAAGACTTATTTTTTCAAGTGCACATTTGATTCAGTCACACTCTTGTTTAAAAAGTCTTGATGAGGACTTGTGATTCCATCCGTGAATGATTAACTGTTACAGAAATTGCCCTCTCTCAGTAAACAAGTAGAAAACTGGGAAAGCATATAAAACAATGGGGTTTAGAGGCTGGAAAATAGGCAGCACGGGACTATGATCCCTAAGAGAAAGGCAACAAACAAACAAAGTGAGCCTTATTAATGCCTCAGCTCGCTGCTTGGGGCCAATTTCCATTTTGTATCACAGGGAGGGAGAATGAGGTAGAAGCAGGAAGTGTCACTGAGTTAAGGAGACAGAGATTGAAGTGTTTGGGGATACTGAGACAGCTAGAATTTGTGGGCAGAATGAGAGAGAGAGAGAGAGAGAGAGAGAGAGAGAGAGAGAGAGAGAGAGAGAAAGAAAGAAAGAAAGAAAGAAAGAAAGAAAGAAAGAAAGAAAGAAAGAAAGAAAGAAAGAGACACTCCAAAGACCTTTAAGGAAGTCCCCTTGCCCCTTGAGTCTTTGGCTGAAAACTGCTCTGAGCATGCATGAGAGGAAACTCCATGACCCTGGGGTGGGGGGCAGGGTATCTTGGAAAGCAGTAGGCCAAATAATTATCATGGCTTACATAAGGATGGGAATAGTTTGTGTTCCCAACAGCCAGAGTAGAGAAATTTTATAATTCAGAGGCATTGGCTAGAGTCCTCAGAAGAGTAACACCTTAGTAATGATGCTACATTGGCTCCCAAATAAAAGCTGCTTTGGATATGTCAGAACAAATCTTAAAAGAAACCCTCTAAAGGCTAAAGCTGATCCAAAGTTACATAACTGCTTGCCAGAACAAAAGTTAATGCTCTTGAAATACATACAATAAAATTCAGCACCCAATGACATAAAATTCACAGTATCCAGCATCCAATAAAAATTTACCAGGTATGCAAACAAGCAGAAAAGTATAACTTATAACCAGGGAAAAAATAAATCAATGAAATCAGATTTAGAAATTAGAGAGATGGACTAATTAGTAGACAAGGACCATTAAAAAGTTACTATAGGTCTTAAAAATATGTCCAAAGATATAAAGGAAAATGTGAATGTGATGAAGAAAGAAGTTGAAGATGTAAAAGGATGCACATGGAACTTGTAGAGATGAAAAATACAATATCTGAAATAAAAATACATTAAATGGGATTAAAAGCAGATTATATACTGCAGAAAAAAAGATTACTCAATTTGAAGTTGTAGGAATAGAATCTATCCAATATACAGCACAGAAAAAGAAAAAGAAAAAGAAAAACCAGTGCTAACATATGTGTAATTGGAGTCCAAGAAGAAGAGAGGGGAGTACAGGAAAATTTTTGAAAAAATTAATGAAAATTTTTTTTCCAAATTTGATGGAAATTTTAAACCCATGAAACTTAGTGAACCTCAAATTTTAAAAAAGAAAATCATACTGAGGAACTTATAATCAAATTATAGAAAACCAATGAAAAAGGAAATTTTCAAAGCAGTGGGGACTGTGGGGGAACAGCTTAAGTACAGAGAAACGAATAAAAACAGGTATGACAGCAGACTTCTCATCAGAAACTATGCATGCCAAAAGATAGTGAGACAGTATATTTAAAATGAAGTAGATAATGGTCAAATTGGAATTCTGTACCCAACAAAAATATCTTTAAGAAATCAAGAAAAAATAAAGACATTTATCTCCCAAAGCTGATATAATTCATTGCCAGCAGCTCTGCATTAAAATAAATGTTAAAGGAAGTTCTTCAGGCTGCAGGAGGCAACCAGAGGCAGAAGAGGGGAGGCTGAGGGGTAGAGAGAGGGCAACTGAGGAGCAGATGACAGATCTGAGAAGGGAGAGTCAGAAGGAATTAATTTGCAGCACATGAACTTCCATCAGATTGACTTAGAGCCCTGTGGAGCTAAGGCTCCCTTTGGTCTCTGGCTAGTCTCTCTCTTATGTGCCCCACTGTTTTCTTTGTCCTCTTTTCCTGTAGAGCTCTGCACCTTGTCCAGACCTGCCGCTTCTTCTTCCTGTCTGTTCATCTCAACCTTACTGGCCCTTCACCTTTTTCCTTAGCCCCTGGCATTCCCTCAGGGGCTGGGCATTTCTTCCTGCCTCCCTTCCCCAAGAGACTGTCTTCCTCCTGCTGCCTTCTATCTCCCCACCCACACTGAAATGCTCACTCAGCCTTTGAGATGATCTCCTTCTGTGACTTTTACTGTTTTCTGTCCTTCTTTAGTATCTTTTGAATATTTGACATGAGCATATATTAGTTCAGTCACATTAATGACAATAATAATGGTATGATGATATTGATGAAAACCCCTCATGGGTAATGAATGAAGAAAGAAATGCATAAAGGTTCCCAGTCCCAATTTATCTCAAATGGTGCAAGTTTGGAGGGTCCGTGAGTGGATGTGGACATGTTTCTTAGCTGCCCCAGGAGCCGTGGGCATTGAAGATGTAAAAGGATGGCAATGAATTATCTCAGTTTTGGGGAGGTGTAAAAGTCTTTATTTTTTCTTAATTTCTTGCAGATCTTTTTGTTGGGTATGGAATTCTAATTTGACCATTTTCTACTTCAACACTTTGAATATACTGTCCCACTATCTTTTGCCCCTGATCAGGGACTCATGTTAGCATAAGTCAGGAAAACCCCAGGCCATATGAAGGGAAATGTAGTCATCTCTTTCACCCCTAGACCGCAGCTTGGAACCACTGGCGATTCTGAGAAGTGTGGGCCTCAGCAGTCCTTTTCCCAAACACTCCTTGCTCAGACGCTCGGAATCCCCACCCCCTCCCCGGCCAACCACGCCAGCAAGGCTCCCTTTAACCAGTGCAGCTGTGACAACACACCAGTGATAACAAGCACAGGGTGTGAGGTTCAACTTGGCCAGGGTTTAGTTTTGGTTCTGCCTCTTATTTGTCTGTGTCCCTCCAGGTAAGCAAACTTTATCCTCCTGAGACTCCATATCCCTTCTGTGAACTGGGAATCATGGTATCTCCCTTTTGAGGCTTCTGTGAGGCCCAAATGAGATGACAAGTGGGAGTCCCTGGTATGAAATCGGAATGTTTCCCCCTTCTCTCTGTGCCAGTTGCCTCCAAGTGGCAATGGTTTGGCCATTGTCTCCTGATGATCTTGGAGACAGCAGCCCTGGGTGCCATAGTGGGCCATGGGGAGGGGGCTTGGAGGCACCGTGTCTCATTTCCATCAGTGCTAGGTTGGTGACATCATCTGCCTAAGCCTCTGTCTTCTCATCTGTAAACTGGGCATAACTGTGCCTACCTCACAGGGCTAGTTTGAGAATTAAGAGGGAATGTCTGTAACTTGCCAGCACTCTGCAGCACAGATGAGAGACTAAAATTTAGAGCCATTAGATAATCTGCTCAGGATCTCCCCGTGACATTCCAGCTAAGTATTCACATATGAAAACTGGATTATTGTTGTGTATGGATCTGAGCCAAGTATATATAACAGTTAATACCACCTAATAATAAAAAGCACTAGCTAAGTTACTAATGGGGTGTGTGATCTGTGGCAGGCAGCGGAGTGGCCAGGTAGGGGTGGTTGGAGTGGTCCACGTGGATGACGGAGAGGATTTATTACTGGCATTGCTTAGAAATGGTGGTATGCAGGGATAATGAAAAGAATCTCAGATTTTAATCAACTTTATACAGGTTTTTAAATTGTCTGCAGACAAGGCAGCCCAGCTCCTTCTTGCCTGCACCCCAGGCAGCCCATTCCCACTGTGGTGCAGTGGGCAATTTCAGGACGTTATTTCCCCTAAGGCAATGGTGACCCACGAGGGAGGATCACTTCTCTGACGCCCGTTTACAAAAGAGGAAACTGAGGTGCAGTTGCAGACATTTCTCAAGAAAGCTGCAGTTGTAAACCCATCTCCCTTCCCTGCAGAGGCTTGGATGGTCTCTAGGAAAGCCTCAAGGGGCAGGGCTCTTCCTAGAGCCCTTTGGGGACCCAACTTGGCAGCTTGGGAAGAGAGGGCTGCCCTGGCCACTCCACAGAAGCGGCTTGTGTGGGGCAGGAACGCGGGGTGCCCTCTGGTCCAAGGGAAAGGTGCCAAGTCCTGCACACAGCCAGGGGGCACACATTACACAGTTTTCAAAGGGAGCAAGATGCAGGTGTTGGTGGGGAACTTTGTCACCAACTGGGGGGCCTTCAAGCCAGCCATTTCCTGGCGTGGGCAGCGTGGCCCAGTGATGACTCCAGGCTGGAGAAGCTTCGCCGCAGGCTGCGCAGCCCAGATCGAGCTGCCTGGGGAGCCGTGCATGGGCCCTCCTGGCACAGAAGAGAAAAAAGCCCAGGCCCCGCTGAGCAATGACAGAAGTGGGGCCAGCTCCTGTCTTGTGGTGGCAAGCGGAGGTCGAGAGGGCAGAGGGGCCAAGGTCCCAGGGCAGCGGGGCTCTGGCCACACTGCGGTCAGGGCCAGTGAGCCTTCTGGAAACCTCCCAGCTGGGACTCCGTCCTATGCCCTGGGGAAAATGACCTCTCGCAGGCCCTTCCAGGCGGAGAGAGACAGCAATTTTCTGGATAATTCAGGCTCCAAATCTCTCTCTGCCTGCGTTCCAATTATTAAGGATTATTGTGGGAATTCTGAGCTTGAACTGCCTCAAACCATGAACCAAGAATAGGAACCAACCGCTCGACTGGCTGAATCCGGCACCAGACTCCAATATGAATTTCCTATGAATGCAATTCAAATGGAATCAAAGTTGTTTTGTTTTTAAATACAACCAAACCCAAGTAGATCAGTTGGAACCCGAATCAAACCTAACATTAATGAATCAGAAGTGAAATTGGAAAATAAAAATATTTTTTGAATGAAAACACTATTTCATCAGGTTTGTTGGACCAGGAGTTTTCTTTTTTAAAGATGGAAAAAATTCCAAATGTGAAAGTAATAATTACTCAGTACAAAACATTCAGAAAAACCCAAATGTTTAAAGATGAATATTACCTCCAATCCCACAGTGGGATATTTCCACAACTTTCTTCAATGCATTTTTTTTTTATCTTTTGTTTTTACCTAAATGTGATCATTCTATAAGGGCTGTTTTATCACCTGCTTTTTTGTTAAGACTATCTCACGGGAAAGTTCCATATCAATGTCTAGCAAGGTGTATTATTAGTCCGAATCAGTGAAGAGTATCCATTGGATATGTACTGGTTTATTTCACAAATCCTCTATTGGTTGTTATTTAGGCTACTTCCATTATTTTACTTTGACAAATAATGCTTCAGTGAATGGCTTTGCATATGAATCTTTGCACCCTGAAATGATTATTTTGGATAAATTATCAAGGAGTTTTTAAGTCAAAGAATATACTTTTTTTTTACTTTTCATACAAATTTCCAGATATTCCTCCCATGACAGGTCATAATACTTTTGGTTCCCACATCAGTACATGAAAACCCCGATTTCTCTATACCCTGGTTGGCTGTGACATTCCAAGGATGCCCTTCGCTCTGCTTGTCCTTCCAGATCTCCAAAGGGAACAGTCCCACACACAGCGATAGGGTGATTAACTGTCCCAGGTTGCCCAAGACCAAGTAGCGTCCTTAGACATGAGAATTTCAGTTTTAGAACCAGGAGACTCCTGGGCAGCCTGGGACAGGTTGGTCGCCCTACACATCCTGCGATAGCTGGGTGGCCAGGACTTTTATGGGTCCCACATTCTCTGGTGCTGAGCTTTGCTACAGCAGATGGGACCAGGAATGGACACCTGGCCCAAGGATGGCTAATGATTTGGAATGAGGAGACAATCTGAACCAATCAGATTGGAATTTGTTTTGGGAACGGGGAAAGAATTTAACATTTAGCAGTGGCATGCAGGCCTGAAAATTCATTAACTAAAGAGTGGCTAAGCTAATGGAGGAGATGAAACTAGGAGTAAGAGGATCTGGTTGTAAGAGACAGAGAGAGGAACCAAGTGCTTGTGTTGTGTTCATGGAGATGCAAAATTTTCAATGTTCCTGCCTTTCCCAAGGCATTTCTTATTCTCATTCTCTGGATTCCTGGGCAACTGTCTTCAAATAATTCCCTGTGCCCCTTGCTTTTCATCAACTTGCTACCATTTGAAGGAATCTCAGTTCCTTGCAAGCCAAGAGGCTTATTCAACACTTCTGGGTATCTATCACCCATCATCTTCATCCTTGCCAACCAACCTGAGTGGCCTAAATGGACTTCTCATCTGATTTTGTTAGAACTCGCATATCTTGAATTATACCAAGTTTGAACTCTTCTTGGAAATGCTGAATTCCAGGAGTCGGTCTATAGGCCAGGGCAGGTGAAGAACAAGGTATAGGACAAAACTCTCTGGGTGCTTTGATGAGGTATCAGGTACCTTCTCTTCCTGACCTCAGCTTGGCAACCTGCTTCCACTTTCCAGCACAGACTCTGGCCTGGTGACCTGACTGTGGTCACGTGGGTGCCAGCCCTACTTCTTGGTCCTTCTGTGTTTTTAATCCTAGGCTAACAACTTTACCAAGACTAAACTCATCTCTGCAGCTGAGCAGGAAGGATTTCACCTTGACCTCTCAATCAAGGCTGCCTTTGCCCTTGGTCTTTCTTCTGCTGGGAGCACTCTTTAGTTTTCCCATGGCCAAGGGCTTCTTGGCATTCAGGTTTCAGCTCAAATATCAGCTCCTTTGGGAAGCCCACCCCAACAGCCTCAACTAATGTGGCTTCCTCCTCTCCTCACCTCCCCAGGCACTCTTCATAGATTATTGTTTTATTCTCTGTATAGAACTTATCACAGTTTCAAATTATATAATTTGAAATTATTATTATATGTAAATTATATATATATATATAATTTAAGATCCCTGGGACTTGTCTAGGGTGTCTTGCTCACCGTGTTCCCAGTGTCTAGGACAGTGCTTTGCTGGGGAGCAGGTACTGGCTGATCGACTGAGTTCATGGATTAATGACAGGGAAAGATAATTCACTGCAGCGTACTTGGTTTGGCCCCTTATCGTAGCCTGAGGGGGGATAGCTTACAAGACAGTGTGATTTGGGGTCCTGATGTGTTTCCCAGGAAATCTGGCATGGCTTGTCTGCCCAAAACCCTCCCGTGGCTTCCCACAGCACTTGGAACCCCAGGGCCTCGAGGGCTTGACCTCTGCTGATCTGCCCAGCGCCATCTCCTTCCCTTTGCCCCTGTCTCACTTGGCTTCAGCCCCGCTGGCCTTCTTTGAGTTCCTGGAGTCAAGAAGCCCTGTCCTGTCTCTGGGACTTCGCACACCCTGTTCCCTCTGCCCACAATGTGCTTCCCCGTGTTTTCCCTGTAGCCCAGAGAAACTTTCTGTGATTCTTACCTCAAAGTCTTCCCCTGGGCTTGGCCTCCATCACTTCCACCCGCTCACTCTCTTCACAGGGTGTCACTGTTGCTATAGTGCCTTGTGCATTTGCATGTTTGCTTTTGCATTATGTGACTTTCCCCATTCCCCTCCCCATGCATTTTAAGCTTTGGGAGTGGAGACGCCACCATCTTTTTTTGTTTTGTTTTATTTTTGGATCTATCACTATATCCCCAAACCCAGAACAGATGTTTCAGAGTTATTTATTGAATGGATGAATGAATGAATGAGTTATTCTAAAATCAAAGCCAGCCACTGCAATAGACCACCCCCAACATTTAACTGATTTATGGCCAATAATTCAGTACATCAAACGAACTCATTCAGTCTCCAGATAATGTCTACATTCAAATCATCTTCAAGGTTACACCAGAAAGTTACATGCTCAAGAATAAACACTGTGGGCTTTGTAGATAACATTTTGTGGGTTTTAAGCTTCACCTACATTTTAAAATTTCTGTTCCCACTGCCTCCCTGGCAGGGAACACTTTCAGGGCCTTGCGTTGCTTCTCATACAAACTTCAGTGGGTCTTGGCTTATTTTTGAAGATCACGGGGGTCATGTCCTTAGGTTATCATGACTGTCCTTGAACAGGTGGGCTGGACCTCCCTTCAGACCTGACAACATGTCCCAGAAAACAGATGTTCTAGGAAGTACCAAAATCTGCATGAACATCAAAGGAAACCATACCACAGAGAACAAAATGCTGCTGCACAAATCCTTTTGGGAAGTAACCCAGTTATTTGAGACTAGAAAGGAGAATTCTTCCAAGGTGAGCACAAGGGACATAGAACTATGCGGCTTGATTTCTTCTGTATGCAGCTCAGGACAACGGTCTCCTTGTAAGGAAGAGCATCTTTTCCTGAATGCCCTTAGCTGATGAGGTTAGCTTTTCCAAGGAGGACAAGTAGCCAAACCTCAGTTCTCCAAAATGGGTTTTAATTTCAGCTGAAATCACATCTGTTTAGGCAGTGAGGTCTGAAGGTCCTCCATGGTAAGTGGAAAGGGCATCATACAGGAACCAAGAGATGTGGACTTTAGTCTTATTTCGAAACTGACTGTTTTGTGATTCTGGACAGGTCACTTCCCCTCTGTGAACCTCAGTTTCTCCACCTGTAAAATGAGACTTTCCTGGCTTGTCTCTGAGGACCCTTTGATGGCAACTTCAGTGCTTCTCAATCCCAGCCGCGGGTTGGAATTGCCTTGGGGAGTGGGTAAGAGCTCAGCCACTGGCATTTTTAAAAAGTGCCCAGGAGATTCAAAAGTCTGGCATATTCTGGAATGTCAGCCATTGGCAGGTGACAAAGTAGGAAGAAGACTGAGGACGATGGCCCAGCTGAAACTTTTAGTGACTTTTCTGTTGTTTTGTTGAAGTGTGTCTGGCCACTCTAGATGATTCGATTCTAAGTATAGCTCATGACCTGCCTATGAGCTGTTTAACAAACTCTTCTAAAACGATTACCTAAATCTTGCTGCAAACACCAGCCCACTAGACATTATAATTTCTAATTAAGATAGGCTTTGTGCTGCTACTTCCTGGCTGTGTGAAGTTGGGAAAATTCTTTGATCTTTGGTTTCCTCCTTTGTAAAACGTGGGCAATATTTGTACCTCTTCCAGTGTTTTCTGTGAGAATTACATGAGGTAATGCACACAAAGCACCCAGCATTGTGCTTGGCACATGGTAGATGCCCAATGACTGTAAGTTCCTCCTACTCATCTCCCGTGGCATTTAGTTAAGGTATTTTTGCATAGGACAACTTCCCCCAAAGTATGTTCTGTGGAACACTACTTCCTCCAAGATGCTTCCCTAGATGTTAAAGGAATTTTATGGTCAAATACATTAGGAAATTCTGCATGCCACAGTCCCCTCTTGAAGTGGTATTCAGCAATGTGCTGGTAAACCAGCTCTCTGAAAAAGCAAAAACAAAGCCCAGGATTTGTAGTGTTTGCTGATTTCCATGGTATAAATACAACTTTAACCATGGCCGTGTTCGAGTTACCAAAGTTGCGTCATTGAACAGTAAGGGCAGGCCCCAGCCCACCACTCAAACAATTGTTCACATTTCATAGTCTCTGTTATGTCCTGTCATAGATAAAGCTGTTTAGCTTTACTTAGCTCAGTGTTTCCCAAATGTATTAGACTATGGAACCCTCTTGTCTCCTAATACCTACCTCTTGACATCCTCTGGAACTGATGTTTCATGGAATATACTTTGGGAGTTGCTGATATGAAATATCTTATATATTTGTTTGTTTCTAAAAATTCATCAATATACCATAATTTTAAAAGGTGAAAGTGTGCACAGTTAGAGGCAGTGTGCAAGGAAAGGAGTGCAGAGAAGAAAAGCTATGGCCCCCGCCTTTAAGAAGGAGACAGGACTGACGCACACACAGTGCATGGTGAACAATAGCTGAGCTGGAACTAACTAATCTACTAAGGCTTTGATTCTTAGTGCGGAGAATGGGCCCAGCAAGAGCTGCTGGAGGATCCAGGAAAGCCATCTTCGGGAGGTGGCTGTTAGCTGAGCCTCAGAGCGTGGGAGGGCTTGGGAGGTTTCGGAGAGGATCGGAGCAGAGCGAGGCTGCTGCAGGTGGGTAGAGCCTGCACGAGACCTGGCGGTGCAATGAGACTGTGATTGGTGACCCTGCCCCACCCCATCCAGTCTCCCTCAGGGTGTCACCCGGAGCAGCTGGAGCTCACACCTCCAAAGAGCAAAGCTCCCACTCAATCCCCTCATCCCTTCTTGTCTGGCTCCTCGGGCGTGTTTCTCTGTGTGCCTGTCTCTCTGAAACTGGGCGCATGCGTAGCTGTGTGTATGTGCACCTAACGGTCTGCAATTCAGAGGGCTCCCCAGGCAGCCAGGTTCGTGGGTGGAACCTCTTGAGGACTTCAGAGTTGAATTCTCCTGGGTAGGAGAAGCTGCTGGAGCCCAACATGGAGCCAAACTCCACACTGAAGGAGGAGACTGTCCCTCCTCCCAGCTGGCAAGGATGCCTGGTCCACCCCGGAGTTGGCCCTGCCAAGCCATAGCCATAGCTGATACTTTTGAAAAATTATGGTAACATATGTAACATAAAATTTACCATTTTAACCATTTTTAAGTGTACAGTTCAGTGATACTAAGCACATTCACATTATTGTGCGACCATCACCACCCTCCCTCTCTAGAACTTTTTCATCTCCCCAAAATGAAACTCTGTACCCAGTAAACATTAAACCCCCATTCCCCTCTCCCACTAGTACTTTTTGATCACTCCTTAGGTCCTAGGCATTGTTCTAAAAACTTACATGTATAAACTCATTTACTAATCCTGATGTAAACCTACGAGGTAACGATCTCCGCTGTACACACGTGGACACTGAGGTTAGGCGGCTTGCTCAAGGCCACAGAGCCAGCAAGCAGCAGGCCGGGAGGGGAACTCAGCTAGACTGGGCCCCTGAGTCCACGAGGCTGTACTCCTGTCTACATCAGTGCCAAGGCTGAACTCATCCCAGACTCAGTGAAAAGAAAAGCCCCCTGGGAGGCCCCTGGGGGTGGGGCCTAGGATGAAGGGGGAAGCCCCTAGCCTTTGGGGTCCCAGTGCCTGATGTCATCCATCTCTCCCATAACAAATGGACGAGGCCCTAGTAGAGGAGATCTGGGGCACTTGGACTGCCCCGGGCAGTGAGGGCTTTGTATCCTGCTGGGCAGGGTGCTGCCTCTCTGGGATTGCCAGGCAGACATACCCAGGAAGGAGTGGGACCAGGCCCGCGGTCCCAGCCTCTGAGGTGGCTCTTTATTCTGGGGGTGGCGGTGGTGGGTTACAAGTGATGTCAGACTTGGGCGAGCTGAGGGCTGGGGCCAGGAAGTGACTGGCAAGACACGCTCTTGGCAGAAGAGCACTTGAAAACAGCCTCTCGGAGCCTCTTCCAGCTCCCAAGAATAGCTGTGTCGAAGAGTGGGGATGGAGGTGAAGGATTCTTGGCTATGGACACAGACTGCTGGAGTCTGACTGACAGGGCCTGTCAAACCCTCTCCACTGGGATCGGACTTGAAATTGAGCTTTGGTCTCAGTTTCTGCACAGAGGCCCGCGTGGCCTCACCCCTTGGTGGTCTCATCTTCAACCTTCCTGTTTGCGCACACAAGCGTGTACTCGTCCATGTGGGTTCAAAACGTTTAGTAACGAGGCCCTCTGCAGCTATTTCAGACCCAATCATGTCAAGCCCAGACAGAGATCTGAGGAGACTAGCTTGTGTTGTTTCCTGTCACATTCCTTCGCCTTCTTGGAATTAGACTCATAAGGTTAGTTTGCACAGCCAGGATGTCTTTCCCAGCTGGAGTAGGGTGGGGTGGGGAGTGATTGGTGCTGTGCTGCTCCCAGTCTGGTGAGTGGGCAGTTACTACGGAGGGGCCCAGGCTGGGGAGCCCACACCCTGGTCCCCCACACCCTCCCACATCCCCTTCCAGAGCCCTCCGTGCTGTCCTGTCCTGGCCATCAGAATGGCCACAGATTCTGCCCCACCAAACAAGTGCACTGTGGTCTCTGCTACGTCACTGTGCCCTTCAAAGCATCACTGTGCTGACCCCAATGCTCCGCCAAGGGAAAGACTCTAGACTGTTTCTTTGAGCAAGGGGTGGTCACTGTTGGAACCTCAGATGACACCTGGCCCAAAGGCAGCCAAGCACACTAGGAGACAAGACCAAATGACTGGGGGAAAAAGAAAAGAAAGGGAAAGGAAAGGAAAGGAAAGGAAAGGAAAGGAAAGGAAAGGAAAGGAAAGGAAAGGAAAGGAAAGGAAAGGAAGCAATATAAACAGATTCCACAGGTGATCCATATATTGACATTATCAGCCATAGACTGTAAGATACTGATTTATATGTTCAAGGAAATAAAAGGCAAAGATGGAAAATTTACATAGAGAAGTGAAACTGAGAAAAAAAAATCAACTGGAAATTCTAGAACTGAAAGATGAAATAATCCTTTTTAAGTACCCAAGAGATAGGTTTAGCATCAGTTTAGACACAGCTGAAGGCAGGTTCCATGAACAGGAAGACAGGTAGGTGAAATACACGAACAATTGGTCCCACCCTTAGAAATGTCCTCTGACTTCTCATTACTTCCTTGATGGTGTCCAGGGTTCCTAGTATACTCTTGTGTCCCATCTTTCTGCTACATCTACCCTACTTTTCATGTGCACAGAAATGACTGCTGTGTGTTCCCAAACATGCTATGCGCATTCTCGCTTCTATGTCTGCTCCCCATTCCAGGAAGTCTTTACTTCTGTTTCTTTCTGGTGGAATCCTCTTCACCTTTCAAGACCGGCTGGGATGTTACCTTGTCTGAGAGGCCTTCCTCAGGCTTCTCCTGGTTCTTCCCTCATCCCTTCTTTGAGGTATTGGTCAGGGGGTGGGGGATTCCTTTAGAACAGCTCTTAGTACTATGTATTAAAATTACTCAATGTCTATATTTCTCCTTCTAGAATAGGCCTTCACCAAAGGTAAAGCAAATGTGTTATAGGTCTTTTTAATCCTGGTTTCTCCCATAATGCCTGACACACAGCTGGTGTTCAATATTATAATGAATAACACAAGAACCAAATTCCTTTAGAGGCCACAGATAAGTATCCCACTGACCTTGGATAAACTAATCACACTGTGCCTTGATGTTTAATTTTTTTTTTTTTTTTTGAGACAGAGTCTCACTTTGTTGCCCAGGCTAGAGTGAGTGCCGTGGCGTCAGCCTAGCTCACAGCAACCTCAAACTCCTGGGCTCAAGCAATCCTGCTGCCTCAGCCTCCCGAGTAGCTGGGACTACAGGCATGTGCCACCATGCCTGGCCCATTTTTTTCTCTCTCTATATATATTAGTTGGCCAATTAATTTCTTTCTATTTATAGTAGAGACGGGATCTCGCTCTTGCTCAGGCTGGTTTCGAACTCCTGACCTTGAGCAATCCACCCGCCTTGGCCTCCCAGAGTGCTGAGATTGATGTTTAATATTTTATTTATCTATTTGTTTATTGTCTTCCCCACCACCAAACCAGAATATAAGATCCATGAGGACAAGGATTTGTTTTTTTGGGCTATTCTGTTTACTATTGTATCCCAAATGCCCAGTATATAGTAAATGTTCAAGAAATGTTTGCTGAATGAAGGAAATACTCCTTCTAACATCCTGGAGAGGAAGGGGGAAGCGGGAAGCTGGCCATCTAGCTTGTGCACTTTGAGTCTGCTGAAAATTGGACTCCAGGGAGCAGGTAGGCACTCAGAGGAGAGAGGAGAAGGCTGCAGAAATGCTACAAAGAATAATTTAGGGATTTAGCACATCTTCCAGAGTCCAGCCTTCTTGGTTTAAGTCCTGGCCTTAGTTGCTTCAGGGCAACACTAGTATGTGTCTCATGTACTTTTTGTGAGGATAGACTGAGATCCACAGACAGAGCCTGGGATGTTGCACCCACTCTGCTACTGGTTACCTTTGCTGTATTGCTGGGCTTTGGGCCCAGCCTGGCTTTGTCTTCTGGTTTGGTCACAGATTGCCCTGTTCCTTTTCAGGCTTTGGGGCAAACCAGGTTCCATTCCTATCCTCAAGCATCTACTTACTACATGCTAGTAGTTTATGTGTCCCTTCTCATTTGAGTATATGCCACAAGGCTGATGTTATTGATGTTCATTACAAATGGGGAAACAGATGCCCAGAGATGCCAAGTGACTTCTCAATCATTCCCCGTGAAGTGGGAAGAAGAATCAGAGTGTGAACGTAGGTTGTTTTTGTTATCCAAGGCTCATCGCCCCAGTCTGCCTTGCCCACGGTCACACCCCTGGCCAAACCAAGGCTAGAACCCAGGTCTTCAGCACCTCGCTCTAGTGTTATTTCCACTGCGTGATGGACAGCACTGTTGGGATTGTCATCGGTCACCACCAGCGTGCTCACCGGCCAGCTGAGGAAACCGAGCACCAGAGTTCGCAGACCAGGTCTTGTGGCTTCAAAGCCAGTGGCCTTCTCACTGTGTCACCCCACAGTGGGCACCTGGGCAGCCCCCAGCACAAGGGAGCTGTTGTTCTCATCATTAGGTGCTGCCCGACTTGGCTCTGGGTCCAGAAAGGACTCAGCGTGACTGGAAGGCCCCCGGCTCAGAGCCCCTTCCTCCAGGCCCCTGTCGCCCACCTAGGGGCTCTGCTCTTGCCCCACCCACCTCTCAGCAACCCTCCCCCTGCCCCTGAGATAGCTGTGGCCCCGGAGGGGGGCAGGAAGGGGCCCTTCAGTGCAGACATTCACATCCAGGTTCTTGGGGGCTTTCCTCTGCCTCCCGGGCTCCCAGAGCTATAGCCGGAGCCAGAGAATCTGTTTCTCATTAGCTGTACTTTCGCTGTGAAATGAAGTGCTCTTTGAACCTGGGGAAGCAGGAAAGCCATTTACACCCTAGAGAAGACGGGGACGCAGCCTTGCCAGCACATTCCTTCGGCCACTTTTATCTCCTGGGCGGAGCTCCTGGCAGGCGGGCGGGCAGCTGCTGCCGCCACCTCCCCGGCGCAGCCATGGGAAGGTAGTCTGTGGGGTGGGCAGGGAGGAAGGAGGGCATCGTGCCTCTCTCTCAGTTGGGGTAGGAGAAGCACAGTCCCACTAGAGTTAACTGCCCCCTTCCCCTACCCCCATATTGTTCCTGATGCCTCCTCTGCCCTGGCTGGCTTCAACAAAGCCCCAGGATCATTCATCTGTTTGTCCATCCATCTGTTTGTCCATCCATCCATCCATCCAGCCACCCATCCATTCATCCATCCATCCATCCCAATGTGAACGTGTAAGTCCAGAGATTCAAAAAGTGTCAGAACCAGGAGAGCCCTTTGATCCAGCCTCTTTCATTCTCCTTCATTCTGCCCATGGGGAAACGGAAGCCCAGAGAGTTAACTTGCTCCAAGCCACACAGCAAGTTCACTGATGCATTTGACAAATATTTATCAAGTGCTTTTTAGGTACCAGATTCCTGCCCCCCACTGGTGGCACACTGTGAATATAGCTGTGAAAACATGCACATGTCTCAGCCTCCATTTTCGTTCTAGTGAAGGCAGCAGAAGGTAAACAGGTAAACAAATAAACAAACACGATAATGTCAGATGGTGGTGAGTGATCTAAGAAAACTAACAGAGGTTTTGAGTGGCTAAAGAGCAGGGAATGCATTTAGACGGGCTGTTTGGGAAGGGTCTCTGGAAAGGTAGCATTTGAACTGGAACCTGACCAATGACAGAGGGCCAGCCACAGGAAAGTAGGGCATTCTAGGCAGGGGAGCAGCTGGTGCAAAGGTCCTGGGGTGGGAATGGGCTTGCTGGAGAAACAGAGAGTAGCCAGTGTGGCAGGAGCACGTGAGCGAGAGGCAGAGTGGCACAAGGTGAGTGCATCCCCGAGGGCATGTGAGGAGCTTACTTTTTGCCCAGCTGGGAGGCATGGAGGGCTTTAAGCAGGGGGCCGATGAAGTGTTTTCTCAAGAGGATTTCTCTGGTTGTGTCCAGGACAGGTAAGGGGGCAAGGCACGCATGGGGAGGCTGGCTGGGGTCGCCTTAGTAGACTGAGTAACAGATGATGGCGGCCACCACTGCCTCTCACCTGCCCCTTGACAGTGGTGGCGAGGTGGACAGGAGGGGACAGAGGCAGGACATACTCTGGGGTGGAGTCAAAGAATGCACATAGCGGGGGCACGGGGCTTGGGTGTGGGCTGCACAGGAGAAAGGAGCGGAGGGTTTTAGCCTGAGCAAGATGGGTAGATGGTCATGCGCCTTACTGAGACGGGGCTGGCTGGGAAAGAGCAGGTTTCAAGAAGGAAACCGAGAGTTCTGCTTAGGTGGATTACGTTGGCGATGCCTCTTAGGTACCCGGTGGTGCCAAGAAGGCAGAAGGATGGATGTCTCGCTTCCCACGGGCTCCACCCGAGCAGATGCCCACGCACAACTCGGCAGGGCTGGGGGTGGGGGCCGTCCATGCTGGACCCCGGACTCAGGGCTGCTAAGAAGGCACTGCCCCCACCCCACCCCACCCCACCCCTCCTCCAGGCCGGGGACGTGGCTCTGGAACTGTCAGGGCTGCACTGGGCCCTCCCACTGGCGTCCCCCCCAGTGGAAGCAGCCCCAGCTGGTGGGCCCAGGGTTAGGGTAGGAGTAATAATAAAGCCCCTGTTGGGAGACCGCTTGTCTTGATCCTGAGCTTCTTCATAAACAGTCATCACCTCAAATGCCTCATGAAGTCAGGGAGATGAGCAGCCTCGGTCCAGTGAGCGCCATGTCATTGGTGAGGAAACTGAGGCTCCAAGAAGTTGAGTGACTTCTCCAAGGTCGCCCAGACGGTGAATCCAGGACTCAAACCTGTGCCCTCTGAGACCAAATCTGTCTTTTGAGAGAGCCAGCAGCACGGGCTGGGTTCAGCTCCCGACTGGACCACTCGCAGGTAACGTGACCATGGGCGAAGTAGCCAACCTCACCGGCTCTGTTCCCCGTCTGCAAATGGGGACAGGGAGAGTGCCCCCTCAGAGGGTTGCTATGAGTGCAAAGTGGATGGACATTTACAAAGTGCTCGGAATAGCACAGGAAGTGCTGCACGTGTGCCGGCTACTACTATTGTCACTATTTTTATGTACACCGAACGAACTGAGGCCTGGGACGTGCCCAGAACCTAGAGGGAGGACCCAAGCCCCCACATGTGACAGATGGGGAAACCGAGGCCCAGGCGAGGGAAGTGAGGCAGCCTCTCAGGCAAGTTGGGCCCAAGAACTGGGAATGCTTCCTACTCTCTGAAAGTCACCCCAGCCAGACTATTTTTTTTCCTCCAGGAGACGGACTTCCAAGCTCTCTATACCCTTAATTCATGTGGAATTTCTGCTCTGGGCTCCGGTCCCGGGAGGAGCCCCTCCACCCCTTTATGAAAATAGAGTGGAGTCATTCGGCAAAACCTCAAGCTAATGCTTTTAAGGAACTGGCAGGTTGAAACAGGAAACTATTCTAAGTAGAAACCACAGAAACAGCTCATGCTTGTGGCTGCCGGCTGCCGGCTGGGATCCTTGCCGGGGGCCCGGGGGACGGAGGAGCTGTAGCCCGCGCCACGTGAAGGGGCCTTAGGAACCTGGCCCTGGCGCTGCTGGCCGTACGTGCCCATGTGACAGCAAACGCCACGTCTCGTGGGCATGTTTTAAGGTCAAAGCAAGGTGGGGTGGCTACCGGCAGGCCAGCGGCGTTAGAAACACAGAGGCCAGTGTGGGAGCAAGCGTGCTCTTCCTCTGCAAGCCCCCCCGGGGGGTGTCTGTTGAAACTGAGGCCCAGAGAGGGGAAGCAACACAGCCAAGTCTTCCAGCAAGGAGAGGCAAAGTAGGAGAGAGACGCTGCGTTTTCTAGCACCTACCGTGTTTCCCTGAAAATAAGACAGGGTCTTATATTTATTTTTCCTCAAGAAGACACCCTAGGGCTTATTTTCAGGGCATGTGTTATTTTTTTTTTTTAAGTACAGTACAACAATCTACATCTATTCAAATATAGTCAAGTTGTCGTCTTCTGGAACATCATCATCACTCTCCAAACCCCGAATTCCATCCTGAATTTCTCGCCACTCTATTTCCTTTAGAACCATTGGCCCCAATCTCTCATGTCGAGCAACAGAGCTCGCATGGGGCAGACGAGAAGGGCTGCTTGTCTTCTTTACCGCTCCGCGACGACGAAATGCATGGGTTGTGCAGGTACACTGTGTAGCCACGCCCATCACCGGGTCTTATTTTCGGGGTGGGGCTTCTATTGCGCAAATGCTTAGAAATTCTGCTAGGGCTTATTTTATGGGTAGGTCTTATTTTTGGGGAAACACGGTAATCCAAGGCTATCTGATAACACTCCCCTGCTTGTCAGCCTATCCTGTCCCAAATCCATTTGCCGCTTCCCGTGTCGTATCAGGGAGTTGTGTAAGAGCACACACTCCAGGGCAGAAGACCAGAGTTCAAGGCAGGCTCTGCCTTCTCCCAGTTGAGTGATCCCAGCAAGCCACCTAACCTCTCCGTGCCTCAGTGTCACTTTCCCTTTTTCCTTTTAATAAAACAGTAATACCACTTACCTAGTAGTAGGATTTCTGGAAGGATTCAATGTGATAATCTATGTGAACCTTTTAGTATAGTGTCTGACAAATAGTAAGTGCTCAATGCAGTTTTTATTTTTTTAATGTAGTAAATGGCCCAGTAGATGACAGTGATGCTGCCCCAAAGAGATTGGTCAGGTGGGGGGAGACAAAAAGAAAAGTAGATTTTGACATATTGCTGCTATTGGTGCTACAGGAGAGAGAAACAAGGATGCAGTCAGAGCCCCCTCCCAGGAAGGGGCCCAGGCCCGGGGAAGACGCAGATGCTGAGAGGAGGGGGTGGCCAGGCATTTGTCAAACGCCTGCATGTGCAGAAATCAGAACCCAGGCGCAGGGCACTCTCTCCACCACAGCAGGCTGTTTCGCTGCCTTTGAGGATAATGCTGGTAGAACAGGCCTTGGCTTCCCAGGAGTGGGGGCCCATTGCATTGGATCATCTCTGCTCGAGAGCTGGGGTGCCCTCTGGGGCCATAAAACAGAATCTAACTATATCTTTTGAAACCCAGCACAAAATTTTTCTCCTGATCTTTATATCTAAAAACCCGCTTCCCTAGTGTGGTGAGCAGAATCTCCCCACACCCCCCACAAGATGTCCATGCCCTAATTCCCAGACCTGTAATGTGTTACCTGACATGCCACCAGGGACTTTGCTGATGTGATTAAGTTAAAGATCTTGGTCTGGGAGATTATCTTGCATCATATTGGTGGGACCAATGTAAACACAAGGGTCCCCATAAAAAGGGGGTGGGGGTGACTCATGCATGTAATTCTAACACTTTAGGCGGTTGAGGCAGGAGGATCCGCTTGAGGCCAGGAGTCTGAGAGCAGCCTGGGCAACATAGCGAGACCCCATCTCTACAAAAAGGTAAAAAATTTTAGCTGGGTGTGGTGATATGCACCCGTAGTCCCAGCTACTCAGGAGGCTGAGGCAGGAGGATCCCTTGAGCCCAGGAGTTGGAGGTTGCAGTGAGCTATGATCATGCCACTGCACTCTAGCCTGGGCAACACTGTCTCTAAAAATAAATGAATAAATAATAAACTGAAAAATTAAAAAAGAAAAGGAGGCAGGAGGGTCAGAGTCTGAGAAGGGATGTGATGACTGAAGCCAAGTCGATGTTGGAGTGACATGAGGAGGGGCCCTGAGCTGAGGAATGCAGGCGGCCTCAGGAATCTGGAAAAGACCAGGAAATGGATTCTCCCTTGGAGCCCCCAGAGGCAACCGGCCCTGCTGGCCCATTTTAGACTTCCCACCTCCAAATAGGTAAAATAATAAATCTGTGTTGTTTTAAGCTGCTAAGTATATGGTGATTTGTTACAGCAGCCTCAGAAAGCAAACACTTAGCATTCAGTCTGATGCTGCTTTGACCTGACTTTGGTCATCACGGCCCCGTCCTTTGCTATGTGCAGTTCGAGTCATATTTTCAGCACAATCTCCCAAATATGAGAAAGTTCTCCTGAGAATGACATAGGAGACACTGCTTGCTCTGGCTCCTTCCTGGCCTTTCACCTCTCTTTCCTCCCAGGGGAAGGGCTCAGAGAAAGTAGGTGTCAGTAAGGTGTGCCGTCTCCATACTGCCTAAGAAATATCCAAATAAAGTCTAGATGATAACAACTAACAACCCGGTGTAGGTTCTTTTGCAGTACTCAGAAGGGGTCTGAATTCTGTGTCCATGTTGACCTTAGAGTGCCATGCTCACAGATTTGGCATTTGGGTCCGGCAGTTGGCAGAACAGCTCTCGCCTCCTTTTCCTGCCCGTGCGCCTGTGTTGGTCTTCATTTTCGTGCGTGGGAGCTTAGGTTTTGCAAGGGGGAGGGTGCCGGGGTAGGGCCTGGTTTGGAGAACAGAGGTTGGGAGGGACAGAATGGCACACAGGCTTGCCTGGTCTCTCAAAGGCGAGGAGGGCACTGGAGGAGAGACCCCATGGGAGTATTTAAGGGCGACGGCAAGACTCTCGTTTCAGCTGAACCAGCTTCTTACGTGGTCCCCCAGCTTCCATTCTTACCATGCCACAACCTGTTCTTAACACAGCACCCAGAGATCTCCTGAAAATGTGAATCAGATGAGGTCCTTCTCTTGCTTAAAACCCTCCAATGCTCCAATGCTCCCATTCAACTTGGAATGAAGTTTAATTGCCAGTCTCTCCAAATTTGTCTCCCACCAGGCTCCTCTGTGCACCTGTGCTCTGGCCACACCAGTTCTCTCTCGGTCCAGGTTCACGCCAGCTCCTCCCTGCCTCAGGGCTTGCACCCCTGCTCTTCCCTTTCCATAGAAAGCCCTCCCCTCCAGACCTTTGCATCTTGGTTACTGCACGTAATTTGGGTCAAGCAGCCTCAGCGAGGCTGACTTTGACCATATATCTCAGTTTGGGTTCCCTCCAACCAGACACGAAAGGAGACTGGGTGTAGGTGGCTTATGTGTGAGCGATCCCAGGAAGCACAAGCGGGTGAGTCAGGAAAGTGTGCAGAGATGGGCATGTTAACAGGGCATGCCACTCAGCTGGTTACCACGGGGGGAAACTGAGGCTCAGTCCTGCTGGGGACCCCTGAGTGATCGTGCAGAACATGACTCAGAATTGTCCTACTAGGAACAGAGGAGTTGGAGTACTTATCCACTGGCTTGGCCCTCCTTGGTTGAAGGTTGCCCTGGGGGAAGGTCAGTCCCTGTGTGTGGCTGGAGCATACTCCTGGGGCCCCAGAGAAAGTCCCCAGAAAGAGAAGAGGAAAGATGCAGGTGGGACGATGTCTGTGTGCCTGGGACAGTGCCAAGGAAGTCAAAGCTGGGCCCAGGAGACAGAGGTGGGGCTACTCCATCCTTTCTAGTGCTTCTCCATCAGGGTAGTCTTCTTTATTTTCTTTAGAATTCTTAACCTTATCTGAAGTTTTCTTCTTCACTGATTCAGCTGCCCAGTTTTTAATTGTCTGTTCCCCACACCCTTAACTAGAACCTGAGCTACACATGAGTAGGGACCTGTCAGTCTTGATCACCATCCTCTCTCCAGGCCCGAGAGCAGTGCCGGCACAAAGTAGATCCTCAGCAAATATTAGTTAAATAAATGAATGAGTGTGTGGGTGAATGAATGTGCTGCTTCGTGGCCCCCATTTGGTGGGGGTTGACTCTAAGTCACCAGGTGGGTGATGGACACAGAGACGTGGAAGGCAGAGCCAGTGGGAGAGGAGGACGGACTGACACCCACACATAATCACAGCTGGCGTTGTGGGCAGATGTGAGGCACCTTTAGGGGACCCTCCAATATAATTGGGAACTGCAGTGATGGGGACTGAAGTCCTACCACCAGGTGTCTGGGAACTTTCGAGCCAGCTGTCACTGTCTTCCTAAGATTACGGATGTTTGTACAAACGCTTCCTCTTTTAATAAGTTAGAGTGGGTTCAAGGTTACCCCCGCAATGACATCACTCTCACTGACTCACCATCCAACCTATTTTCTTGAGTGGGGGAGGACAGGTTGAATTTACAGCATGCATTTGCTCAGCGGGCAGGTGGAGCATGATGGGGTTTGCCCGTGCTGCAGGAGGGCGTGTGCTCAATGCAGTTGGAATCCCGTCTCTTCTGAGCACTTGCTAAGTGACCTTGGGCAAGTCCTACTGTCTCTTTGAGCCTCAGTTTCTTCTACCTTCATCTACAAAATGAGAGTGATAAAAACTACCCTATGGGAGTATTGTGAACCTTGGTGGTACTTAACGGTGTGCCCTAAACATGGTTCAGGGATGAGCACTACTTCCCTAATGCCACTGCTAGTGGTCATGCTATGGATGGTGACGGTACAGGCTCGGACTCCAGACTCTACACCGGGATAAGTAACAATCGCCCTTGTAATCACAGCACATCAGCGCTGTGGAAGTCACCCAGCCTAACGCCCTTAGACAATGACATTGTCTAAGATGAAGAATCATTGCTGTAATGGTGGCTACCATTTACTCAGGGCATACCTTGAGTATTTTCCAGCCCATTGGCCCAATTGAACCTACTGGGAGGTGGCTGTGTCAAGTCGTCCGAGTCTGGTAGCATTTAACATTCACCCACTGACTGCCATCCCTTTGACACTTTTGCTTCTAAGCAGACACCTGAGCATGTTGCGGCTTCCATGTGTTTCTGCCTTCAGGGAGAGAATGGGCTAGACGTACGGATTCCACGATTTTCCTATCGCAACTAAATCAACAGATTGGCACGCTGCTCTCCGTTCAATTTCCTGCATATCTTGCTGGGAGAGCATGATCTGACACTACCTTCAAGAGTAACCTGCTCTACGTGTCAATTAAGGCTCTCCGCCTCTCCACACCCCGCCCCTGCAGCAAGGGTGTATTTGCTCAGGATTTGCTGCTAGATGCGGGTCCTGGAGCCTCCCGAGCTGTGGAATCTGTGATGGAATACATGAGTGCTGTCTTACAATGCTAAATTTGTGGAAATTTGTTAAGAAGCACAGAGAACTAAAACAGACCTCAGACCTTGCTGGTCTTGCCTTGCCTACCCCACCGGGCACATCGATTGCTGCTCCCTCTTTCATCTTGTTTCAGTTTCCCGAATGTCCTCTCTGGTTGCACATGTAACGCCTCTGCCTGCAGCACACCTGCCCACCTTGCCTGGAAAACTCTCTTCACTTTTATGCATCACCACAAACATCCTGTCCAGGACAGCCTTCTCTGATGCCCTGGTGGAGGTGTCACAGGGTCGCTGTGCCCTGTGCTTTTATCTCCATAGCACTCATCCCAGTGGTGGTTTCCTGTTTCTGGGCTGTCCTCCCTCCTGGCCTGCAAGCTCTGTGATAGCAGGACAACCCTGCCTTGTCCACCTTGGCATCCCTAGTGCCCAGCCTGGCTCCTGGCACATAGTAGATGATCAACAAAAGTCTTTCAGTGAAGGGATGGCTGGAGTGCTACATGGTGGGAAGAGTCTTGGACCAAGAGGAGAGTGGGCTTCCCGACTGACCTCTGCTGCCCCTCGCTGTGTGGCCTTAGGTCTCTGGCCATCATGGCTTCAGATGCCATCTCAGGACTGGGATTCAGGGAACCTGGGTGTGGGGGACATCTTTGTACCCAACCTTACTGGGTGACCTAGAAAAAGTCACTTCTTTCTGGCACCTCCAGCCCCACAATCTATAAATCTGGGAAGAAGCTGCCAGCCACCGTTGCTGGGGCAGTGCATAGAGGACAAGTGAGGTCATTCCCAGGAAGTTCTCAGAAAGATACAGCGTCATAAAAGCCGACGGTCAGCCTTTTAGATTCAGGACACGGCCCAGGCTCTTGGCTTGGCCAGCAGTGATGTCAGGGCCAGTGGTGAGGTAGCTGGCGTGCTGGGGGCCTCGCCAGTGAGTGCCAGGGGCTCTGCTCCCCAGCCTGTAGCCGAGCCTCTGTCTTGATGTCTAAAGTAGGTGCAGGATCATGGCCAGGGATGGAGACTTGTGGGTAAATCCCCCCTCCCTAGTTAGTGACACAACCCTTTACAAGACTTCCAGACATTTCTAAATATGTTACTGAGACATAAACAACCAAAGACAGTAGTAAGATGTAGGAGAGGCCATATGGTGAGATATTTAGGATGAGAAGCCCTGGAGGCAGACCACCTCGGTGGGAAAACAGGCTCCACTGCTCAACTCGATGTTAATCAACGACCTCCCTGTTTTCTCGTGTGTATAATAGGGATCAATGATGATGCCCCCATGCAATGTTTGCAGGGAGTTACTGAGAAAACGTGTGCAAATAACACAGTGACTGGCACAGAGAAAACGCTTACTGCATGTTCAGTGTTACTGCCTTTATTCTTGTGTCTTTGTTATTTTGTTTCACTAAGTCCCTACAGAGCTGCAAACACTTTCACTTGCTCAATACTAACGACAAACCTGCGCTTGGGAAGTTCTTCCAATGAGAACTGATTCTCTCATTAGACAGTAAGGCAGGGGCCACTTGAGTCCAGATCACGGTCTTGCTCAAGGCTTCAACCCAGCACCTGGGACAGTGCTCGGCGTGTGCACAGCAGGCTGCTGATCCAGCATTTCACTGGATCTGCATGAGAACTCTGGAGGCAGGGGTTGTTGTTGGGACCACACCATAGTCACCATCATTGCGAAGTCAGATTCCAACTTGCCTAAATCCAAATCCAACCATTTTCCACTACCTTCTGCTTCCTGGCTACTCCCCACGCCAACCTAACCCTGCAGGATGGTGCAGGCAGCAGAGTCAAGTGGTAAGATCGTGGGCTCCGGAGCCAGAAGGACGGGTTCTAATCCCAGCTCCACTTCTTCCCAGCTCTGTGACCATGGATGAGTCCTTCAGTCTCCCTGTGCCTCCTAATCTCCCCTGCAAAATGGGGACTAACAGTGCTACCTATGCTATGGGATAGATCTCACTGCCCAATGGACAGAGGAGGCTGTGGCACCCAGGTGAGCACAATCACTAAAGATCAGCAAGTTCCCAGAGGTGGGGACCATGCCCATTTACTTCTCCACATTTGCTTCGAACCTAGAGATGGAACCCACAATCTATGAATCTGGGATGCCAGGCAAAGGGCTGGGAGCTTTACGTAGGCCGTTTCATTTAATCCTGACACCTGCTTTGTGAAGTCTCATGCTACACATTGGACAAATTCAAAACAGAACAAAAACCTGAGGTTCAGAGAGGTTAAAAAAAGTGTCCAGGTCTTTAGAGCCGAGAAGTGGTTCAAACTCAGGGCAGTTGAACTTCAAAGGCATGTCCTGCTCCCCACGGCACAATGTCCCTCAGTAGAGTCTGTACCCAGAGCACTGGGGGACTGGCTGACCCCTTACACAGTGGCTGAGGGTGGGCAGCGAGGGCGATGGAAGGGTCCCCAGCTGTCCAGCTCCTTGGAAGTCTCAATCTGAGGCCACTGGAGGAAGCTTGATTGATGGTGGCCGGGGCAGCAGCAGCAGCAACAGAACTTTATCTTCCCTGACCAGGATACGTACAGGGGTGGGGCGGAAAGAGGGCAGCCATATTACACAATTATGATGACGCACAGACCTTTCTTGGGCCTGAAATGCTTCCCGAGTCCCGGGGGGAATAGCATGAATACTTCATTGTGCCCATGGAGGAGGAACTAACAAAGACTTCCTATCTTCCCACTTCCTATGCCAGGATCAGAATTATCTCTGATATTCTGGGCTGCTGTGAGTTCTTTCCTCGCTGTCTGGGCCCAGGAGAGTGGCTCCTTGTGGCTGGCTCTTGGTTGGTACCCAATGTCTGATGTGCCCAGAGCCTGCTGGAGCACCACCTAGGCCATATCTGTGGCTTCCTTACGGTGACACCTTACATCGCTCATCTCTGTGTCCCAGCATCTGGCACAGGGCTTGGTGTAGAGCCCGGACTCACAGAGTTCTGAACCAAAGCCCAAGAGTTTGGCTGAGTACAAATGGCCAACAGCTCATGTGATGCTCTTGAAGTTCTCAGCATGGACATCTCAGATTGGCCCAGCCAGGGTGCTGAGCAGCAAGAGCTGGAGGCCGGGTTTTGAGGCTGTGGGCAGTGGCCTTCCTGAAGACACTCTGGACGAGGAGGGCCATTATAGGCTCGCAGGGTCATGCTTAGTCAGAGCCTGGTTGAGGGGACAGAGACTTGCGCTGTGGAAACCAAGGACTGACAATTAGTCCAAAGGGCCAGAAGCCAGGATTGAACTGAGCAAAGAGCCAAGACTCGAAAGGAAGTGTGGATGTGATCTGAGTGAGGAAAGGTCCAGAAATAAATAAAGATTGTCTAAGGCCATTGCTGCCACAGCCTGTGGGTGTCTATATAGAGAGAGGCTGAGTCTGCTGCCTTGCAGGTCCTGGGGTGGGGGGACAGATGCAATCCCTCATCTGCTGTCTGAGTGAGTGTCCACAGCTCAGAGGCATGTCTGCACGTGGGAGCAGTCTGAAAACTTCCTGAGCCGCGATTGGGCCAGTTAATGGTGCGAGTAGATATATGCACATTGGACACATCTCGGGAAGTGCTCTTAGCCTATGGGCCAGGAAACCTCTTCCCCACATCATCATAACTGCCCAGCTCATCTCGAGGGCCTGCCCCAGCCTTCCTGCATGTGATCAGAGGATGGGAGCAGGGATCCTGACCCAAGCATAGGGAACTTGGAATTGGTGGAGGGGAAGAGAAAGAGATGGACAGACAGACAGACATTCAGTCCCTGGGGCTGGCCGCCATGCTTCCTGTTGCACAGACCCGATATGCAGAGGAGCCCGTCTGCAGGGCGGGGGCAGGGCAAAGCAGGTGCACAGAGCAGGCTGAGCCGGAGATGAAGGGGAAGTCCAGCAGTGTTTCCCGTTCCAGGCCCCTCCTGGAGGTATGGCTGCCCCCCGGATTCCACGAGACAGTCCCCGTACGTCCTGAGCTACATGCCCATGAAGTGCTCCAACAGCGTTTCTGCTACTTGCTCTCTGTGGTCTTCCTAATGCCCTGTGCGCGGCCCCACCACGGCCTTTGCTTCTCAGCAGCGGCCATTGCACCCTACTTCCCACGTGCCCGCCTGTTCAGGAAGGAGCAGGGAAAAGCTAAAAGCACGTTCCTAGACTTCCTGGGAGCTGGGGTCCAGGTGTGATTTACGTTTCTCCGATCAGAGGGGCTTGTGTGGGATTTGGAGGCAGAAATGTGGGGAAAGTCACGCTCTATCTGCCTCCACTGCCACCACTGGGTTTTACGTGGTGTCCCCTGGTCACTTGCTCTGTGAGTGCCGAGGGACAGGACATGAGGCATCTGCTTTTTGTGCAGGTTCTGGCATCAGATGGACTGAGTTCAAGTCCCAGCTCTGCCATTTCTAGCTGTGAGACTTTGGGCAAGTGACTTAACCTCTCTGAGCCCTAACTTCCTCATCAGCAAAATGGGGGTAATAGTGGTAGCTACGAGACAGGTTAGCTGAGATAATGAACATAAAGTGCTAAAGGAAGTACGGGGCACGTAGTAGACCCTCAATGAATGTAGCTATTAATGGTATTATCACTATTATTACTATGAGCAGTTCAAACGCATAATGTTGCAGTGGGAAGCAAAAGAATTTGTATAAATCATCTAGCACAGGCTGCAACATCATTCCTCTCCCCTTTCCAGCTTCCCCCCAAATCCAGCCCTGGAATTTGGTGGCCCTGGAAGTTCTGATTGCTTATAAGGGGGTCTGTCTTATTCCCGACATGCCAGTTTACAGTCTCAGAAAAAGAAGGCCAGACCCTCAAGAGTCACCCTCAGCTGACTGCCCGCAGCCTCCCACACTGACCTGTGAATCATGGTCAGCAGCCCCTAGCAGCCAGAGGGTCACCGGTTCCCCTGGCCCAGAGTGGGGCTGGTGACATTTCATCCTGTTATGAGCTAATATCTGGGGCTCCCACTCATGTCTGGGACCTCATACTGCTCCAGCCGCACCCTTATGTTGGTTTATTGACAAAGCAAAGAGCTTGAATCGGCAGGTCCAAGGAGGGCAGAGAAAGGGACCAGGACGTGCACAGACGGGGTGGACGGTGGGGCAGAGGGCCAGAGGCAGGAGACTGGAATGTGGGGCTCCTGGCCAGGAAGCCCCATTTGGGGGGCAGAGCAGGGACCACACCTGGCAGGATTTCCTAGAGTCAGAGTTGGAACTCAACTAGTCCAACCCACTCGTTCTTTTGTTTTCACTTTTTGTTTGTCAATGTTTAAATCTGCTTTACTGAAGGATAATTTACATGCCATAAAAGCATCAAATATAAGTGTTCAGATTCCACGAGTATTGACTAATGGATACACCCATGGGACCATCACCACGATCAAGATATAGAACATTTCTATCCCTCCCAAACTTTCTCATGCCCCCTTGCAGTCACCCCAGGAAGCTGCTTATCTGCTTTCTGCCACTACAGATTAGTTTTGTCTGTTCTAGAGTTTCCTATAAATAAAATTATATGCATCTGGCTTCTTTTGCTCAGCAGAAAGTTTTTGAGATTCATCTATATTATTGCTCATGTGAATAGTTTGTTCTCTTTTATCGCTGAATAGTATTCCATAGTGTGGACTACTCACCCCCCATTTTGATAATGTTACCCAACATTATGGGATTCATGCCAGACAGGCACAGTGTCGGTGTTTTGTACAAATCTTCACCCTGAGTGCACACAACAATCTCATGAGATGGGTGCTATTAGTATCCCCTTGTCATGGGTGGGAAAGATGAGGCTCAGGAAAGATAATGTAATTGCCCCCAAACATACCAAGGACAAAAGTGAGAACCTACAGCTGGAGGTTCTGGAGCAGTCTGACTTCGGAATCATGCTCTACTGTCTCCCATTTTACAGATGGAGAAACAGAGGCACAGATGCAATTTGACCAGCATTGTACTACATTACAGAAAAATATTTTGAGAACACAAGGGCTCAGAGCATATCACATGGCTTCCTTTGAAGGGGGCCCAAAGAACCCACTGGCCCATCCCTTACTTGCTTAAAGCCTGTGTGTCTTCAAATGTTCCCTGGTTGTTTCTTCGCCAGCATTTACTGAGTGCCGGCTCGGCCCCAGGCATCCAGTAAGCAAGCACGCAGCTCTCTGAAAGTGAATTGGTAGGTCCAAAACACCAGCTACAGAGGAACAAAGAGTGGAGAACTGCAAACCACAGTTGAGGACTTAGTGTATGCTAAGTTCAAAGTGTTCGATGATGCCATAGACCCAAAGAGCCGAGCAGAGCTGAGCTCCGGATCCAGCTGATTTTTATATTAATAGAGCAGTCTTAATAGGTCAGTCTGGTCCCATGTACTGTTGCATTTATCACTGCAACCTCAAAACAACCCCACGAGGCTAGGCACTCCAATTATCCTCACTTTGCTAAAGAGGAAGCTGAGGATCGGTGAAGCTGAGTGACGTCACTGAGCCATTCTTACGAATCTGGTCTGTGCATGGTCTTGTTCCTAAATCCTTTTTCAAATGAGGCGAGGGGGCAAATCTATTCCTGTCCAAATCTCCAAACTGCCAAATGTCTCGGTGCTCTTCTACCCTTCCATCCTCCCTAGGGGTCAGGCTCGGCCCTGTGACGAGGGCTGGCCACCGGACTGTGAGCGAAGGGGTCGAGGTGTCACCTCCCTGCGGAGTTATCAGGATCGATGTGTCTCCTCTGTCTTTCTCTTCCTTCCTGCTGAGATGGCCGTGGAGGCTGTGTGCTCCGGAGGGTGAGTGACCAGACGGAGGAGGACTGCCTGGCCCACATCACACGTCACAGGGGACAAGAGAGGAACATTTACTGTGGTAAGCCGCTAAGGTCTCAAGGGTTCATCTGTTGTAGCAACTAAGCATTAGTTATCCTGACAGTCAGTAATAATAACCACTGATGCGAAGCCCTCTTCATCTGTCAAGCGCTTGCATTTCCGTAGCTCACCTCCAGACTAGCTCGACTCGCGGCGTCTCGTGGGCTGGGGGTTTGTTAATAACGTCTGAGGGTGAGGTTCTCCCCGAGGGGTAGGATTGTCTGGCCGAAGTGACTGCATCAGACAATGCGAACAGTGGCACAAGCCTGGAGAACGCCTGCCCCCAGGAGTGTGGACGAGATGTCACTACGCAGAATCCAGACTTGTCTCATCAAGAAGCAAGAAACACAGGGCTCAAGCGGGAAACAGAAAGTGAAAGGGCTTTGCACAAACCGGACGGGAAAGCAAAGCACCACATAGGTGGGGTCCCTCTTCCCCTTCCCTGTTGGCAAACACCAAGTCCCAAAATGAAGCTATCGCCGGATGACTTTGAGTCTGAAGAAAGTTCTTCCTGACATCTGGTTACCTGTAAAAATAACCCTCTCAAGTGACTCCCTGCTGGGCTTCCTATTGCCCCCACGATCAAGCATGGCATCCAGGGACCCCAGTTTCAGTTTCAGGGGTAGACTTTGAGGGAGGGGATGTGTGTGCCAAGTATTACCAAATGAGTCGGAGTTTGTCAGCCAGAGAGGGGAAGACAGAACATTCTGGGACAAAAAGAACAGCAGGCAAGACACGGGGTTACCAGGAGAGTTGACACATTTAAAAGTTACCAAAAAGCTCAGCGTGGCTGAAACACAAGATGTGTGACAGAGGTCAGGCTGGAGACTTAGGTGGTGACCCCACTGTGAGGGGATCGTCCAGGTGAGTGGGTCTAATCCTGGGTTCAGGTAGGTGCCCACTCACCTGCAGACATAAGCCAAATATTCCAACCGAACTTCTCTAAGGCAGTAAAGGTGATTATTTTCATTCCCATCTGCTCGTTCTTTTTCCTCGTCTCTTAATTAGTTCTGGATTTTGGCCTGGGAGAGGGGTATTATTTACTGTGTCCCTTCAAAGACCCCAACAGTAGAGACTACCTCCAACTCCATTTCACACAAGAGGAAACTGAGGCTCAGACCACTGAACTTACTTGACTCTGGTCCTTTCCAGAACTGATACCCACCTGGCCCACACAGGAATGGCCATACCAGCTGTTGCAATATTCGGATGTTTTGGTATTGGTTGCTGATTACCTGCTGCCCTGATCTTCCACCTCCACCCCTAAAACTCAAAGGATAACCTGTGATCCCAAAACTCAAAGGATAACCTTCTCCAAAGCTATAGTTGATTGGTCAGTTCCTGAACCATGCCAGTTGTTGAATATTTTGAATATTTCCCCAGGTCACACAGCTGATGGATGCCAGAGTTAGTCTGTGCCCATGTTCAGCTGCTTCTAATGCCAGTGCTCTTTTTATGCCATGAGCCACTTTGTGTCCAGAACAGGTGGGGAACAGTCCTGCTGACCCCCTGCACCTGCCAGGCCACCATGGGGGCATAGGGCTCAGCTTTGGGAGACACACATTGCTGAATACCTGGAATTGTCCAGAGGAGAGTGGCAGAGATAAAGGAGGACCCAAAACCACATCATATAAGAAAAGGCTGGCAGAATTAGGGATGTTACCTTGGGGGAAGAGAAGATCCAGGGAACATGAGAACTGTCTTCAAATATTCGAAGGGCAATTGTGTGAAGTGGGTTTGATCCAGGGATGGAACTTGCACCCACGAGTGGAATTGCCAGCTGGGTTAGTCCTTGTGTTCATTCACTTTCTAGACACCTGTCCTCTGCAGGTGCTAAAGTAGGCCAGGAGGTGCCATGTTGGAAACGAATAAAGAGCTGCCACTAGTAGGGGAGACAGACACATAAACAGGTGACTCCAGGGCAAAGTGAGAGGTACTGGAGAAGCTTGGAGAATGGAACCCTGAAACCCTTTGAGGGAAGTGGCCAGGCTCCTGGAGGAGAAGGGTTTCGATTAGAGTCTTGGAGAATATGTAGGAGATATCGGAGAAGGGAAGAGAGACAGAACAGCACGTGCAACATCGTAGAGTTGTAAAATGATGCACCACTTTTAAAAATAAGTGAGATGCACAGTGTGGCTCATGGGGCAGAAGCCCCAGCTGGAAATGGCAGGAGGGCTCTGGGATATGCAAGGGGCTTAGGAGTCCAGACACAACCCTCGGGGTTATGAGGAAAGACCAGAGGTTAACTAACAGAGAAATCACCTGATTGGAGTTGCTTCTGCAGTGACTCAGACTTGAGCTCAATTTGGGGTGAACTTTCCTTGAATTAGAGCCACCCAGAGGTGAGGTGAGGTGAGTTGCTCAGGGTGTAGTGAGCTCTCTGTCACTGGAGGCATGTGAGCCAACAGATCCCAGTAGCCAAAGGGGGTTCAGGTTACGTAACCTTGGTGGTCTGTTCCAACCTTGAGCTGCTCTGAGAGCTAAAGATCACAGTCCCCTGGGGGATGGAAGGAGAAAGTTTGGGGCACAGCAGCATGGGCACTGTAGATAAATGCCACCATTTGGGCTTTGGCTAATTTTCCTTCCAGGTGGCCGAGAACAAGGGAGACACTGATCTTTATCCTGGGCATCAGGAACAGGTTCTAAATGTCTTTCCCCCACTGAGGGATGGGGGGGGGTGACACTTACAGGCTGGTACTTAACACAGGAACTGTTGTTAGCATTTTACATTGGTTAACTCAGTCCTCACACAACTATGCACTGTGATATTATCATCCCTATTTTACAGATGAGGAAACTGAGGCACACAGAGGTCAGCAACTTGCCCAAGGTGCCAGAGCAGGGACTCAAACCCAAGCATTCTGACTCTAAAGCCCAGTTCTTAACCATTAAACCATACTAGTGTGTGCCTTACCTTGCAGGACAAGCTCTAAGCATTGGTAAAAACCTTCATTTGTCCCCAGATAAATTAGTGGGAAACAATATTCGCTTTATGGATTGATTTTTCACAGAGTCTCTTTAACTAGCATCTTCCCAAGGGTCTGTTATTGCTCAGATTATAGTCAAGTGTCCCACACCAAAGGGTTCCAGACTCCCACCCATGCCTAAGATATAGCAAATAGGAAATTAGCTTTTAACCCCAGTATTTACCTTTCTAGTTTAACACTTGTGTTTTACCAGATAGGAAGTTAAAGCACCAGGCCCTTGGTCACACAGCCCGGAATGACTCCTAGGCTTCAGCGTGAGCTCTCAAAGAGCCTTGCGGAACCCACTAGAAAGGCAGAGAACAGAAGGACAGAAGACCCGGCTCAAACCAGAGCTTCGGTGCTCGGCAGAGGCGGCAAGAGAGGTCAGGAGAGGGTGGTAAGTGCTGTGAGGATCGTCACCGAGGGGACTGCTGTTCAAATGCCTGCCCTCTGCCAAGCACAGACATGTCCTCTCTCACATTGTGGATGAGGAAACAGGGTCAGAGAAGGAAAGCAGTTCACCCAAGATCACCCAGCGAGGGAGCAGATGGGTTGGGATTTGAACTCAGCTCTGGGTGAGTGCAAAGCCCATACTCTTTCCATTCGATTACATGGCCTTCCCATGTCACCCCCTTGGGCTTATTTTCTCATCTGCCAAATGGGAAGTCCACATCATCAACGACTCTCCCCATGGTATGCATATTGTGCTTTAAAATCATCACGCCATCAAGAGCAACACTAATGACAAAACACACCTAATGATGAACAGTTATTTACCAGGATCTTGGAACTGTCCTGAGCATTTTATTTAACATAAGTATTAGCTCATCGAATCCTTACCAGGACCCTGGGAAGTATAACATCCTCCATTTTTAGGGAAGGAATCAGAGAAACTAAGTAACTTACCCAAAGTAACATGGCTAATTATCTGTTAAATAATAATGAATAATAGCAAATCAATCACACCCTTTGGATTAATCAAAGACCTCTCCAATTACCAATCAATCGATCAATATGAGATAAACAGCATTTTTAACACTAGGTATTTCAGTAGCCCGGAATGAGCACAAATGTGGGATTCACAGGTGGCTTTAGGAAATACAGGAAGTCAGCAGTGGATTCCTAGGGGCTGGTGAGGGACGGGCGGCCTGTGTTGGAAGTCACAGTGGCCTAATGCCTAATATTCCAGCTCTGATTCTGAACACCCAGTGTCTCTCCAACAGAACAGGACTGGCCTTTGAGGGAGCGGTAGGGGAAGAGGGAGACAGAAAGGCTGAAGGCTGAGCCAGCTGTCCCTGCTGGCTGCTGCCAACCTGCTCAGAAGATGTTAGTCTCACAGATCCCACGAATTTCACCAAAGCGGTTCCACGTTTGAAAATGTGGGCAACAGAGGTCAGCTGCTTTCCCTCCGCTTTCCCTCCTCAGGTAGACAGAGTGGGCTGTTTGTATCCCTGGGGCTCAGGTGACAAATGTCTTTAGCGCTTCCTCTCCCTGGGCTCCAATTAGGGCAGGTGAGCTTGAAGGTCCACCTGGGCTGTCAACCTCTCCCCTGTCCCGTTTCTTCTCTCTGGAGACTGGGCAGCCTGAGGCACCCCCAGGAGGTGGTAAGTTGGTCTTCCTGGAGTCCAAGCCTCCTCTTGGGGGCCCCTCTTTCTTCTTGGTGGCACCTGCTTCCCTCCAGAGGCGGTGAGTGTCATGGAAAACCCAGCTCCGGACTTACATAGACTGAGGTTTGAATTCTAACTCAGCACCACGACCTGTGTGATCTTGAGCAAGTGAACTTGCTGGAGACCATAGGCTGGATCATGCTAGCATGGGGAAGGGGTTATTAATGAGATAATGCACTTTGTGACCTCTCAGACCACTCCTTGCTCCTACTGCCTCTTCCCTGTGCAAACCCGCTGCTGGCGAGGCCTTGTGCATCTGCCTTCAGGAGGTAAGGACCAGTAAGCCCTGATGCCAGATACGATCTCCTCTGCATTTTACTAGAGAACAAGCAACTCTAAGAACATGTTTGTTACAAGTTTAAGCAAATCCCTTTCCCTCCTTGGGGCCTCATGTTTGCCTTCTAAACATGGAAATGGGTGGCAGACCTAGATGATTCTGGAAATCGTTCTGAGTTTGAGAGGCTGGACACCCCCAGAAGCCCAGTCCAAGCTAAACTGCAATGGCCAAGTCACGGAGAGGAAACGATCTGTGAGGGTAGCTCCATTCTCTCCCGCCTCCATTTACCGAAAGCCTGCTTCCTACCCTGGCACTTCACCAGGTGCCGAGGGAGCTAAAATGCCGTGCAGCGATAGCCAAAAGTCAGACTGCGATGCTTGAAGGCTTAGTGTGTTAAGTAATTCATTATATTCAACCTTCAGGACCCAATCCTGCTCTCATTGTGCCCATTTTATAGATTAGTAAGTCGAGACAGTCAAATCCAAACCTGGCTCTGGCTAACCCTAAAGTCCTCGATCTCACCCAATAGTTATCGTGACGCCTCTCTTTTAGCAGAAGACGCTGCCAGCCAGGCCCAGCGGCTCACCGCGTCAGGGAGGAGACCAGATGTTGGGCAGAAGGTCTGAGAACTAACGAGGACAATGCTGCTGTGGGCTGCCCACACAGCAAGGCAGCCGCGGCAGGAAAGACCCACAGACAGCTGCGGGGACAGAGCGGGAGGGCGGGAGTCGTGCTTATCCGGGACGACTTTCTGGAAGGTGGAGGAAGGAGACTGTGAGAGGCACCTGGGAGAAGTGATCCCATTTAACCAAATGATAGCTCTGCCAGGGAAGAATGATCACTGCTCTGGCAGGTGGTGGGTTATGGGCCGGGAAAGGGACTCAGTGGTCCCCAGGCTCACTGCTGCAAGCCGGGAGGAGCCAGGATGTGAACCCAGCCTGCAGGTAGGAGGGGCATGGCGAACTTGCATCCTCACCCTCTAAACCTCGAGCCCAGCACCCAGCCGCCCATGTGTGGCGGAGGAAGAGCCTGGACTCCTGTTCCATGCACACACCCACCGCTCCCCCAGCGTGAGTGGGTTGTGAAGTCACTGCCCGTCTCTCCTGCCAGCCGTCCCAGCCTCAGCCCACACATCTGGAGGGTGGGACCCCACCCTTCCTCAAACAGATGTTCAGGGGCGGAGGGGCCGGGGGACGGACTGTCACTGACCAGCGCCTCCTGTTTGTCTCTTCTTTGCTAATCCTCTCTCCTTTCTCGACACGGCAATGAGCAGCTTTGGGCAGGGCCTCATCAGATTTCCTTGGCGGCTTCCTCCTCCCACTGCCCCAGGAACCCAGAGAGGTCCGCAAAGAGGCAGCCACTGCACAGCCCCGGGTTAGTCACAGCAAAGGTATCTGGGGCCTCCAAGTACCTGCCTGGCCTTCCTGGGAGGGGAAGGGACAGAGAGGAGACAGAGACAGAGTCTATCTCAGAGACAGATCGAAACATACAGAGACACCAGAGCAAAGCAGAGACGGAGAGAGGGAGGGACGGGCTGGGGCAGGGAGAGACACAGAGACAGAAAGGGCGACAGAGAAGTGATAGAGAAGTGATACAGAAGGGGCTGGAGCGAGGAGCACAGACAGGAAGAGAGGCAGAGGCCATGCAGGGAGAGACAAGGACACAGGCAGGACCAAAAGCCAGGAAAGAACCACATTCCAGCCGGCGAGGTGCTGACTAGTAATTCCTGCTGCTTAGAAGGCAATTTTATAAAAGAGCAAAAAAGAAGAAGGAGAGCGGGGGTAGGGGGGCCGAGGAAGTAATTACACACACCTAAGTGATAAAATTGACTTCCCAGTGTGAAGTCAGATCATCGTGTTGACTCAGGGCTCTCTGACTTCTGAAATCACACCTTGAGAATTTTTGTCCAGAGAGTTTCTGTATCTGTAAAACGGGTTAGATGACAGTCATGACACAGAGTTGCCAGGGGGGACTGAGTGGGATGCAAGGACCTGTGTAAACTGTGAAGTACTGCGCAGGGATCAGGTTCACCGTTGCAGACTAAGGGGCAGAAGAAAAGGGAGCTCTGAGAGTCCCCCCTGTGGATTTATTTTTAAGAAGGTTTGTGTCTTTTCCCACATCAGGAGTTGGTCTGATTGGAGGTGGAGGCTCACGAAGAAAGGTTGATCTCTTCACACCTGAGTCGGGTGGATCTGCTGGAGAAAGTAGATCCATGAGAATGTCACTCTGGCTCTCTGGGCCTCTCTGAAATGACAACGGACTAAATAACATTTTAAAGCCACCTCTAGCCTGTGGACAAACCTGTGACCGCAGGGATGAGGAGGTATTAGTGTGGCGAAGGCTTTCATATTTGGATGTGGCTGGGTGTGGGTCAGGCTCCTCTCAGATGTCCCCTCCTCCAGGAAGCCTTCTCTGACTCTTCCAGGCCAGGGACAGTGCCTTCCTCCGGGCTCCTGGTCACAGCGCTCCCCTGGCATATTGTACGGTGCCGTGGCTGTCTGTGATATGACTGTCTTCCGACCAGACCATGAGCCCTCCTGAGGGTAGAGACCACCTTGCTCACCCCTGGGTCCCCTGCGCCCAGGGCCTGGCACACAGCAGATGCTCAATGGATGCCTGTGCGCTCCAATGGGACCGGACTGCCAGCCCACATTCTTTCCCACTCTGCCAGACGTTTTCAGGGAGGAAGGGCTGGGGCCAGGCTTAGCCGCCGGAGGCTTTGGAAGCAACCTTTGGACAATTTGTGCTGTGCTCCGAAAGCTTTCTGGAAGCCAACTGAGATTCCAGAGCTGCTGAGAGCCAAAAAGGGGTGGGAGGTAGACTCCCTGGCTGGGGAGAGCCTGGGTGGGGCGGGGGACAAGAGAGGGGAGCCATCTTAACACGACAGCTAACAATTCTCCAGCATTTGGTGCTTTACGTCGTCTTTCCACACGCGCTGTTTCGGTCGAGCCTCACGAGAATCCTATGGGCTAAGTGGAGCAGGTTCAGACATCACCACTTCTCTTTCCCAGACACGTAGCACAAGACTGAGAGAGGTGACGTGACTTGCCAGAAGCCACACAGCCAGATTCGAAGTTGGATCCTTGATTCCAGGTCTGCTGTTCTTATGAGACCACGAAATCGGTGGGAAGTGGTGTCCTTGGGGTCCAGATTCTCTTCCCCATTCATTGGTGGCTTAGTGAATTGTTCAGTTCTCCTGCCCGTTTATATATAAAAAAAATATTAAAATTGGGGCTGATTGAACACTGGTAAAGTGCTTTGTTCCAAGCACTTCACAAACATAATCTCATTTTATCTGATCTGCGACCCTATAACAGGTTCTATTATTAACCCCATTTTACGGAAGAGGAAAGTGAGGCTCAGGAGGAATGAGGACCCAACTGAAGATCATAAAGCCAGTGAGCAGGCTAGATTTGAACCAAAGAACTCAGATTCTAGAGTCTGAATTCTCAACTCCCCCCACCTCACTACAAAGCTTTAATTCCCTGCATCAGTGCAGGAACCATGCAGTAGCCTTGAGTGCCGAGAGACCAGCTCATGCACCCTGGTTAGCGGAAAGGCATGTCATTGGCTCTGTTTCCCCAGACTCGGAGACTGACCTGTCCTGGGCCTGCCCTGACCACAGGTTCCTGTGATTCTCCCCTGGGCGTGGCCAGAGCATGTATGCACTGGCCACTGTCTGCAAAGCTGGACTAGCACACAGCTAACGGGTCCAGGGGAGAAGCAGATGGGGGCCTTGCTCTCAGCAGCCTATGCCCGTCACCAGGACTCAACCTGCCTGGACACGGCCTTGTGTCCTGGCATGGGGAGCAGCGGAAAGCTTGGTGTTGGGGTCAAACATAGCCGGGTTCCAACCCAGCTCTGAAACTTAAGATACCGAATTACCTTGGGACAGGTAAATAATCTCCCCAAACCTCAGTTTCCCCACTTGTAACAATATGAGTCTTATAATAATATGAGTCTCATGAAATGGGGATTAACTAGAATGCACATGAGCTGTCTTAACGTGGTAGCTAGCATGCAGCAGATACTCATAGTTCTTCCTTCAAGAGAGGTTGGCCCAGGAGCATAGCATGGGATTCGGAGTTAGATAGATCTGGTTTTCAAATGCTAGTTCTGCCAACTCTAAGTTGCAGGACTTTGCGCAGAGAGCAATCTCTTTGAGCTTTAGTTTTCTCATCAGTAAAACAAGGCTGACAACAACTATCTTGGAGAGAATTGTGAAAACAAGAACAGATGGAGCTGTGATCAGAGCTCAGTGAAGAGTACCTTACATCAACAGTGATAAAGTTGATTTTCCCTCCTCCTTTTCTCGGAGTGGAGAATGGGAACATTCATTCATTCACTCATTCATACATCTAACATTTATGAATGTTGTCTATATCGTGGGCCCTGGGATTATTCCTGCAGACACCAAGATGAGGTCCCAGGGCTCACTATCTTTGGAAAGGAGAACAACTGCCATGTAATAAAATCATGATACAACTTGGAAGGCGCTCAGAGCTGTCTGCAAAGTGCCCTTGCCAGACTAGGGGGAGAGCAGCTGTGGGCAGGTAGACCTAGGCCTTCTCCTCCACCAGCGTGGAGGTAGCACCTAGAGGGCATTGGATTGACTCAGGTGGAACATTAGCAGCCCCTGGTCTCTGGCCCAGATGTCCCCAATAACACCTATGGTGTCTGTCTCCTTTGGCCTTCCTGAGCCATCCCATGGCATGGTTCTGGCGTGGTGAATGACGAAAGCTCCATTCTGGTGACACTCCAGGGCACTCTTTCTGGGCTTCCCTGCACTGTGTTTTACTGGAACCTCTGGGGCATTCCACCCCCTCCTGCCAATGCCCTCTCCAAATAGCTGTCCCTGCTTAGCAGTCTGAGTCTGTTCAGGCTGCTGTGACAAATTACCAGAGCCTACCAGAGACTTATAAACAACAGGGATTTACTTCTCCCAGTTTTGGAGGCTGGGAGAACCAAGATCAAGGTGCTGATAAGGACCCGCTTCCTGGTCCATAGAAGGCTGTCTTCTCGCTGCACCCTCACATGGCGGAAGCAGCAAGGGGTCTCTCTGAGGTCTCTTTCATAAGGACATTAATCCCATTCACAAGGGCTCTACCTTCATGATGTGATCACCTCCCAAAGGCCCCACCTACTATAATAATACCATCACCTTGGGGGTTAAGTTTCAATATATAAACTTCTGGGGTGCAGAGGGAAGAAACATTCATTCTACAGCATCAGCTTTGGCCGAAGTCCCCTGCTTTGCAGTACTGTAGGTCGAACCCATGGCCCGGTCAGCTCTGGCAAATGATGAGCATTAGTTTGGAAGGGTGTGAGCTGCGGTTGGAGGGAAAAACCGGGTGAGCAGTCCCAAGTGAAACTCAGGATGCCACATTTCTCCGGAGTGCAACTGGCCAGGGCCAAACAGGGGTCTGTTTGAGTGACTCCCTAAGTGTAGTGGGAGTCAATGCCTACAAGTAGACTTTAGGGTCATGAGCCAGGATTGGAGGAGGGTGTAGGCAGGGCCAAACTCGTTCCATAAACACCTACTCTGCACCAGGCCCTATTCTAGGTGCTGGAGACACAGTAGCGACTAAGGCAGGTGAGGCAGGAGACAGACAATAGTCATACAAATATATCACCGTGTAGTAGACTATAGACATATAACAGATATGCCACTGCAGCTGGGGTAGGAGCTATAGAAAGATAAAGCAGAAGAAGGAGACAGAGAATGCCGTGGCTTGGGATGAGTTCAAGTTTAATGGTGCAGCCAGGGAAGGCCTCCATGAGAAAGTGACATTTGAGTAGAAATCTGTACTAGGTGCGGGACAGAGCCACATGGACATCTGGGAGAAGATGGTCCCGGGTAGGGGAGAACAAGTGCAATGGCCCTGAAACTGGAGCACAGCTGCAGTGTTCAAATGACAGCCAGCGTCTGTACCCCTATTGCTCTACACCCCTTCCACGAGGTGGGGATGAGGGCGGAGAGATAACACAGTGGTGTAGAAATGATGGAGGCGTGGATCGTGTAGCAGCTCGTCAGACCTGGTGGTGATTTTGACTTTGACTTTGTGTGAGATGAGGCCCCTGCACCTCGGGGAGCAGTGGAAGGATGTGTCCATACTCGGCAGTGTCATCCTGCTCTGCTGACAATATACCAAAACCGGGCAAGGGTGGAAACAGGAGAGCCAGGTAGAAGGTGGCTGTACAGCCGGTGAGAAACTTGGATTCTGCAGAGATTGTGACAATAGGATTATAAGGTTTGTGGAATGGCTTTGGTTGAGGATGAGGAGGATGGTGAGAGAAGGCGCACCCAGGGAAGACTTCAAGGTTTGGGGTCAGAGACACAATTGCCCAAGCTAGCTCAGATAGGAAAGGCTGAGGGAGAAGCAAGCTTTCTGGGGAGAGGACATCAGGAGTTCGGTTTTGGAAATGGGGACATGAACACCTATCAGATGCCCAGGGGAGAAGCTACATAGCAGGCTTGGATATGTGAGTTTCAAGTTCTGGCTTTTGAAACCGTGATACCGGGGGAGATAAGCCAAGGAGTGGAGGTGTGGGTGCAGGTAGGGAAGAGGAGAGCCTGAGCCCGGAGCCCAGCTCCCGGCCAGTGTGAGGGGGTGTCCAGAGGATCTGCAATGGGCAGAGGACCCCGAGGAGCACCTGGCACAGCCGGGAGAGACCCTAGAGAGTGCGTCGTCCTGGAGCCCAGCGGAGGAGCGAGGGACCGGCTGTAGGTAGATGAGGTGAGTCTGAGCAGTGACCTTTGGAGGTCACTATGACCTTGACAGGGGCGGTTGCAGTGGAGTGGTGATGGGCAGGAGGGCCACCCAGAATGCCCTCTGCCCCAGCCCTGAGCGTGTAACTTGGTGTTCCAGGGCGAGATCGATGTACTTTGCAAAGGAAGGAGTTGGGTAGGGGAAATGAGATGTGCTTCTCCGGTGTTCCCCTGGGGTTTGGGAGTCCAGGTGTATGTAGTCCTGGGAGAACAGGGACAGCACTGTTGGGCATGGTGCATCCCTGTGACTCAGCTACTGTCAGGCAGCAGGTGGGCCTCGGTGGGCAGTTTCTGGTGGTGACCTTGTCCCAGGGAGTGGACAGCAGTGGGTTACTGAGTCAGAGTTGCAGAATCAGAACAGGAGGGAGAATGCTGCTCCATTTGACAAGAGGATAAATTCTAGGAGCCCATGTGATAGCCCTCCCAGAGCTGTCGGGGAGGGATTCATGGGGGCTAAAGAAAGAAGAGTCAGGAGAATCCTGTCCTCCGATGGCCATGGTGATGTTCACTCCCAGACTGGTGAAGCCAGGGCTAAAATCACTGGAAACATTTATCGAGTGCTTACTATGTGCCAGCCAGGCACCGTCTAAATGCTTTTATGCATGTTCTTACGTTTTAAAGCATGAACGATCCTTCCCCGAGGAAAAACAATGCGCACTGCACATTCTCTAGGTTGTTTGTTTACTGTTTCTCTCTCCCCCACTCGATGGTAACCTTTCGAGAGCAAGATTTATTCACTGCTGTATCCCCACCTCCTAGAACAGTGCTTGAAATGTAATAGGTGCTCAGTAAGTACTCATTGACTGAGTGCATGAATACAGGTCCCGTAGGCATTGAACTTGATGAACACTTACCGTGAATTCTAACTGAGGGGAACCCCGGCAGCATCAGTCAGCCTTTATTAAGCGCCACCTCTGCAAGGGGCCACGCCTGTGCTCTCTGAGGACAGGTCCATAGTCCTCACCCACCCTAGGGCTGCTGTTCCCCGGCCACTGCTCAGTTTGGAGCATTCCTCCCCTTCTCGCCGAACCCTTTCCTGTCTCACGACCCAAATCTCACTCACTGACGAGCTCACCTGACTGCACTTGCCTGTCTCTGGCCCCGGCCCCCCTCTGGTTTCTTCCGTACAGCGTTCCAGGTCTGAACTGCCCGACTGCAGTTGTTGGGTTTCTCTGTGTTCCTACATTTTTCTTTCTCAAGTGTCTCTCCCTCTACCTCATTAAGTTATGAAAACTACCATTACTCCTGCTGCTGCTGCTAACTGCCTCCGTCCTGAGCTCTGCCACATGCCAGGCCTCTACCATCCCTTTCCAAGCCTTGTCTCACTTAACCCTTCCTGCCACCTTCAGAAGTGTCCCCGTTGCTCCTATCTCCTAGACAAGCAATCAGCCCACGCTCTTGCCCCCTCACTCATCCTCCTTCTAGGGGTCCTGGCTCCCTTCTCACTCTCTTCTGTATCCAGGGCAGGTTCTGGAGTAGAGATGGCCAGGGCCAGGCTGAAGTGCAGAGGGGTGAAGGTCATGGGGAACTGGGGACCATGGGGAGCACCCGTGGGGAGCACATGTGGGGAGCATGTATGGGGAGCAGGCTTCTCCAGCAGAAGTGATGTGAGAAGCAGAAAGATGGAGAGGGGTGAGCGGAAGCCCGAGGACCCAGCAAGGGGGAAGGCAAGCACTCTGGGGAGAGCTCAGCCGCCCTCACAACCCCTCGAACCACGGGAAGGGTCAGGGGTTGGCCTGAGCAACACGGACCTCCTCCTGGCGGTGAGCCCAGGCGCAGAGCATTCGACGGAGGCCAAGAGGGGCCCCTGAGTAAGACGCCAGGTGATGGGGGTCTGCGGCAGCACTGCCCCTCCCCACCTAAGCCCGAACCTTCCTCTCCCCTGAGCAAACCAGACACTAGAGGACAGAGGGGCCAAAAGGCCCGGTTGTGCAAAGGGTTAAAGGTCCCAGGTCCCGCAGGCCTGCGGGATGCCAACCCCGTGCTCCAAGTCAGGCAGGCGGAGCTCCTCCGCGGTCCAGGGAACAGCTGCGGGTCAGCATTCGCCACCTCCAGACATTCTCAATCCCTGACGCAGGCCGTCTCCAGAGGGGCCGAGGCTGCCTCCAGGAGACCCTGACAGCCCCATGACAGCGACACTCGGGGACGGTTGGCTCCGCCACAAAGGGGCCCAGGTCCAACAGACTTCCCTGTGACAAGGGCTCACATCTGGTGACCGCTGACTGGGCTTCCTCAGCCCACCAGAGACCTCCACTGGCCTCTCAGCTCCCAGAAACAGTCCCAACTTCCGGCATCTAAGTTTCCCACCACCTTTTCATTCGTGTCTAGACAGTCTTCTGTGAACCCCAGGCTTCAAAAGCATCTCTATTTCTCAGGCAGCCATTTGTGCCAGACGCTCGATGCACATGGTTCCCTTCATCCAGTTGCTCGTTCGGCAGACACAGATACAGGGATCACCTGGGCCAGGTGTCATCCAGGCCTGGGCCTGACAGGAGTGAGCGGGCAGACGGGGGCTGCTCTCCCGGAGTTTGAGTCCTACTGCGGAGTGATCATCCCCATTTTACAGATGAGACACTGAGGCAGCACAGCCGCGGCTTGAAGCCCGGCGTGTCCAACACCAAATCTCTCCTCTTAATCCCTGTCCTTTCCTGCAGCCACTTGGAGTGCCCAGACCACAGAGGTGCTCCACCCCTCCGGGGCTTGGCACACGTCTCCCCTCGGCCTCCGATGTCCCCTTCTCTCTTCCCCAACTAGCTGATCCCCTTTCTTTCTTTCTTTTTAAATTTCTTTTCCCCCCAAGCTTTACCGAGGTACAACTGACAATTCAGAATGGTGCGCGTTGAAGGCGGACAGTGTGACGTGTTGACGTCCGTCCACGTTGTGCAGTGACGGCCACCATCCAGCTGATTAACAGACCCACCGGCCCACACACCTGCTTTGTCGTGGCGAGGACACTTCAGATCGTCTGTCTCGGCAAATGTCGAGCACGCGGCACAGTAGGATTATATAACTGTCGCCACCGCGCTGCGTCAGAGCTCAGAACGATTCCCCCTGCACAGCTCGCCCTCTCTTTCTCCAAGACTCCTCCGGTGCTCACGCTTCCGGGCTGCCTCTCCTGCTTCCCCTCCTCCCTGGGCTGGGAGAGGCCCCTCCCTTCTTTCCCCAAACACCTCAGGTTCACGGCCACGGATGTGAGCTGCCTTTGACCGTGTCTCTGCCAGAACCTGGGTCCCTGTGGGCAGGCCGGTGTCCCCTCAGGTCCGAATCACCCATGTCTAACAGGGATGCTCCTTAGGGGCCCAGGGCATGCCAGCCCAACCTCCGCTTGTCCTGAGACTCTTCCCCGGAGCTCGGCCGGGCACAGTTGGCTAAGCAGTCCCCTGGAGACAGTTTCGATTCCTGTTGAAATAAAATGGCCTCTGGAGGAGCTGGCCCGAGTCCCTCACTCGTCAGTGAAGCAGGGCTCCTGGCTCTGGCTTGGGCCAGGAGAGCGCCCATCGGAAGAGCACCCACCTGCTGCAGGTGCTCTGCAGGGGCTCCATGGGGGAGGGGCTGTGCCATGGCAAGTGCCTGTGTCCCCTGCCCTTCCCTATATGCTGTTGTCGTCCTCCCAGTCCTGGACTACTGACCTGCACTCTCTCTGACCCACACTGTGACCCACACTTCCAGCAAGTTCTCAGACGTTCTCTGAACACACCAAACCGTCTGCACCTTGATGCCTTTGCACCTTCAGCACTCTCTGAAAGGGAAGGTGACAGTCTCCATCGGCCGTTGGCCAAGCCCTAGTCCAAAGGCTCCAGGCGGAGAGACCACTTTCCTCTGCTTTTCCTGGTGGGTGGGGCCTTGGGTCAGGGCCAGAGAAGCCTCCAGAAATTTTTCCCTGTCTTAGTCACTCTCTCCCCACGGGCCCCACAGCTGGCCCAGAGAGGGAGGCTGACACTCCCGTGCGTAGGAAGGGACTCCTAACCCCGGCTCCCTGTGCGGGGATGGTGTGAGACTCAGCACGACCCCAGCTCCTTTCCTGCCCAGCCCTGCTCTGGGATCAGAGGACTGCAGAGGAGAGCAGAGGGCAGAGGCTGGGAATTGTCTGGGGACGGTGGGGGAGACGGGGGAGGTTGGAGGAAGGAAACTGACATCTAAGAGTTACTGAGCACTATTGCGTTCCAGCAATTTTTGCAAAGGTCGTCTTGTTAAACCTCATATCCCCAACAAGGTAGGACTATTATAATTCCCATTTAACTTATGCTGAAACTAAGGCTCGGAGAAATAAAATCACCTATCTGAGACGGCACCCCAGAGATGGCTCAAACCGGCAGAGGCTCTGATCGTTTCCACCTCCTGCCCCAAGACACACCCCACTGACTGTTCCAGAAGAGTCAGGAATCTTGGGAGCCCTTGAAAACTGATTCTAGAACCAGGAATGACTGCGAGACCACCTAGTTCTGGTCCACAGGTCTCCCTTTATGACAGAGAAACAAATGCCAGGGAGGTTTTGCCTGGTCTCAACATCAGGAAGTGACAGAACCAAGATTCAAACTCAGGCCTTTGGACTCCAAGCTCAGTGCTCCTTCCATTCGTTTATCTCCTCTAAAGACATACCGCTTTCTTGCACAGAAAGTGATGCCCCCAAGTCTGTTGCAAGTCCTCTAAATACAGCTGTCACACTTCCGTCCTTAGCAGAGTGACAAGGAGAGTGTATGGCCAGTGCTCTTTTCCAGAATAAATACCTCATAATGCCCTTTGTACTACATTGAAATGAAATTCATATTAAGGCTGGGTGTGGTGGCTCACGCCTATAATCCTAGCACTCTGAGAGGCTGGGGCAGGAGGATTGCTTGAGGCTAGGAGTTCAAGACCAGCCTGAGCAAGAGCAAGACCCTGTCTCTATTAAAAATAGAAAGATTAGCCAGGCATGGTGGCTGACTAATCACACCTATAGTCCCAGCTACTAGGGAGGCTGAGACAGGAGGATGGCTTGAGCCCAAGAGTTTGAGGTTGCTGTGAGCTATGATGACACCACTGCACTTCAGCCCTGGTGACAGAGCGAGACTATCTCAAATATATATATATATATATATATATATATATATATATATATATATATAGACTGTAAGTATACAATTAAAAAAATTAATAGGGTGCTCTAGCTGTATATAAAGAAGAAATCAAATAGAAATAATTTATCATAAAAACGAATAGTCTGATGATTGCACCTATGTGTAGAATTACCATGAATTTTATGGCTACAAATATGGACTGATTGAGGCATTTCATTAGCAACTCGGATTCCAGAAGTGGGATTGCCATTGGTGACGTGACTTTTTGAAACGGTTAACAACTCTTGGTAGTGTTTCAAACATAACAAAGTGCGGTCTTCCCTTAATTGACATGGTAGTTGGATTTGGGGGTGGGAGGAGTTCAATACCGAAATGCCTCCTGCCCAAATGCTTTGTGTTTGAATTTAATATGGAGTTAGGTTCTAGACTCAGATCATTACAAATGCATTTCCACCCATATGGAGTCAGGTAAGACCAAAGGACCAAAGGTCCTGTGGGTAGCAGGACAGCTCTTGGCTGTGCAGAGTTTCCTGTGCGCATTACCTGCCCCTCCCGCTGTGTGCCCAGAGTCCCCATTGCTGGTGACGACAACCAACAGACTTCCTGCAGGTTTCTCAACTGCCCCCTTGCCTGCTCCGCACACGCCCACCGCTGGCCAGCTCCCCAGGCAGGCCTGAGCCCCGTCCCTCCCCGGGGCTGGATGAAGCTCTCCCTCCACCCTGCTCCCCTGCCCTGCCGCTCAGGAGGAGAAGAGAAGGGAACGATTGCCGAGCACCCCCAAGAAGCACAACTGCCGAGCATCCCCCCACGTGATGGCATTAAATCTCTCCTCACAGGGGAACAAGGCAGGGATAAATACCCCCCATGTGAGGAAATGGGGCTCAGAGATGGTGACTTGCCCGGCGTGTGAGAGTGGGCATGAGGTGGAACCTTCCGGAACAGTCTGGGAGTGGATTGGAGCAGAGGCAATGAATGAGTGGCTTTTGAGCAGGACCAAAGAGACGCCGAGTGAGATGCTGTAGAAAGACTGGACTGCACAGCATAGGGCGTGGCCAGGCGAGGAAAGCCGGGGTGATGGGTAAAGTATCGGGTTCCTCCCAACCTCCCGTTCCCCAGCGTGCTCGCTGTGTCCCGGCCAGCTCCCCCTCCGCCCTCTGAGCTCGGGAGGTGGGAAATTGGAGGCCACGATGCATCTGCAGGTCAAAACTGCAGAGGGCAACATGTCTTCTGTGCTAATCTTAACTCACCAAAAAAGTGCCATGTGACCCAGGGCCCGTCTCTGTTGCCCTCGTGGCCTCAGTTTCCATATTGGCAAAAGGATGGGATTGGATAGAGCACTCTCTATCCTTTCGCTGTTAAGGAAGGGGGGAGCCCAGCGAGGAAGCGGGATGTGGGGGCGGGGCAAGGAGTGGCCACTGGAAGGGTGGGAGACCCCAAAGAGGCTGAGCAAACTCACAGAATGTCAGGCCCGAGGGCAGGTCACTCCTGGTCCTTGTCCTACCCTGGCAGAGCCGAGAGGGGGGCAGTAGCCAGGTCAGGGGCCCTGGGGTGCAGCCGGCTTGCCCCCGAGGGCTGGCAGCTCGGTTCTGAGCACAGGTTAGAGGGGCTGGCTCCTCCGGTGGGGGTGCCTCTGAACCCCTAGAACGAAGCACAGTCCCAGAGAGGACAGGTCCTGCAGGTCCCTTTGCTGAAGACAACGCCTTTGATTTTTGGAGGTGGCAACAGAATTCATTTTGAGCAAGATGTCCTTCCTTCACTTATTTATTTACTTTTCACCCAGTGATTCAGCGAAACAACCTCAAAACCAGGCTCCAACGGGAGGCAGGAAGAACCAAAGCCTCAAACATCAGTGTCCCCGTGAGGTTTTGCCTTGTGGAACTTTCCTTAAAATAACTGCATCAGGAGATTGTCCAGGGGCGGTGGGGGGAGGGGGGCCGGAAAACAGAGTCCTGTGGGGCTTAGGAAGGACGCAGGGGGACGCAGGAGCCCACCCTAAGTGCCGCTGCCCAGCGCCGGCTTGGGTGGGTGTCAGCTTCAGCTGTCCCATGTCACGGGCTCCAGAGGGTGCCACCCCGAAGAGGGAAGGAGTCTAGAGTTTGAACTCTAAGTACAACAGAAGTGACCTGAGGCACCCTGGTTGTGGCAGTGGACCGGGGAGTGGAGCCTTCTCGCTCCCTGTCCACCTGTCATCCCCCCAGTCCCCAATGCCATTGGTTCGGTCCCTTTAATTCAGTGGGAACAACACACAAACAGAAAACGGGCTTTTTCTTGGTTAAAATGCATCTAAGTTGGAAACAGACCAACAAGCTAAAAGGTTGTGGTGGACATGGTGCCAGACTAGAAATTCACTCAGGAGCTTTGGCATATTAAGCTGAGGGACCTTGGGGAGGTCACTCCCTGAGGGCACAGAGATCCCCAGGGTCAGGGAAACCCGGTGTTGGTAACCGGGAGGTCAGATGGGGTCTGAGAACAGGGGAGCCAACAGGCAGAGCGAGGTGGGGTGGGAGCCCTCACCTGAGAGTCACACTTGGGCAGCCCTGGCTCTGCACTGATCAGCTGGGTGACCTGGGGCACGTCACCTCCATCTCTCTGAGCCTCAGTTTCCCCAACTATAAGGTGAGGAAAATAGTACCCATCTCAAGTTGAGAAAATGCATAGGAAAGTGGTTTTTGAGTTGAAAAACATGAGTCAAATGTGAAATACTATCATTATTATAAACAAGTAAAAGCAAGGACTAATAATCCCATAGTCCTCAGGGGGACCAAGGTTAAACATTATAATAACAGCTACAATTACAACAATAAGTATCATTTCCTTAGTGCTTACTATGTGCCAGACACTGGTTTGAGTGCTTTGAATATATGAACACATTTAAATCTATAAACTCATTTCATTCTTTTTTTTTAAGTATAACACATATACAGTAAATTAGTAAAGTGCTCTAACCTTAAGAGTGCTGCTTGATAAAGTTTTACATTTGTATGTAGCATGTGAATGCACTGAATCTTCACAACAGCCCTATACACGGTTCATTCCCATTTTGTAGATGTGGAAACTGAGGCAGAGCTATCTGCGTGGTGTCAGCCGTGCATTCCTGTCCAGCACACAGAGAGTGCCTGGGAGTCTGGAGGTCTCTGTGAAGCCAGTGGAAGATCCTGCCTTAGCAGGGACCTTTTATTTACTTCCCCAGGTGAGGAAATTGCAGGATCCCAAACTGAAGGCAAGAAGGCGAATGCAGCTGAAAGGAAAAGGGGAACCGATGAGGGGAAGGAGAAGCAGGCTCAGACAGCAGGGGGAGAATTTGAGGGGCAGGGACAGCCGCTGCTGATGGCTGGGGGTTTGGGGTGTCGATGACTGATGCCTCCAAAGTCTGGGGTAGAAGACCCAGCTCTTAAACAACTTTCCTGGTGAACTGGCAGAGGAGAGGATTAAGCACAGAAACTACATTTCCCCATTTTCTGTAAGTGCTCACCACTCCCCTGCTGGGGCCCATGGCAGGTGGCCTATTCACTTCCCCATGGATGTCACTGTCCCCCTTCACCCTCTGTAAAGAGGCCAGGCTGTGCCCAGAAAGCAGGTTTGGGACTGGGGCACCCGCTAGCCCCATGGCTGTGGCGGCTGGAGGAACCGGTGTCCACTCTCGGGTCACAAGAAAGGGGTCAAGAAATGCCGCAGCAGGCAGCCCGGTGGCCTGAAGGAACTCTGGGCTGGAAGGCAGGTTCTAGGCCTGGCCCTGGCTGTGGCTTTACACAATCCACTGATACCTCAAACCTGGGGGAGTCACATTGTCGTGTCTCTCAGCCTTGGGACCCCGACTATGGAATCAAAGGCACAGGGAGGTCTGCCTCTTTGTTTTTAGAACGCAGTGCAAATCTTTCCTTGGGGTTGGAGACCCCCAGGTGAGAGTCTGCACTCAGCCCTCCGGCAGACCCCCACTGGCATGTGTGAAACTGGGGTGAAGGGGACAGGGCAGGCCCCCACCCATCTGTCCTCATTCTCGTTTCTGCACATTCTTCCCCCCTCCTTCCTTGTCTCTCTCACACACATTTCCCAGCTCTAAGAAGGTTGTGAAATCATGACTGATGCAATAGACATCATCTCTTTATTTGGGAGGCAGGAAGTCATTCCCCACCCCTCCCCCGCCCCTCTGGTCCTTCCAGGTCCCCACCCGCGCCCCCACCCCAATTTCCTGCTTCCTGAGGGTCTTGGAGCAGACGGGGAGACCTCGCCATTGGCTGGCCTGGATTACAATTGCGCTTCACTGGTTTGAGAGTGAGATCGTGCGTGCGTGTGTGTGTGTGTGTGTGTGTGTGTGTGTGTGTGTGTGTGAGAGAGAGAGAGAGAGAGAGACTGAGAGAGAGACTGGACTCTGTGGGCCAGGGGCCGGCATACATACAGGGAGCCAAGGGGAGTGGCAGGGCCAGGGTCACTCGGAGCAAGCCAGTCCCAAGAAGCTAAAATTAGCTCTGGGAACTGGAATGTCAGGGTCCCCAAGGAGCAGTAGCTGTGAAAAGAAAGCACGAGGCAAGGAAAGAAAATACACCCCACCCCACACCCACCACAAGCCTCGCCTGCCCACTCCATCTGCCCCGGGGTCTCCAACCCACCCCTTCCTGGACAGCTCCGGCCACGCGCACGGGGCTGGCCAGTGGGAATTTCCTCCTGCATGCTGTCGTTTTCCTCCCTGGTAACCACAGAACAATGCGGCCTAGGACAGGACGAGATTTAATTGGAAACAGGAAAGTGGAGGACAAGTTTGAGTCTGGGGTGGTGATGATAATGAGAAAATGACAGGCCCGTCCAAGCGAGAGGGTGACAGCAGAGGAGGGTCACATGGCAAGGACGGTGTGCCCCAGGCGGAAGCTCTGCCCCGGGAGAACGGGACACGTGAGAGGCAGCTCAGGCACAGGCGGGGAGGAGGACGCCTGGGAAAGGCTGGGAGACTGGGCATCCCTTTGCACAGAGACAACGGCTGCGGGTTCAGAAATGAGATCACACACCGCTGAGTGCGTGGTGGTGTGTTTCCAAGTGGCTGGAGCTCGTGCACGAGGCAGGGAAGCCCTAGGGAGTGACCCCGGCCAAGCTGGGCTTGAGATTCTGGCCCTGTGAACCCAGTGGGGGCCTTCAAGCACCAGGCTTTCTCTTCCAGCTCCTTGTCCGGTTGGACGAGCTGGTTTCCGAGGCGTTTTTGCTGAAAAGCGAGGTGGGTTGCGCATTGGTGGTGTGGAGACGGCAGGGAGGTATTCCGGGCCATGCGGTTCTGCCGGCCGCGGGCAGGAAGGCTGCCGTGTGGTGGGGCATGGAGCCTGTGCAAAAGGCAGCTGGGGAAGGGGTCGGGTGCAGTGGGTATCTGTGGAGCGCATCCCTCCACAACGACCTGTTGAATCGGTGCCATGGACGCTCACAGGAGCTCTGCAAGGTCGCTGTACTATTGTCCTCTTTTACAGGCAAGGAGCCCAGGCCTCAGGGGAGTGGAATCAGTTTTCAAGCTCCCACAGCAAACAGGAGCCAAGACTTGAGTCTCCATGGCTCAGGAGGCCGTGCCCATCACCTCGCGTGGCCAGCACTGTCCTTCGGCAGTGCTGTTTTTCACCTGATTGTGTCCTGGGCCCCTGCCCCTCCCCCACGGGGCCTTCCCACCTTGGTCGTGCCACCGAGAGCCAAACACCTTCACGCTTTTCCCCAGATGCCCAGTCCGGGACTCTCAGATATGCTTTAATTCATCTTTTCTCAGAAAAATAAATATTAGTCCTTTGCATCCTGTTTTCAGAGGTTGACTCTAGCTGTGCAGCAGTGGGTCTTAATAAGCAGATCCCTGCTCAATGGCGTGGTGACCGGCTACACTCCTAGATTATAGGATTAAGTACACAAATACTACACTGCATGCTTTATGTGTGCAGTTCTGACAGATGGCTGTCAGATACAGTTTGTTGTTTGTTGTTATTTATTTATTTATTTGCCTCTCCTCCTCCCCTCTTCTTCCTTCTCTTCTCTGACCATTCCTGTATCCCTCCCTCCTTTCCAAATCCAAGCTGGTCAGAGGCCTGTGCCTTCAAGAATAAAAGAATCCTATTCCCAAACCCTGATGGCACCGACTTGATCCCTACTATGCATCAGGGATGCCACACATGCTATTGGAGCACCTGGCACCCGTCTACCCACAACTCCTTTTTCTCTGCCTATAAGCATGCTTGGGTTTTGCTTTTGCAAATATTCTTTTGACCCCTGAGTGGCCTCTTCTTCTTATTTTGTCTCCACATTGCTTGCAGGAGTATCCTCTAGTTGCTGTTGTCACATCCCCTGCAATTCAGTTTCTGCTCCTACTATGTTCCTGAGATTGCCTCCTCAAAGGATTGCTGGTGACTTAAAAATATACCCATACACACACACACACACATATTTGTGTGCTTTGCCTTCCCTCATTTTTATGTTTTGTTTTGACTGAATTTTCATTTGAGTGAAGTACATCCTTAAGTAATTTTCTCAGAAGGGTATATGGATGGCATTCTTTGAGTCCTAGTATATTCAAGCTCCATTAACATGAATGGCATTGTGAATGGGTGAGGAAATTCTGGATCATATACATTTTTCTCATTAGTCTGAGAACATTATCCACTGTCTCTGAACTTCCAGTGTTGCAGATGAGTAATCTGGTGCCAGTGTCATTCTATTTTCATTGTAAGCTGACTAATATCTCTTTCTCTGAAAACTTTTAAGTTTTTCTCTTTATTATGGAGTTCAAAATTGTCACCAGACTTTGTCTTTGTGTTTATTTTATCGTTAATTTTTCTAGAACTTGGGGAACCCCTTGATCAAACAATTCAGGTCTTTAACTCAGGGACATTTTCTATTATATCTTTAAAAGTATCACTTCTCTTCCACTTACTCCTTTCTCTACTTCCAAAGCTCCTTACATAGCTTGCTTGGGCCTGTTCCTTCATGCCCCTTATCTTTTTGTTCACAATTTCCTTTTTTAATTACATTTCTGCTATGTGCTCTGAGATAACCCAGTTATGGCTTCCTTGTGGGCAAATTTAGTGGTCTTTCTCCTTCTCCTTGGCCTCCTGGATGATTTTACACTCCTTTTATTATTATTATTTTTATTTTTATACTTTGCCCAAATGTGTTCACAGGAACACTCCTTTTCTTTAACTGTCTCATTTCTAGGCTTCAGGAAACACAAGCTTTATCTATATTTTCAGCTCCTTTCTATGACTTCTTTGATGGATCCTGTGCCTCTTTTTACCTGAAAATGAGGATGTTTTTCCCAAGTTTATACCCAACCCTCTTCTCTTTACTCTATACTTCCCTCCTTAGAGATCTCGCCTGCTTTCTCAGGTTCCATTACTACCTCTTTGCTGATGATTCTACCTTTATTCCAGACCTTATCCTGAGCTCTAGACTTTATATATATAATCACCTGCTTCCTGGTTATCCAATATGAGAATCCCATGGGCAGTTCAAACACATGTTCAAAACTGATCTTGCCTTTCTACTACAAACATGACTTGGGTTCATCTTATTTTTCCCCTCAGCTGCAAAGATGATCAAAATATCCCACATTTGAACACGACTAGAGAAAACTATAACCATCAACTGCAGGACTCAGGATTGCCCGGCCATCCTGTGATACTTCCCTAGCCCATTCACTCTCCCACTCGTCTTAGCAGCCATTTAACATTGCATCTTTTTTTCTCACTCTTCACATATCTCCTCCTCTTCTAGATTCCCAGTGATAAAGACTTTGCTTTGTATTTTATTGAAAATTTTAGGATAATCAGAAGAGAACTTCCATAGCTCCCACCATCACATCTACCCACCTTCCACATCTACCCCACACACTCTGCCTTCCCTCTTGTTCCTTTGGATGAACCCTTGCTCCTACCCATGGACATCTTTCACATGTGCTCCAGATATCACCCTCTTTATCACCAATTCAAGGATGTTGCTCCACCAGTTTCTCCTCTTTCTCCAGCATGTGCTTTTCCTTTTCTATTGGATCATTCCCATCATCATCCAAACATGCTATTGTAATGTCTCCCTTAAGAATAAAAAGTCGTTCTTGACCCTATATGCTCTATCAATTACCACCTAGTTTTTTTCTACTCTACTTTATGGCAAAAAGTCTGGACTCTGTATCCTCTTTTCCATTCTCTCTTGAACTCACTCCCCTCCTTCTACTTCATGGTCATCAATGACCTGCATATTGCTAAATATAATGGCAAAATTTCAGCTCTTGTTTTGCTTTATTAATTAGATGCATTTGATGTAGTTGATCAGTACACCTTCTTGAAACACTTTCCTCAGTTGACTTCTGGGATACCACCCTCTCTCCATTTTGATTCTTACCAACTGCTTGTACTCTTCATCTTCCTGACCTCTAAGCTCTGGAGCACTCCAGGCTCTGCTCTTCCCTATTTTCTCTCCATTCCTGTTGATCTTGTTCAGTGTTGTGACTTTACATATCATCTATGTGCTGGAGACCCCAATTCTAAATAGATTCAACTGCCTCTCCTATATCTCCCCCAGATGCCTCGTAGGCATTGCCAGTCTAATGTCAGCAGCCAAACCCTGATTTCCATCCCCTCTGAATGCCTGGCCTGCAGTTTTCCCCATCTCAGTTAATAGCAACTCCTTTTATTTGCTCAGCCCCAAAGCCTTGGAGTCACCCTTGACTTTTCTCTTTCTCTTATACTCCACATGCAATCCACTGGTAAATTCTGTTGGTCACAACTTCAAAATCAAATCAGAATTGACCACATTTTCCCATGCCTATTGTTAACCCCTGGTCCAAGGCACCATCATCTGTCTCCTGAATCGTTGCAGTCACCTCCATCTGCTCTCTCTGTCTCTACCCTTGCTCTTCCCACCAGTGTCTCCTCCTCATAGCAGAGTGACAATGCTTTCAAATGTAAGTGAAATGCCACTTTTCTGCTCGATGCCCTGCAATGACCTCCCATTTCACTCTGAATAAAAGCCAAACTCCTTACCATGGGCAACAAGGACCTACGTGATCTGCCCTCCAACATCTCTGCTCTCATCTCTTGCCCCTCCTTCTCACCCCCTTGCTCCACCTGCTGCTGCTAGAACACATTAAGGTTGCTACTAACTCAGTGCCTTTGCACTTCATATTCTCTTGCTCTAAAAACTGTTCTCCCAGGGACGCACATGGCTCTCTCTGCTTTTATTCATGTCTCCTCCTCACCAGAGAGACCGTCCCTTGCCCGTCTATGTAATACAGTGCCTACCTGTTCCTGGTACTCCATACTCCCCAGTTAAGGTGTGTGGCCCCAAATCAGGGTCCTTAACCATTCTGTGTCTCCATTTTTTTCTCTGTAAGGTAGTGATAATAAGAACACCCACCTTCTAAGGATGTCATGAGAATTAAATGGGTTAATCTACATATAGCACATGGAACAGTGCCTGGGACATAATAAGTGTTCAATTAAATGTTAGTTATTATTATTTTATGTGAGCAGCCTGGCCCCTGAGTTGTCCACCATGCAGATATTTAAAATCTGAAAATTGAATACCAGAGAGAAAACTTCACCCACAGAGTTAGTGACAGAGAAGGCACTAGAAGCAGCTTCCCAACACCCCCACCAGGCTCTTCATGTCCCCAATACCTCTGTTATACAGTGGGCCCTGCCTGGCTGGTGGGAGCAACACTAGGTGGAGAATAGGCTCCAGGACCAGGTGTGCACCTACTAGATGTTTGACACTGGGCCAGTTTCTTGATTTTTCTGAGCCTCAGTTTCCCTTCTTTAAAAGGGAGATAACATCTAACCGCCTCCTTCACTGGGGAGGATCATATGATACACTGATGCCCCAGAATGTTGATGCCCATATTCAGAGTACATTATTGGCCATTTGGAACATGCCACAAAAATATGAACAGTTCATTTTCAAGCTTGGGGACTGTATAAAAGGATACATATGCTACATGGAGATCACCTGTGAGTCCGTGTGGTATTCATTCATTCCCAAAGCAAATGGCCATTCATCACCACATTTGTGCTAGAGTTTTACTGTCCGAAGAAGACACTCAGAAACTAACTTAGATCTCTCTTTCCATGATCAAACTCAGAAAGGGGAGGGGAAGAACATTCCCTAGCCAGCTGCAGCTGGGGGCAGGTTTGCCCGAGGCTTGGGGAGCAGAGCCGTTGAACTTTGGATGTGTGGTTGTTTGCATGAAGTTGGAATAGGACGTCTGGAGAGCAGTTTTAGCCCAGAGAGGATGGGGCGAAACCCTCCTAGGACATCTTAAAAAGTCATCAAGCCTGAAAAACAAGGCGAAGAAAGGATCCTACACTGAAAAACAGACCTGCTCTGCTAGAAACCTCACTCATTCTTTTTGTCCCAGGGGGCAGTGCTGGGCCACAGGGGAGAAAAAAGCAAGACCAGAAGGTCAGGAAATGTTGCAGATGTTGGTGTTATTTTGTTCTTCTTCTTCTTTTTTTTTTTCAGGAGGAGGGAGGCAGGGATGAAGGGACACAGGCTGTCCTAGGGAGTGTTTAAGAAAATGGGGAGCCCTGGAGTGGGCCACGCAAATGCAGAGTGAGCCTTAAGGCTCCCAGAAGGGCCCAGTCAGAGGGTGGGAGCTGTCCAGCCTGGGGGTAGCTTCCCTGTCCTGTTAAAACAGGGGGCAATAATACAAAGGGCCATGAGATAGGCTGAAAAATGGCCTCTCAAATATATCCACATCCTAATCTTTGAAACCTGTAAATCTTATCTTATTTGCAAAAAGGGGCCTTTAACGATGTGATGAAGTTAAGGATTTTGAGATGAGGAGATTATTCTGAATCATCTGGGTGGCCCCAAGTACAGTAACATATACCCTTAGAGGAGGGAGGCAGAGGGGAGACGTCAGACAGGAGGATCAGGCAAGGTGACCATGAGGCCAGAGACCGGAGTGACGTGGCCACAAGCCTAGGAATGCTCCCAGCCACAAGGAACTGAAAGAGGCAAGAATGGGATTGTGCCCAAGGCCACTGAAGGGAGTGTGTCATTTTCTTATAATAGTTTACTATGCATATTGATTTAGTATTTTCTTAGCATTGACTCATTTTTTTTCACCTCTTACTTAAATGCCAGGTTTGGGTTTAGTGTAGGTGGTAATATCCATGAATTCATGGGTTTAAATGGCTATGTAATTTTTTTCCTACTACATATTGTACTAAAAAGGTAACTATTAAATACAAAGTTCATCTGGACGCCATGTGGAATCAGAGGTATGGGAAGAGCCTGGTGGGAAACACTAAATTGTCGCCATGGAAGCCCATATAATAGAGACCTGCCTGCTGTCACTCCAAGAGGGAACAGCTTTCATCCTATCAAGTCCCGACTGGCCAAAGACACATTAGGGTTAACAGTTCGATAAGCAGTGTCTCAGGCAGGATATTTTATGGCAGGAAGCAGATAAGTCTGCGCCTTTCACCCAAGCATCTCAGAGGCATTAACTTCTCCATGTTCACACATCTAAAGGGGAAACGAAGCCATTCTCATTTCCAATTTTCTACACCAGAGGCTACAGGCAAAGGTGACCTGTAATATCGCATTTTTCATCTCCTGTTTCCATCAAGACCCAAAGACAGATGACATTCCTGTGGGAGCCAGTCTCATGGGTTTATGCCGAGTGGAGTATAATCCCCAGAGCTTGCATTTAACTGTAGCCCCACCCAAGGAAGTGGAAAGGTAACCTTGAGCATGCTTTATTTCTCAAAAAGAAAATAATACGCAAACTCCAAACTTCTGATATCAATAGCAAAAACTTATTTGTAATACTCCCTCCAAATAAATGGATTATATCCATTTGTTAATTTATACCATAAGGATTTATCGAGCAGCTATTATGTGCCAGGCACTGGGCTTATAGTGCTGGCCCAAGACATATGGCTAGTGAGAGAGGCTGACGTTAATTAAATAATCGTCCAAATGAATGTAAAATGTGATGTGTGGCTACAAAGGATTGACACATGGTGCTGGCAGAGAAGGCTGCCCTGGGAGAACGGCATTGGTGGAGAACTATGGGTTTAAAACGGGGAGCAGCCATAAGAAATGTTACTAGTCACTCCTTGGGGAGTTTATTCCACAAGCCAGGCTCTATCTCATTTAATCCTCGCTGCAGCTCTCTGAAGTAGACATTATCGTTCCCGCTTCCCAAGAGAGGAAACCTGGCTTGGAGAAGTGCAATGACTTGCCCAAGGGCACGCAGCTGGCTAGTGGCAGAGCTGGGCATCAAACCCAAGTCTGTGTGACTCTCAAGCTGTGCTTTTCCCCAGGATGCACTGCCCTCCCCGCCCCCACCAAGGACAGGGATTTGCAGGAGAACTATGGCTCCCAGCTGTACATGCTTTGCAGCTTACACCGTGACACCATCTCTAGCAACTCCCACAGTCCTCAGTGCCATCAACAGTACAGGTTGGCAAGTACTTGCCCTCCATCCTGCCATGGGCTAACCCAGGCAGAAAAGCAAAGGTGGCAGAGAGCTGGCGCGAAGAGCTCCCTCTTATGGCGAGGCTGTGCAAAGCCCTGCGTCTGCCTCCAGGCCTTGCCAAGTGGCTCTTGAGCTCTGCCTTTTGCCTTGACCTCTGGGTTTTCTTTGCCCACCCGCCGGGTTACAAGCTGCAGGCACCACGTCTGGTTTGTGCTTTGCTGGACTGAGCTGGAATTTCACGGCTGCAGCTGGCCCTGGGGAAACCAGGAGGTACCTGAGACGGTTGTCTCGGGGAGACATGTGTCCCCCGGGGAGTAGACTTACAGGTGATCAGACAACCACTGCACATGACGGAGCAGCACCTGAGTGGACAAGAGCCAGAGGGCCTCAAAGCAGTGCAGTGGCGGCTGGTCTCCCTTCCATCCCACGTCTCTGCAAGCCTTGGTGTTTTCTACCTAGGTGTTATCGGGGAATCGCTGGCTGAGGGCCCCAGAAATTTCTGTCCCCATCTCCGCCCTCGGCAGCCTCATTGCAAAGAGTTTTGTAATCAACCAAGTACCCTGCAAAGGGGCGGATTACACCTTGACCTCAAATATTCACCGCTTTTGTGACTGGCTAAGAGCCGAGGCACTAGAATTACACTGCTTGGTTGGAATCCTGGCTTCCCCACCTCCCAGCTGCGTGACCTTGGACAAGCTATTGGACTGCCTGTGCCTTGGTTTCTTTATCCTTAACAATGGAGGTGATAATATAAACCATGTCATAGTGCTGTGGTGAGGATTAAATGATGTCGTGTAGGTGAAGCTCTTGAGCAGCTATTATATGCCAGGTACTGGGCATGCAGTGCTGGCCCAAGACATATGGCTAGTGAGAGAGGCTGACGTTAATTAAATAATCGTCCAAATGAATGTAAAATGTGGCAGTACCTGGCATACTAGGCACTTGATAAGAGCGAGTTATTATTAATATTATTGCTCCTTCCTTCCTTCCTTCCTTCCTCTCTACTACCTTCTCTTCCTCCCCCCCTCCCTCCCTCTCTTTTTCCCACCTTCCACTAAAAAAAATATTTATTTAGTTGTATAAATCACTGGAACTACCAAGACCTGCAAGGCTCAGTAGCTCGCAGTCTTGCCCAAGGCCCCACAGCCAGAAAGTAGACAAGCTAGGGAGACCCAGCTTTTAGGATTTCACTGTTTCCTGACTCCCCCATCACCCTCCCTCCCACCGCATGGGACCTAACACGGTGCCTTGCAGACGTACATGCTCAGTAAATCCTTGAGAGTCGGTGCTGGTTAAGGACGCAAATCTTAGAGCAAGACTTCAAGGGTTTGAATCCCAGTTCTGCTATATATGGGCTGTGCAGCTTGGGTAAGTTACCTAACCTCTCTGGATTTCAGTTTTCCCACCTATAAATTGGAATTGTGATAATATGATTACTCCACAGGGGTGGGCTGAGGCTTAGAGGAATTAATAATAAAATACTAATAGCAGTGCCTAGCACACAGTAAGTGCTACTTAAGTGTCAGCTATTGTTGTTGTTGTTGTTGTTGATTGGCTAAGCGAAGGCCAAGGCACCCTTGCTGTTTAAGGGTCTCCCACTCATTTTCCTTCTTCAGGGGCTGCCTCAGGATTCTCGGGCAGCGAGTCAGAGCTCTGAGTAGAACCATAGCAGAAGGTGCTTGTTCTCCTCCATGCTCTTCTCATTCTCTGACAGAAATCTTCCTTTTTTAAATGGAACGAATAAGCGATTGCAAAGGGCTGCTCGCTTCACCATGAAGCCTTCCTTCCGCGAGTCCTCCCCTTCCTGTCTTCTCAAGAGAGTTGGTTTTTTTCCACCTTCAAGATGTTTTCGTGAAGGAAAATTCCATGGGAAGAAGGAACACCAATAGGTCTTGGGCTTTACCATTCTAACAGAAGGGTCTGGCTTCCTTCAGTTAATCACTTCTCCAGGGTCTCATTGGATCCACCCAAAGGCCAGTGGGGACAGAAACTGCCATTCCCGTTGCAGGTGGCCAGGTGCCTGGTCTCCATTCACATCAGAGAACTAAGCTCTCTGGCTCCCTTGTATCTGCTGAGCTGCTCAGGTGGTCACTAAGGCAGGCCTACTTTCTCCTTTGCTTCCTCTCTTGATGGTGGGTTTACATAGACTGGATACCTGGTCTGGACATTCAAGGTGCAATCTAGGGCTTTAAAACAGATGAATATGAGAATTAACGGGCCTATGGCCTCAGTTGGAGAGACAACAGGGAGTGGTGTGGACTGAGGCAAGCAGGAGCACGCCTGCTGGGTCTAACTCGAACAACTACGTCTAAGCACTTGCTACTTAAGCCCTGGTAATGTGGGCCCAGAACTCCTGGTTTTTTTGGGAGAAGCTGGAAATCGGAATTATTGGGAATCTGAATTTTTCTGAAAGCTTGTGAATTACATTTTTAAAATGCTGCACAAGGCCGGGCACAGTGGCTCATGCCTGTAATCCTAGCACTCTGGGAGGCTGAGGCTGGAGGATTGCTTGAGCCCAGGAGTTTAAGACCCTGTCTCTACTAAAAATAGAAAAATTAGCCAGGTGTCATGGTGCATGCCTGTAGTCCCAGCTACTTGGGAGGATAAGACAGGAGGATTGCTTAAGCCCAGGAATTTGAGGTTGCTGTGAGCAAGGATGATGAGACTGCACTCTATCAGGGGTGACAGAGCAAGACTCTGTCTCAAAAAAACAAAAATGCTGCACAAATCAAACCAAAGATATCTGTGGGCCAAATCTGGCCTTCAGGTTGCTAGTTTAAAAATTGTTTTTATCCTCTGATGTAAAGATAGTTTAGAGGATATCTCTGGCACGATTCTTAGCTGTGCTGGAATCTTTTCTGTAGTATCTCTGGGATTTGGCCGGTCAGCCCCCAATCAACCCCACCCCCACATTTCCAAAAAACTGTAAACTCTAGAGCCAGACCACCTGGGTTCAACTTCCAGAAATACTACTCAATAGCTGTGTCGCCTTAGGCGTGTTGCTTGCTTGATCTGTCTGTGCCTCAGTCTCCTTATTTGTAAAATGGGGATGGTAATAGTATCTACTTCACAGAGTTGGATGAGGGTTAAGTAAGCTAATATATAAAACGTCCATAGTTAAGGCAGTGTGTTTGTTATTATTTTTTCCTCTTTCCCAGGTTACACTTGCAAGTGCTTTCAACTGTGCCCCATCCTCCATGTTTTCAACACTCCGACTGTCCTGTTTGGAGGGTGAGCCAACGTGGCCCTATGATCCCTGCCTCCTGGTAATGTCACCCTTGCAAAATCCCCTTCCCTTGAGTGTTGGCAGAGCTGTGACATGCTTTCAGCCAACAGAGCATGGCACAGGTGACAGGAAGTGCATGATTATGTGAACATGATCATGTTACACGAGACTGCATGCCATCTTGGGAGGTGATGCTCTTTCCTGCTGGCTTCCAAGAAGTAAATCTGCCACTTAGTGAGCTGCCTGTGAGGTCATCTTGTGGCAAGAGGCTGAGGGTGAACTCCAGCCCACAGCCGGCAAGAAAGAAACTGAGGAACTGAACGTTGCCAGTGAGCATGTGAGTGAGGCATGAGATCCTTCCTCAGTTGAGTTCTAGAAGGAAACTGCAGCCCCGGCCAGCGTCTTCATTTCAGCCTTGTGGGGGACACAGGTAAGTCACATCCAGACTACTGACCGGCAGAAATCACAAGATAATAAATGTGTGCTATCATAAGCTGTCATGCAGCAATAGATATTAGCCACAGTGATACCTGTCCCTCATCTACCCTATTTTGGAAACTCTAATATGTCAGTGGCCTATTTAAAACCTGAGCCCTGGAATAAAACAGCCATATCACAGCAGGTATTATTTGCACACTGCATGAGGTGTAGCCACAAAATAATGTCACTGATTTTCTAATTGCCATAGGAGAACACATGCATACAAATGTTCCTGTTTATAGCCAGGTAGGGCTTGAGCCCCAACTGTGTGCAGAGCACTGGGGTGGATCCGTGAGTCAGAGGGGCTGTCTCCTGCCTTCGTGCCCGTTCACAGGCAGCCACACTCCCTGGCCCCAGGTGTGACCGCTTGATGCAGGTGATATCTGCGGCAGGTCTGTTTTCCTCATAATTCTCTTCCCTATGCGGTTACTTTTCTCCACCAAAGAAGCAGAGGAGGAAAAATCCCCCAAGCAGGTGAACTCATGGGGTCCTATTTCAGCTGGAGAGGATGAGAGGGCCACGCAGTGCCGCTCTGTGTTGCCCCGGGTTACACGGAGACTCTGTGGCTCGTGAGTGGCAGAGCCAGGGTTAGAGTCAGGGCGTCTGATGCTTGGTCTTTCCTCGTGAGTACTAGGAAGTTGACACCACGGTTCTGGGTGGAGTCTTGGTGCTACATGTTGTCAGAGGGCTTTTACTTTCCTTTTGTTCTTGGGCAAATAGACTCTGTCCTATGAACCTCAGTCTTCGTCTCTATAAAATGGGCCAAGAGTGCCCACTCTACAGGGAGTCCTGGCAGGCTGCCGGGTCACATGTGTGAAGTTCACGGCTCCCGGCAAGGGGCAGAGAGGCACGCGGCTTGCTCCCCTTAGCACGCTCTTCCACGAGGAAGCGTGCATGCATCCCACTGCACGCTCAAGTGTTGGGAAAACATTTCTTGTGCCCGACGTCTGCCCAGAGGGTGTTTTCCCAGATCAGAAGGACCGCATCAAACTTTCCCCTCCTCCGGGCACTGTTCTCTGATTCCCTTAACTAGAAGAGCCCCTAGGTGCTTCACTTCCCATAAGTCACTCTGCTTTCCATCTCCATGGCATTCGGGCCTCACTAGAATGGTCGAGCTGTTTCTTCGTCCGCTGCCCCCACCTTGCCAACCCGAGCCCCTCAGCTCCCAGGGCAGGGGCGGAGTCTGTCGCGTTTGCTGCTGCATCTCAGCACCCAGAACAGGGGCGGGCCCGGTGTAGGTGCTCAATAAAAACGTGTCAACTGAATGACAGAACCTGTCTTGCTTTTGCCTATGACACTCGGCTTGAAGATGAAGAGAAAGAGGAAGGAGAAATCTAAGGAATGCAACCGACTTCAAAGAAGAAAAAAAGCACAGCATTCTAGCAAAATACATTCCCTTGTACACACCGTGCACTTTCTATGCAGTGCTAAGCCCTTAACATGGGGTATCTTGTTTAATTCTCATATCAGCCTTCCTTAGAGGTAGGTACTCTTGGTGCCCCTAATTTAGCGATGAGGAAGCTGAGGCCCAGGGAAGTGAAATCTTCTGCCTAAGGGCACACAGTGAGACGTGGCCTGAGTGTTCGGAATGCAGGCCTGTCTGCCTCCAGGGCTGAACCATTCCACGTGCAAAAGTTGATGGTGCCCTTATTTTTAGGAGCGACATACTGAAGTATTTAGGGGTAAAGGGGAAATCCTGTCTGTAATTTACTCTTAGGAGGGGAAAGAAAGTGAGAGGGAGGGAGAGAGAAAGAGGGGAAATGTAGTAATATGTTAACATTTTGGAAGTCCTGGTAAAAGGTATCTGGTAATTCTTTAAACTGTTCTTGTAAGTTTGGATTATTTTCTGTAAGTTTGGATTATGTCAAAATAAATATATTTTTAAAAGCTCATGGTGGGAAGAAGATGCAACTCATGTCATAACAGGAGGAAGGACACAGATCCTGCTTGGCTAGGATATAGGGGGAGCTGTGGGGGTGGGTGCAGGCTTGGGGCATGGAAGGCAGGCTGAGTAGCCAGGCTGCAGCAGGAATGCCACATGAAGCACTCACGGGACCAGTGACGTCACTCTGCCTCTAGCCAAGTCTGCCCATCCTCGGGCCTCTGGAAGGCGCCAACGCCTAAGCCCAGCCTGCGTATTCCTATGGTTACCCACAGGCAGGCACATACCCATGGCGAAGGAGGGCGTCATTCCACCACCGCGTGGTTTCCACTCTAGTGGTTCATGCAACACTCCAGCCTCTCCATCCCTGGACAGGAGAGGGACATTGGAGTGCTGTGGTTCACGCACTGCCCTGTAACTGTACCCCGGGGAAGTGGAAGCAAACGCTCTCCACGCATTCAAAAAAGTGCCCAGAGAGGGTAATTAGTGCATCTAAGGTCACACAGGTAGAAGAACTGGACTAGAGCATCAGGGTCATGGGTTCCCAAGTGCTTACACTCTTCTTTCTTTCTACCGCCATCGATCTGCTACGAGAGGGATCATAGCTAGACTTGAGACCTGATTTCCTCCCTTGTAATACAGACGCCACCTTTCTACTGATTTCTGGAGTAGAGGTCTGTGGGGGAAGGTTATGCATGGCCACCGTGAAACATGGGCTTTGGAGTCAGACAGATCTTGGTGACATCATTTCCTGTGCGGTGATCTTGAGCAAGTGACTTAACCTTGCTGAGCTCCAGTTTCCTCATCTTGAAAATGAGGATGATGCTATCTGCCGTGCTGGGTCATTGTGAAGATTCACTGTTTCAAAAACATTATTGAGGACTGATCTAGGTGCTGAAGATATAGCAACGAAGAGGACAGACATCTTGCACTTTCTTTCTAATTGGAAAAGGCAATTAACAAACATAGGACAAAATAAATAAGACTTTTTTTTTCAGATAGCAATAAGACCTGAATAGAAAATAAATCTGAAAAACCGGACAGTGGGAGGCATCCATGACTTGGCGTGGTGGAGCTGCTCAGCTCGGGCAGACCTCTCTGAGCAGGTGACATCTGAGCTGGGGGCTGAGGAATGAGAGGGAGCTGGCCGGCCATGGCAAGACCTGGGGTGGCAGAGGCAGGGTTCAGAGCAGTCCTTGAGATGGGACTGAGCTTGGCGTGGTCAAAGGATGAAAAGACTGCCGGTGTGGTGGGGACGTAAGGGAGGGTTGGGGACACAGGGGCAGACACATAGCAGGGCTGGGTCATGCTGAGTCTTGAAGGGCATCCACCATAGAGTTTTGAGCAGGAGAGTAATATGACCTGACTTTTTTTCTTAAAATCAGATAATACAGTAGGCCCTGCCTGTCTGCTGATTCTGCATCTACAGATTCAATCAACCATAGATTGAAAGTATTCAGAAAAAAACAAATAATTAAAAAAAAAATGCAAACAAGAAAATACAGTATAACAACTATTTAGATAGCATTTCCATTGTATCAGGTGTTATAAGTAATCTAGAGATGATTTAAAGCATATGGGAAGGTGTGCGTAGGTTATATGCAAATACCGCACCATTGTATTTCAGGGACTCAAGCATCCATGAATTTTGGTATCATGGGGGGGTGGGGGGGTGGGGGATGGGCAGGAACCAGTTTCCCCCACAGACACTGCAGATAGCAAGGGGAGACTATACGTGTAATGTTATCAATGAAGAACCTGGCATATGTTGGATATTTCATAAAGGATAGCTTTCGCATTGTTTATCATTCCTAGGCATTGCCACTGTCATTACAGACTTCCCGCAGGTGGGTGGCCCATGCACACCTGCATTCTAGAGGCAGTGGCCCTGGATGCACCTGACCAGGGGAGGGGGAGAGGATTCAGAGCAACTCCTATCCCTTTAACTTCCTCCTTCTTCCTTGCTGCCCCCTCCCTCACACCAGATGCCAGCCACCTCTGCCAGGCCAAGGGGCAGCCAGGGTAGGATCACTGGGCCCCCCTCCAGCTGGCTCCAGCTCCGGGCCTCTGAGCCGCCTTCACTTTGCCTTAAAAATGCAAAGCATTCCAGCCATTTTAATTACTAGGCGTTGCATAAGCCAGCAACCAGTTCATACAAAGGAACAACAGACAAAAAATGATTTTTCAACATGCCTTTAACCTCCCCCCGAAATCAGCCCCCAATCACTGGCTCCCAGGCCTTGAAAGGCACTTCAGGTATGTGCAATCTCTTCTCTAGTTTGTTGATGTGACATCAAGGTCTTTTCTTCTCTAAATACTTGAGGCTGAAGCAGTTCCAGCTACCTTCAAGTGGTTTGGAAAGTTACTGGTCATACTCCTACTTGAGACGCTAGGACTATCAGAGGGCTCCCATGTCATAGACGCTGAGAACTTTGCTACAAAACAGACTTCAGTGTGCAGTGGGTCTCTCTGGGCTCCAAGTCAGGGCGCTTTTAGTTCCTGAAATTCTAAAATGACTTCAATATAAGGTATTCCTAAAGTGGGAATGCCTAACACAATATTCCACAATGCTTTGGTGTGGACAATGACTTAAAAGTTTGTCATGTGACTAAGGAAGCCTCCATGTTTCCTAATTCTGAATTTGCAGTAGCCTCTATACACTTTTTTGACTAAATCTAATCTAACAAGTTGTTGACTATTTACTGTGTATCGGGCATTGTGCTAAGTACTCAGAATAGAAAACTCAGGTAGCCCCGACGATTAGATCACTTTCTAAAGAGGGAAAGTGACACAAAAACTGACAATCCCAGTACAGTGTGATACAATTCAAGTCAGCTCATCGTTGATGGTGGCGCCCAGCTTGGGGGAAGGAAAGCCTCCTTGTAGATTGTCTTAACAACAATATTGACAGTGGCCATTCGTTAATTGCTGACTCCCTGCCAGGCATTCTGCTAAATCCTTTCTGTTTGTCATCTCATGTATTCCTTACAACTCTGTAACTAGGCACTAATGCTGTCCCTGGGTTACAGATAAGGGAATTGAGGCACAGGAAGGTTAGGCTATTTGCCCAAGGTCACACAGCTAACAAAGGGCAGTGGTGTGCTGGTCAATATTTAACCACTAGCTCTGCAGGACAAAAGCCCTGATGTGTAGCACTTGCCAATTTCTGTGTGTAAATACTGCCATCATGGCCGCTTGTAAGTTACCAGTGCCATGTCACTGAAAGTGGAGTTGGGAAGAAAGTGCAGTAGCAGACAGACCATCGTGCAACATTTCCACCATGCAGATGGCAATGACTTCGAGAGCACAGATAAGAGCAGAGCATAATAAAATATTAAGAAGTGACGAGTTTAAAATGTTCATTACCCTTGCTTTTAGTGTAATTTATTAATTGTGACTTCACATAATTAGATTTTTAATAATGGCTGTATTTAACTACCAACTTGTAAAATTCCTGAAAATGCATTAATAACGATCGGCTCTCAGAAGCCAGCACGGGCTGGGGGGGGGGGGAGCTCTAAAACCTTGCTCTTCACTCAGATGGGTAAAAGTAGCCAGGTGAGAGGACAAAAGGCAGTCAGGGCCAAGGGAACCGCATGAACAAAGACCTAAGACACGAATACCAGAGAAAAGAAACACAATAACATTGAGTATTTACAAAATGTTTTTAACCCATCACTGGAGACAGAATAAGGAGTGCAGGATCAGGGGCTGAACTGTGAATTCTGGGTCCACTGCTTATTAGCTGTGTGACCTCAGCCAAATTACTAAACTCCTCTGTGCCTCAGTATTCTTTTCTATACAATGGGCATGATAACAATAGCCCCTACATCAGAGGATGAAATAGATTTATGCTTGTAAAGTACATAGAACAAGACTTGGCTCATCATAATGCTTAGTACATCTTAGTCCCTTATTATTTGATCTTTGCAATTTGATATTTGTCCTCACTTTATAGGGAATAAGCATATGCGTAGAGAGCCACAGAGGAGATGGAGCAGACAGGACTGGAACAAATGTTCCGATTCTAACTTCTGTGCTTGTCCCAAGGGCTGGAGAGCCCATGGGCCTGACTGAGGCCTGTTCCCCAGGAGGGCCTGCTGACAAACTCGATGCCCTGCTAAGTGTCTTTTCTGATAGGGGCCTCAGCTAATTCACGTTTTCATGCACCTCGATCTGTGGGTACAGGCAAGGGGAAGGAAGACCCATCCAGCGGTGGACACTGGGCATCAGCCTGTTGCATCCCTTGCTCTTTCCCACATGTCCACTCTCTGCATGAAGAAGCAGGACAGCAGAGCGGTCAGGAGCGTGGGCTCTGGCTTCGAATCCCAGCCCTGCAGCATCCTGGCCATGTCACCTTGAGCAAGGGACATAATCTCTCTGCACCTTAGTCTGCATAGCTTCCAAAAAGGGATAATGAAGATAATCTCATCCACCTCACAGCTTCTGCTGTAACAGTCAGTATGAATTAATATATGCAAAGCACCTAGGAGAATGCCTGGCATCCATAGGTGCCCTGGAAGGAGCAGCTATTATTATTGAGGCTTTGTTTTTCTCTCTTCTTCCTCCCCCTGACCTTTCTTTGGATCACTCTCACATGGCCAAAGCGGGGCCCAGGAATATGCTTCTCCTTTGTAAACATGGGCTTGAGGGCAGGGGCTGGTCTCATGCATCTTTACACCCCCAGGGCCACACCCGGTACACAGAGGTTCTCAACTTGCCATGTGCCAGGCGCTGTGCCACTTGCCGTATTCACCATACGGTGTTTGATCTCCATGAAAATCTTATGAAGTATGAATCTCTCTTCCATTTTTCCACGAGGCATCTGAGGCTCAGAGAGGTTAAGGCACTTGTTCAAGGTCACAGTGAAAACGTGAAGGAGGATTGAAAAGGGAGACTGACATCACAGGCCTTGATCCCTAATACCCTTGGTCAGGCTGCCTTCTAGAATATTCCACTGGGAAATCTTGAGAGATCACTCAATCCAACCCCCTGGTTTTACATTTGAAGAAAGGGGGTTCACTGATTTCCTCAAGGTCAAATAGCTATTGTGTGTGGCAGAACTAGGACAAAAACCTGGTATGTTGCCTCAACCTCATGTTTGACATTTCAGGAGGAAATGAAGCCACATTCAGTAGCTGTTAAAACATACTGATCAGTATGCCATCAGCTTGCCCTGTCTGGGCCCCGTCTTTGTAATACAAATGTAATTTTCCCTGTGGCATCTCTTCAAATTCTGAGTAAGGAAGGGCACACCCACACCCCCAGAAATTGTCTGCCAAGTCTTTTCTCCTGCCTTGTCTCTACTGCAGACCAGACAATAAGAGATGCATCTCTCTAGCCTAGTGACAAAGCTCCTCCTCAGCCTTCAGGGGTGGGTATCACATCTCTCTCTGCTTGGTTGCAGCACGTAATGATCATGAGCTCTCAGCACTCGATGAGAACCCAAAAGACAAAGAGGAAATCACCAGCACCGCAGATGCTACTATGAACCTACCTACAAGGCACATTGACTTTGCAGTCTCCAGGGAGAGTGCTGGTTTGGGAAGAGACTCTGGGTCTGGATCACAGCTCTGCCACTTCCTTGCTTGTAGGAAATTGGACATGCAAATTAACTTCATTGAGCTTCGGTTTTCTTGAACATAAAATGGGCATAAAATAGTATTTACTATTTGGGGTTGTGAGGATTCAAGAGAATACTGCATGGAAAGTGCCTTGTACATAGTAGGTGTTCAACTAATTGTGAATTCCCTTCTGTTTCTTGCCTTAGAAATCAGCTTATTGTCCCAAAGTTGGTGAAAGTTACACGGCAGGGAAATAATTACTTGTTAAATATCCCCCGTGGGCTCAGCACTGAATTAGAGAAGCCTGGAGAGATGCAAAGATGACAAGGTGTTACAGGGCTTAATTCCTTGATTGCTTCTGCCAGGAATCCTGTGCTCGCTGTTCTGGGCCTGTTCTGTGTTCATAAAATGAAAGAGTTGGATTTAATGACCCACAGCTGTCTCCTAGCCCTGATCTACTGTTTTACCATGAGGTGGGTTTCTAAACGCCTCCCTGCTCCTTGGTTGGGTACCCAGCTCTGTGACCTCATGGAACACTTGCCTGTCCCATTGTGGTTCTCACTACCAACTGTTGCTTAGATTTTCTCTCCCACTAGACTGGGAACTTCTTGGGAGCAAGTCTACGCCTTGTTCACTGGTATATCTCCAGGGCCTGGTGTAGAGCAGTAGATACTCTGCCAATGTTTGGTGGATATTTGAAGGAAGGTCAGAGGGAAGGAGGGAACCCTGTCCCTTTCCAAAGAGTTGATAATCACATTAATGGCACATAAGGTGGGAGGCACCTAGGGAATTTCAGTGGGGCAGTCAGGAGAAAGGGTGCACCCACCACTTGGAAATAAGGCCACCTGTCTCATTGAAGCCATAAATTCATGCACTGTGCATGTGCTTAGCTATCTGTGGTAGTAAATCAAGACACAATAAGGGCAGAGTTGAAAATAGGGGAATACAAGAACCCAAACTAGTTGACCTGGAGGTAATCTTTGGATGGTGAATGTAATCTAGAATATAGAAACCAGAAGAGTTGCAATGTTCCCCAGTGCAGAAAAAGTGTGGGGGAAAAAGCGGGGACTAGCCAGTCTGGTGCAAAGAACCAGGAGGACTCAAGAGCCCAAAGTTGGCACTGTGTGTCCAGCATTGTCACTGTGCAGTGCGAGGGGCTGTGGCTAGTGGGTGTGAGTGTCACCACTTTCGGGGCAAAGCCTTTGCTTCCATCCAAAGGAAAATTCCAAAGTATCTCAGCTGGGAGACCTGTCTTTGATAACCTCAATTCTTGTGTTCTGACTCTGCATACATCAAAGCAACTTTCTGGTGAGGAACTATCTTCACATGAAGCTCTCTATGACTATCAGAAGAAAAACATGGGGGTTCCACGGACATGAGTTCTCCAGCCTATCTGACAATGTAACATCTCACGGGAAGCAAGAACAATGGAATTGCGGTTGGTTTGCTGGTCTATGAATCAGCTGTGTCCCTGAGACTGAACCAAACTCTGGGAGCCTCATCTAGTTGAGTTTCTGGACCTACGAAGTTGGATTCCAGAACCTTTGTTATGGCGAATTTGTGAAAGTGATACTCTGACCCGCCCTTGGCAGCGTAGGTTTGGAGAGAGGAATAACAGGACCCGCTGCTGCGCAAATGCAGGAGTAGCAATCACACTGCATTATATGCGAGCGGGCCTCCTCCCACTGTCACCGTGGGGCCCTGGGAAGAACCAGATGACAGAGGGCCTTGTGCGTTTTGGGAGTTTTAAGACTTTGTTCAGATAGCCATGAGAATGAGCGAACCATTTCAAGCAAAGAAGAGCATGATTTCAGATTTACATTATTTTCAAAAATGTATAGGAGCAGCAGAGCAAAAGTTGAATTGGATGGAGAAAGACCGTGGCCAGGCTAACCAATGATGTGACTATTAAAATTGTTGGGAAAGACTCTATGGAGGCCTGGTCCACGGCAGAAAGGGTAAGAATTGGGAGAAGGGATGGTGAGAAGAGATACGTGGAGAGGGAATCTACAGGACTTGGTGAGCGATGGTGCCATCCTCGGGAATGCCTAACCCCGGAGGGGACTGAGGGGAGATGACGATGGATGTTGGACATGGAGTCCAAGGAGGCCATGAGACCTCCAGGTGAGCTGTGCAGGAGGAAGCTGGTTTTGGAGAACGGGTGAAGCTTGTTCCAGCGCACAGAGCGGAAGGGTTGGCAGAGACCATGGGAGTGGGCGCGGTTAGCCAGGGCGAGTGCGTAGGCTACAAGAGAGGAGAAGGGTGCCAAGGACAGAAGATTGGGAAGCACCTACACCTTAATGTCAAGAGGAGCCCGAAGAGTCTGTCAAGGAGACTGAGAAGGTAAAAGTTGGAGAGGCAGAGAGCGAAACCCCAGAGAGAGTGGAAAATCAGCAGCCAAGTTTAAAGAAGGATGCTACCAACGGCGTCAACTGCTCTTTGGACCATCCCCACAGCACAGGACAAGACGGTTTCAGTTCCAGCAGGTTCCGCTGAAGAGAACTTGAGTGCCTTGCAGAAACAAGATCGCCAGTCCAGCCTGGTAGGGGACCGACCACATGTCCATCCCATTCCCTCCCAAGCCACGAGAGCGCCCAGCTGAGACACCCTGCGTATTCTCTGTGTGAAGTTGAGTGTGCAACCTTCAAAGCAGCCACAAAGGAGCTACTTATTTTCAAAGGGAAAACACATGAACTGCAGAGGCATATGGAAGACATTAAAACAGGGTTGAGGAGAAGACGTTCTTCTCCCTCGCTGCATCTCACCCTTCACAGAAATACTTGACTGCCTGAGTATATGGTCATTAACACACACACACACACACACACACACACACACACACACACAATGAGCTGGAATATTTAACTCTGCTTCCAATTTCCCACCACCCCGAAAACACAGGACACAAAATGGCTTTGCAGCACACATCCATTTTCTGGCTTAAAGTCCCTGGGAGTCGCTCCCTGTGGAAAGAAATATGGAAACCCCAGGATTCCTGTGACTGCAGCCAGAGACTCTGAGGAGGGGTCCCCGCTGTCCTGGCCGGCTGCGGGAGGGCTGGGGCAAGAGGCGCTCTGCAGTTTTACTGCCACGAAATTGGCTCCAGATGGAAGCGAGGCAAGGTGTTTACTCCTGCTGGTCCGGAGGGAGAGAACCCGCGGGACCTGCCATCCATGGGAGGCTCGCAGTGCCCGGTGCTGGACGGCATCCCCGCCGAGGGGCTGGGCGGACCAGGCTGGCTGCCGCTTGGAAAAGGCTGTTTTGAGGACAATGACTTTCACATGGGCTGTGGGGTGGGGGACGGCACTGTGGCTGGGGGCTGGAGGGCGGAGTGAGGGGGCAAGGAGGGGCTTCCCCAGGAGGCAACAAATGACACATGTCTTGTCCGCACGTTCTCCAGGTTGAGTCTCCAGAGCCCAGATCTGCCCTGGAAGAGTGGGACCGGGGCATTCTCTGCGGTGTTCCCAGACCTCCCTAAGCCCCCCCAAGCCCATGATTCAGGGCCATGTCGCTCCCCAAGAGCACGTCTCCCCTGGGGCTGACATGCGGCCAGCTCAGGGGCGGAGGAGCCTGCAGCCGCGGGCCCGGACGGGATGTGGACTGAGCTTTGTGGCCATGGCCGACGGGAGGGGTCGGCTTCTCCCACCCACAGCCACCCACGCCCCACTGACGAGTGTGGAATCGGGCCTGTCCCGCCTTCACAGCCACTGGCCGAGACTGCGGCCCGGTGAGGGGTGTTCTCTGGCTTATAGCACCCCCTAGCACTGGCCAGAGGGATAGAGCTCGGAGAGCTCTCGAAGGAGCTCCCACCTGCCTGCCTGAAACTAGAAAGGGGTCAGTGGTGCTGGTCATTGGACCCATTCAACCATATTTACTAAACTCTTTGTTACCAACACTTGATCCCTGTCCTCGAGGGGCTTACAGTGAAGGAAGGGAAACAGAAAGGTGACCAATCACGTTAGAATCAGCCAACTGTTGTAAATGAAGGAAATACAGGGTGCTGATTCCCTGGGGGTGGGAATCAGAGAAGACTTCCTGGAGGAGATGACATCTAAGCTGAGATGTGAAGGATGCAGAAGAGTTCAATGAATTTTAGAGACCAAATAATGGAGATAAAAAAGACATGCTTCTTGGTCTTTCAGTGGTTACAAGAGGCAAATATAAAGATGAACAAGTAACTACAGTGGGCTGTCCCAGAAACAAGACCCTCAGTCTCTCCTATGTCTTTGTCCCAGTGTGTCAAACCTGTTTAAACGGCAAGATCTATCTTCCCTTCACAACATTCACTTGACCTTGAGAAGTTCCCATGGCGTCTTAGACTTTTCAAGAGTAGAAGGATCTTAAAGACCATGGAGTTCTATCTTTCATAAGCGAGGAAACTGAGACCTGGTCCAAGGCAGGCACATCAGGACAGCAAGAGTGGGAACAAATTTCAGGTTTTAACATTTTTTTTCACCCTAGCCTCTTTTTGTCTCCCAGGAAGAAAGTTTTCATACATCTCTCTGTAGTGATATGTTTGGAATGTTTTCAAAAGGTATTAGATAGTAATTTAGAAAGGGAAAGAACAAACACACAAGAGATAAAACTCTCATGAGTACAAAATGTATGTGTTCTGATTGGATCAGAGGGTGATTATTATCATAGTACAGAACTGTTTAATCAGTGTAAGTAGAAGTCCTCTATGGTCTGAGCACTGTGCAGAGACTCAAATGGATTTGTCTACAGATCTGAAAAGCAGACTTGGGATCTGTGAATGTCTGGGGTTTCCAAGGCCGGAGGGCAAGCATTAGGCCACATCCTGATGGGAAAGCTCCTTCACCTGTCTCACCTAATCTTTCCCACCTATAAAATGAGGATGAGTAGGCTCTGAGGTCATTTTTCGATCTCTAAATGTCTATAAACGCTTCCTACAGATTCTAGCCTCCTATAACTTGATCCAAAGAGGGCAGAGATGAACTCACCTTTCCTAGAAAAATTCCAAGAGAGGGAATACCACGGCAGCCTGGTAGGTTTGGGGACAGGCCAGATAGAGCTTGAAACGTCATCAGTACTTCACATTTATAAATCTACCATTGTTCTTAGCTGTCAGGAGAAAGGGGGTGCCCCTTCTCAGCGTGAGGACTGAGCTGACCTCACATGGGTGGGCAGAGGCGAGCCACTTCAGCTTAGGCACAGGGGAGCACTTCCCAGCTTAGAGTCTCTTGGGGTTCACTGAACTCCAGTGATGGGCAAGGAAGATGCATGGACCAGCTTAGAATAGAGGGCAAGAGGAAATAAAGCAAAAGGCAATTTCGTTACCTTTCAGCTGGAAAAACAATCAGATTACGCTGGTGTTTGCATAATTAAGTAGCTGCTGGAATGAAATACTTCAGATGCTTTCTGTGAGGAGCCTGCTGCTCAAAGTTCAGCAGAAGTTATCTACTTGGTACTTGGGTTCCAGGCAAGGCTTTCCCTTGGAGAAAATGTTCACACTTTGGACAAAACTGTAACGTGAAAAGAAAGAAAAGAAGAGAGGGCCTCTGTCATGTAAGATGCTTATCCAAAGTGGATTTGGTCTGGAAAGACTTATAAAACCTTCCACATGACTGGCCCTGTGCGAGGATAAGCGAATCTCTTAAATCCCATCAAGTATGCCCTCATTCAGCTTGGGTCCTTGGAGGGGCCTCCAGGGTGCCTCTTGCTCAGACCTCGATGGTCTGGTGGCCACACCTATGTTCAAGTCTCCTGGGACCCTATTTTGTCCTCAGAGGGCTAGAAAGCAGTATGGTCAGATATTGTAGGCCTCAAAGTATGTCTAGTGTGGTTGGGGAAGTAATAGAACCATATCCTATGAATCAGTGAACACAGAGCTGGAAAACCATCGAGGCAGGGAGACATTTCCATGGGGTAAGCTATAGTTAGAGTGAATGGGGGGGGGTCTTCAAAGCTGGGCGGGGGACAAGACAGAAAAATGTAAAAACAGGTTTCCCTTCTCTACAGCTAAAATGTTGAACGGGGAAAAAGGAGTTTAAAAACCTTTCTTGGAAATACCATCTCCCACAAATTTTTCAGCTTTTGCCATCCCAATGTCACTTCTCAGAAGTGTACACAAAGAAATTTCTGAGAAAGAGGCCCAAGTCCCATTTCTCCCAAGCCCTTGTAGCATTTCTACCGCCCAAACATACAAGTCTCTTTCTAAAAGGACGAGGTGGGAGAGAGACAAAAGTATAGAAAGACAGAAGACCCCAGCTGCAAAAGGGTTTTACACAGTTGGATCTAATACTGCTCAAGTTCAGGGAATTACATGTCTCTCTTAAGACGTGTCAGTGGAAACGGGCGACTTGTGTTTCTGGCTGGTCACCAACCATCCCACCTTTCTGTGCTGTTTCCTCCTCTGGAAAATACAAATGATACTTGTGCTGGCTTTTCTCTTCTAGAAGGATTATTGTGAGATACAATGAGGTGAAGTTTGAAACCCTGCCTTAAAACACATAAAGTGGAATCGAGATGTTAATGATGATAGTAATTGCATTAGTAATTGGCAATCATCCACAATAGCTAGTCATCTAGTATCCTAGGTAGTTCTCCAGGATCTGGCTTTACTCCAATTTTGGATCAGTTCACCTGGAAATTCCTTGCTTAAGGGCGGAGGGATACCTGTGCCATGGGCAGGCTACCACTTCCTCCTGCCCTTTCTACTTGCTGCTCTTCAACTAAGCACAGGACCTTTGCACTTGTTGGTCTCACTGCCTGGAGCCCTCTCCCGTGGATTGCCCCAGGGCGGGTCCTTCTCCTTGCTCTCTTCTCAGCTCAGATGGCACCTCAGGGTGACCTTCTCTTGCTATTCCACAGGAAGCAGGGCCCTTCTCAGTCAAGTCCAATCCATGGCTCTGTTTTGTTTTTTTCTTAGCATGAGCACCACAGAAAAGTACCCCGTGTACTCATGGATTTCCATGGGGCAAGGGCTTTGCCTCGCTTACCCCAGCATTCTGAACAGTGTGTGTTGAATGAATACACAACCCTGTGTGATCCAGGGGAGCCCAGAAAACAACAGTCTATTATAGTCAGCTCCAAAAGGCAGATGGCTTCTCATATCTAGGAGAGTAAGAAAGAGAGAGAGACAGAGCGCGCATCTGTGTGGGTCTTTCCCCTCTGTCTCTGCTCTCTTGCTCTCTGCGGAGAAGGCGGAGGGCTAGTATTTCGCATTTCGCCCTAGACGGTCCACCAGGCTCAGCCAAGGTCTCCAGGGCAGGGCCACCTCTGACCCCGGAGGAAGGGGCTGTGCTAGGCTGGGTGAGTGGTAGTTGGTGCTGGGTTGGGACAGAAGCGGTCAGAGGCCGGGGTGGGCGTGGGGCGGAGGTGCGGGCCAGAGGGCGCACGGGGCGCCGCCTGGGGGCCAGGCGGCGAAAGCGGAACGGGGCGCGCTCCAGCCCACCCACTCGCGTGCCCACAGCCGCATTATTCCCTATAAGGATCTGAACGGCCCTGGGCGGCCCCGCGCGCCGCCCCGCGCCCCCGGCCCCGCCCCCTTTTTGGAGGGCCGATGAGGTAATGCGGCTCTGCCATTGGTCGCAGGGGGCGGGCCCCGAGCGCCCGAGGCGGGGGCCAGGGCGCCCCGCGCTATATCACTTGGTGCCCCAGCAGCGGCGCGGCGCGGGCAGCGGGCAGGCGGCGGGTGCTCGGACGGCTTCTCCTCCTCCTCCTCCTGCTCCTCCGGCTCGTCCAGCTCCCGCTCCCGCTCCTCCGCCCGGAGAGACCGCCGCCCGCGGAGTCGTGCGCCAGCGCCGAGGCAGCGTCGCCGCGCCCCATCCCGTCCCGCTGGGCACTCGGAGGGCAGCGCGCGGAGGCCAAAGTTGCCCCGCACGGCCGGGCGGGCGAGCTCGGGCTGCAGCGGCCCCGCCGGCGGCGCGCACGGCAACTTTGTAGAGGCGAGCAACAGCCCGGGCAGCGGCGACGGCAGCGGCGATGACTCCCTGGCTCGGGCTCGTGGTGCTCCTGGGCAGCTGGAGCCTGGGGGACTGGGGCGCCGAGGCGTGCACATGCTCGCCCAGCCACCCCCAGGACGCCTTCTGCAACTCCGACATCGGTAAGCGCTCCGGCGCCCCGCCCGAGCCCCGCGCTGCAGCCCGGACTGCGGCGCCGCTCCGGTGGCGGGCGAGCCCCGCTCTTTCTCTCCGCCCCAGAGGGGCGCACGGGCTTGGGGCGGAGTGGCGAGACTCAGAGTCCTCGGGCGGGGGCTCTGCCATAGCCGAGGCGGGAAGATGCCCCGCAGAGGAAACCCACGGTGGCCCAACGAGCCCCTGGCAGCCTTTGCTCTCCTTTTAGGGCGTGAGGTTCCCACCGGTTCCTTTTGACATCTGGAACATTTCCCCATTCACTACCAGAGGAGGAAGGGCTGGGGGAGAACGGGGAGGGGAGAGCTCCTCACACTTGGAATGCTAACTAAAGTGCTGGGATGTTGACTAGTTAAAAAAGGGAAAAAAAGTTGCCAGCCATGTGCACGGAAAGTTGCGGGAGAAACTTCCAGTATTCTGTTGGCACCATCTCCCGCACCCGTGAAGTTCATTCTGTTCATTGAGACCCGGCCCAGCCCCCAACTTCCCAGGCAAGTGCTCATGGAGCTCCTTGGACTGCCAAGGTGGGCTGGATTTAAGGGGAAAAAAGGAGGAGAAAACTGTGGGCTCGACCCTCCCGCTGGAGGAGCTGCGTTTGAGAGTGTTGATAGCCAGCAGGAGGTGTCGTGTGCGAGGGATCACTTACCACATAGCCGTGAAAATTTACAGTGAGGCTATTTTTTTCCTTGAATGTGTGTGGGGAGGGGGAGAATAGGCAGTGGAAAATAATTTTGTCACCAAAAGAACAAAAAAAAAAGATACCAGGGGTCACGTCATGGTGACAATCCCACACTGGACTTCGTGTCTTGATGAGAGAGACCCAGTAGGAAGTGGAACCAGTGTGTGCGGAGAGCCCCGAGCGAGCGTGTCCTGGGAGACTTGTTTGGGAGCGTTCGGGACACTTGTGTTTGGATGGCCAGAGGTGGAGTGGCAGCTGCAAAACATCTGTCCCCTCCTTTCCAGCTCATAAAGCGTGTGAGTCCAGCGGCACCCCTGTGTATGTGTGTGCTGGGCGGTGGGGCGAGGCAGCCTCGCCACCCCCCGCCTGTGTCGCCGCCCTGCGCCCGTGTGGATTCCGCGGCGAAGAATGGATCGTGTGTGTTTTAAGTGCAGTCATAAAGGGAAGGAAATTTTCCACTGGGTCTTGGGTGAGGGACTCCACAAGTGCGCTATGGGGGGAGGAGGGGAGGAGGGGAGGAGGGAGGGGGCAGGCAGCTGAGGTTGGGAGGGGCGCTGCTTGCTCGTGGGCCAGGCCAAGCCTAGGAGCAGTCAGAGAGGTGGCTGTGGTGACCAGAAGGCCAGTCCAGTTGGCAGCTGAGGGTGTTTGTGTGACCGGGGTCACCCTTGTTAGAGGTTTCCTGGGGCCCACATGGTGCACCCTTCCCTCTCCCCAGGGAACCTGGCTGCCCCTGGGGCTTTGTGGGTTGCTTGGAAAGATCCTTTTGGGCAGGCTGAGGCCTGGAAAGGTTTTCTCCCTCCTCCCCTGACCATCTCCACCCAAATTCCACTCAGCCTTTCCCTCCTCACCCTGGTTGGTGACATTCCCACCCGATTAGTGTGGGAATTGCTGCTTCTGCGGCTGGGTGCTGGTGTTGCTCAGGGAGGAGCACACACCCAGCCCGGGAGGCTAGCAGGTGCACTCAGGGTGCTTGGACTCATAGCCGACGTCCTTTTCTGCTTGCAAATGGGTTGGCTGTGTTCACTTGTGTTTTGGCGTGCAGGCAGGGGAAAGGACCTCAGCCCTCCCCCTTGCCCTGTGCTGTGGGGTTTCTGCCCTGGAAACGCCCCAGGGAAAAGCGGGAGCAGGAGCGAGCAGATCCTGCTTCCAGGGGGAGCTCTCCTTGACTCTGTTTACTGCCTAGGTTTCCTGCTGTGGGTCTGTGCCCATGCAGAAAGTTTCTTGTCATTTCTTTGCTCGATTCAAGAAATAGCTGCCCCTACCTCCAACCTAATAAATGACCCAAAGGAAAGCAAAGTTACCAGGACATACCCAAAGAGCAGAACATTGTGGTAGCAAGAATAAAAAAGAAATGAAAAAATCTTCAATGCTCTGGCGCGGATCCAAAATTGTTCTGCCTGGATTTGGTGCACTGCACTAGTAGCAGAGATGAGCTAATGCTTTTAAAATGGGAGGTGTGGGTGTGGGCCGCTTGCCTGCTGACCTCCTGCCGCCTTTCAGAGCACCCTGCGGGTGTCCGGTAGGTGGCTCCCAGCGAGCCTTGCTCAGGGCCTCTGGTTTCCAGGTTGGCTCGAAGCTCTGCCCCTTCTCTCCCTAAAACAAAATGTGCAGGATCTCCCCAATCTCCTTGAGCCTCACAGCCCCACTGGTCGACGCCGCCGTAGCACACAAAAGGTGCTCGAGCCAGCCCGCCCACCTCCTCTTCCAGAACCTTCCTGCTTGTTTTCTCTTCGTGGCTGGGTGCCATGCTCCCCGGCGAAGGGCACAGCGTGCCTGGCGTGGCCCTCTCCAAGGGCTCCCACGGGCCTTCCCTCGCCTCGCTCCTCATCCACAGGTGTCTCTTTTTGCCTTTCTTCCCCAAAGCCCCGGGGCCTGGCACAGCCATCCGGGTGAGGAGGAGTTAAAAGGTGTTTCTATGGCAACTCCGGGCCCTGCACCCTATGGAAGTGTTTAGGAGAAGAATAAACTACATGCCGGCTTATAAGACACACAGTGGGGAAAAGAAAGGGGCTTGGCAGCAGGCAGGCTGTCTGTGGCCCCCTCCCCACCAGTCCCTGCCCCTGAAACTCCTGACAAAACCTTGACTCTGGAGGAGGAAGGGGAGGGGTGCTGGGGATGAAGAGGGCGGCCTTGGCCGGGCACATCCTGCTCTGCTCTGGCAGCTCCGTGCAGTTCAGGAAGGGCTGGGCACTGCCAAGTGCTTTCTGAAAATTGGTGTGTGTATGTGTGTGTGTGTGAGTGTGTGGTTTCTGTAAAGGTGGAGGGGGCGGGGAGCAGAGAGAGAGAGAGAATTTTGTGGCATTGCCAGGCCCTTCTCTCCAGCCTCTTGCACGGAGGAGTGGGGCTGTGGGGTGGAGTTGTTCGGGGCCTGCCCCTGGCCTGTGGGGAATTCGAGAGTGAGACTCGGCTTGGGGCTGGCTGCCAGCCCCGGAGGATGGCCCCTGGCTATCTCCAAACTGTTTTGACAGGGGCCATTGCCAGCAGATTCTTTTAGTATCAGATCTGAGGTTCTCCTTTAAGCAAAGAAACCATTTGCAAAGAAACCAGATCCATTCCCTCTCTCTCTCACACACACACAATTGTACCTCAACACTGGGCTTTGCAAATTTAAGGAAAATAAAAAGAATCAGACGTTGGCGAGGAGCCAGCCGCTCGGTGGGGCAAGTCTGGGGGACGCAGCTATGGACATCTTGGGAGCCGTGGAGAGAGGAGAGCTGCCACTGGGCTGGAGGTGGGAGGGGCATCTCTCAGAACCCTGCTGGTGCAAACCCCTCACAGATGCCACCTCTTTCAACCCTCCACCCCCAACCAGCAGCCTTAAAAGTAGGTATTATACCCATTTTTCAGATGGAAAACACTGAGGCTGAGAGGCTTGCCCATGGCCACCTGGCTACTAAATGGTAAGGCTGAAATGTATCCTTAGTTGTGGCATTCCTCAAAAGCTCTCCAACTTTCATTGACCCATGATATTCTTAGGCCAGCAGTGTGGAGGTGGAATGGATAGTTGACATCTGAAGAATGCTTTCCTTCTGCACTTGGGACGTTTTCCTTGAAAATATAAAGATGGCCAAAATGGCCAGAGGTTTTAATTAAACATCATCTTTAGGGAGGGAGAAGTTATTATTTTAGGCTATCATAGGGGAAAAACAAAAGAAAATCTTTTCCTTTGGTGGAGAGGGGCTGCAGTGCCAGGAAAGCCATGGCTCTTGACTTGTTGCAGTGTTGGAGTCATTTAGTTGAAGACAGTTTTATTTTTTTGCTTTCATAATAAGCAGTGGACCTTTTATTACACCAAGTTGTTTGATTTTGGGGCTACTAGAACTGGAAAAGACCCTCAAAACCATCAAGCCACAGTAAAAAAAAAAATGACTGCATTTGTCAAACTGAGGCCCGGGGAGAAGTACCACTCACAGAGACAAGACATCTCAGGGCCTGGAGACTGTCCCCTTCTAGGCAGGGATGAGCTGGAGCTCTGGGGGGGGGGATGGGGGTGTCCAGTCTATGTAGATGTATATGGGGGGAGGGAAGCCAGGAAGGGGTCAGGAGACTGGGTCCCGGCTGGAGAAGGTGCCTTTCTAACAGTTCTGTGTCCCTTTCACAGTCCCTGGATAGATAAGGCTAGAAAAGTGGCCGCGGAAGTGGCTTGGGTGGAGGGATTTTTTGTTTGTTTTGCAGGAACAGCAGGAACCATTCAGCCCCGCTGCTGAATGGCACATTCCAACAGGTTCATTAATTAAAAACAAAAACAACAACACAATTCTCCATTGCGCTTGGCTTTTACCATTCCAGCCAGTATGGACAAGGAGGCCCCTTCTTCCAGCCTTTGTCATAGTCACCTCCTGGGTGGCCTGGAGAGGCAGTGTGGGGTGGTGGAAGGGCCGTGGGGAGGGCAGGTCTGGGCTCAACTCCTTCCTCTGGGGCTTGCTGGCTGTATGTGCTTAGCCACATCACTGGATGTCTTTCAGTTTTAGTTTCCTTGTTTATAAAAGGGAAATAAATGTATACTTCGGCCCTTTTTTATTTACACTTTTAAAGTTACAAGTGTTATATGAATACATTCTGTGTCCATGTATATATGTATCTGTGTATCTATCCACCCATCCACCCATCTGTCCATCCATCCGTATCTCTATCAAGCTATCTAAAATCAGAGAAGGGTAAAGTCCTTTTTGATGACTGCTTTGAATTCCAGTCCCTTCTCCAAATCCTTTCCTCCCTATGCATTTACAGACACAGGTACCCATAACAAATTTATAGTGTTTTTTTCCCTTAGAAACATGAATAGTAGAACACTATAAATAATGGAATACCATATAGAGTATTCTGTCTTTTTTAATTCAACCATGTGTACCAGAGATCTTTCTCATTTGATACATACACACACACACACACACACATACACACCTATACATCTACTTCATTCCTTTTATGTATAGTATTCCATAGGATCATAATTTTAAAAAGCTAATAATTATAGAGTGATTACTATGTGCCATGCACTGTTTTAAGTCATTAACATGCATTAATTTATTTAATTATCTCGACAGTTTTGAAACAGGTATGCTATTTTCATCTCCATTTTACAGCTTAGGAAACTGAGGCTTAGAAAAATTAGGTAACTTGTTCAAGGTTATATATTAAATAGCTAGCAAGTAACAGAACCTGTATTTAAATCCCTGTAGCCTGGCTCTAAAATATATTCAACTATACATATGTATATCTTATATTATACTATATATTACATTATGCTATATTATATCATATATACATATGCATTATATATGCATATATACATATATATCATATGCATTACTATATACTATGTTACTATAATAATAACATATCCTTACAGGTATATGATATTAATTATTTAGCCAGTCCCCTATTTATGGATATCTGAGTTTCTAACAACTTTTCATCCTCATGATGAGTGCTATAACAAATAGTTGTTGTATAGCCCTCTTGTTCATGTGTACCAAATTTGTCTATGGCAAATATCCAATTGGCATTATTGGACACAGGGATGTGGGATTTCCATTTGTCCTCCAGAGTGGATGTATTAAACGTACTCTTTTCAGATATGCAGCACGAAGGGACAGAGGAACTATCACAACCCTGTGCTTCCACACTTCTCTCAAATGGGAAAACAATTTATCATTTTTATTGACTTTCTGAGCTTTTTTTCTCCTTTTGCTTACCCCTTTGTCTCTTTGAAAGGGACCACTAAGACCAAGTTAATGGGAGCATTTAACAGGGAGAGAGGGGCTGCTGTGCCAGAAAAGCTGAGGCCCTTACTTGGTCCAGCGTTGGAGTCATTCAGTTGAAGATAGTTTTATTTTTTTGCTTTCATAATAAGCAATGGACCTCTTATTATACCAAGTTGTTTGACTTTGGGGACTCACATGGACTCAGGTTCAAAAGTATATGTGGCTGTGTTAAACACACAGGCTTTTGCTTTCTGACTCTGAGTTGTCCCCTGGCCAGGCACATGGTGGAAGTGAGGAGACCTATCCTTTTGTCCCCCTTGTTGCATTTGGTTGGTGCTTGGATGGGAGCAGTGAGATGGCATGAGGAGGGGGGGATGGGCTGCCCAGAGCCGGCAGGGTAGACCCAGCCAAGAAGGACACACTAGGGTCTCGTCACGATGGGAGCTGGAAGGGCTGGCTTAAGAGAGAATTCCTTTTCTGATTAAAACTTTTCAGTGGACTCTTGGGATAAAGTGTCATAACATGACTTACAAGGGCCAGTGTGGACCCCGCCCACCTCCTCTTCCTCATCTCCTCACTGGCCCTTCTTGTTCCAGCTGCCCATTCCTGTTCTCTCTCTGGCTCCTGGCTCATGATGCCTCCCTGGTTCTGAACACCCCTCATTAACTTCTCATTCTCTAGTTCTCACTTGGTCCCATTTCGCTGCCCACTCCCTGGCATTGGTGCGGAAGAACAGTCACACACCTTGCTCAAATTTGAAATATGCTTAAAAACACCAGCTCTAGCAAAAGCCAAATTCTCCAAAGCTGCATGGGAAATGCCCAGAGGGGGACGTTCCTGGGTTGGAGTGAGACCTTAGGGCTGTGTGCCACCCAGAGGGACCCATCCAACCCCTCCGAAAGGGGAAGCACCTGTAAAACTGTGTGCAGTACTTGATTAGTCTAGTCCTGTCTTGTGGTGCACGTAATATACCAGCACCCTCACAGAGAAAAAAAGTAGAGATTTCTAAATGCCCCCCAACCAGGAGACCGCCAGAAATAATACTGTAATTACCCTTCACTGCGGTGCACTTACTGTGTGCCAGGCACTGTACCACACTCCTTGCTTGCATGTCAGTCATCCTGTGAGGCGGGACTTACCCACCCCAGCTGCCTGGTGAGCTGTCGGAGGCTAGAGAGGTCAAGACCATGCCACTTGGAACCTATATACTTGCTTAGTCTGTCTCCCAAACCTGTGTTCCCCATCGGTCTCTCGTATAGACCAAGGGCTGGAACTCTTTGGACTTGGAAAGAGTCTACCCCTTTTGCAACTTCCCTGCATGGGTCTTTGACCCCTTATACTTGGGGCTTCTTGCTACACTTATATCTGATTTTCTTCCTAGCTGGCCACTCCAGCCCCTGCCTTCCCGCTGCCTCCAATGTGATGACTGACTGTAGGGTCAGCTCTGGGATCCTTACGAAACCAAACCTCATAGCCTCTTCCTGAATCCTAACCCAGTGCTCTTCTCACTGGATCAGTGGTTCCCAGCCTTGTCAACACCAAGGAATATTTTGTATTCAGTTTCCTTTCAATCAATTCCATGTTTGGAAAAATTATCCGTCATAATTTCATGTGTCGAGTGTTGATTATTTTTCCATTAAAAAAACAATATACAAGTATACCTGCTGCTGCTAGTCCATCATTATTCCGACATATTCAGCTAATACACACATTAATTGCAGCCCAGAGCAAGGGAGCTTGGTGTTTCTGCAAGCTGGGAAACTTTCTCCTGGGCTACTGGGTGACTGCATTGTCCGATTTGGGCCGGCTTACTGAAGTGCTGCAAATAGCTCGCTGATGTCCTTAGTACATCACTGTCCTGCACCCCTTTGGAGAGTGGCTCTTCAGTCTCACGCCAGTTTAGCATCTCTCCTCCCTGTGGGCAGGTTCCACACGGGTACCACCATTGCCACTTCTCCACGTCCTGCCCATGGGCCTGGCACAGACAGCAGGTAGCTGCTGATGTACCTGGTTGAGGTGCATGCCATTTCAGAGGCAGTAACAAGGATTTGTGTATTTGTTTGCCTGTGTGCATTTCTGGCAGACAGGCGCAAAGTATTAATTCCAGCTAAAGGGACTCACTACCTTAGCCCTGTGTGACAGGAGGCCACCAGGTGTCTTTCCCAGCTGCAGTGGAGCTAAGAGGTCTTTTTGCTGGGTTGCTAAAATATCAGAGCCTGGAGCAGCAGAAGGAGCCTGGAGAACATTTTCTGACCCATCTAGGAGCCATCTGTGTGGCTGTGATGGCTTTGCTGCCACAGAAGGGACTGTCCCACCGCCAGGCACCCGGGTCTGATTTATGTTCATGTAAACCTGATCACCTAATGGAGGCATTCACGGCTTGGAGACTGGAAACGTTAAGTATTCCCAGGCCCACAGCCACCTGGCTTTTTGTGGGGGGTGGGGAAGGGAAGGAAGCTGGAGGATCTGGCCTCAGGGAGCTCAAGGTAAAGTTCAGCTGGTGGAAACACAGAACCCTGGTATGATGGGAGGCTGGGGGTGGAGAGGGGAAGTCCTAGCAGACCAAGCCTCCAAGAGCCTTTCCGGAACCAGAGACCTTAAATATTACATGGCAATTATCCCCTCCCCCTCTGCCCAACTTTGATCCCTCCTGGAATGAGGGCCCCAGGCATTGGATAGCCCAGCTGCCTGCAGAGAAGGGCTGTTTCCTTCAGAGGTCTCAGGGCTCCTGCCACCTCCAGATTAGGGTGTGGGGTCAGACTGCATGAAGACTTGATTTTGTGACTTGAGGTGTTTGGCTGCAGTGTTTGCGTTTCATCCATTGTTAGGAAGTATTGATTCCTTTCGACCTAGCCTTTGCCATGATGAATAAGCTCACAGCCTTTGAGATTTGGAAACAGTAGTTCTTGGGAACCCTGCTGTCCACCAGCTTGGGCAAGTTCTCTGGCCTCAGTTTCCTCATCTGTAAAATGGGGGGAATGATGGTATGGGTTATATGGGGTTTGGTGATGAAGTGAAATAATTTACAGAAATGTTTGACACAGAATCTGCAACATAGTAAGAGCTCAATAAGCATTAGCTTTCAGGAGTAGCGCTGTCAGATTGTATGGCAGAGCCGATATTCTCACTTTATTTTTGGCAAGGAAAATGGGGCTCCGAGGAGAGACGTGACATTTTCCAGGGTCACATACAGAGAGCTGAGGTGCAAACTCATAGCTGTTTGATCCGGTCACCCCCAATCCAACGCTTTCCACTTTGTCATGCTGCCTCCCACAGGACAGAGAAAGAAATGGCAAAGGCCTCTACTCTGTTTTCACGACTCTTCACATTTTAGAGTATCTCAAGTCTCCTGGATCTCACTGCATGACCATGACATGCAACGAGGACAGTGGGATGGTGGGGGTGGTCATTGTCCCCATGTAATGGATCCCGGTATGGAGCCTAGGTGTGGCTCAGCAACTTAGCCATTTAGCCGGTACGTGGAATTAGGATTGGAGCTCATGTCATCTGAGGCCAAGCCCAACACTTGCCAAGGGTCTGGCCCACCATTCCCTCTTTAGACTTCTCCTATGTGTTTGCTTCCAATAGGCAGAAAGGCAGGAGATGCTGGGGTAGCCAAGGGAAGGCCCTGGAGATGGATCGGGGATATTGAACTTGACTGACAAGTCAGTACCCCTGTCCTGTCCACTGCCAGGCTGGGAGTGTGGTCGGTGTAGGGGAGGAACACTGGCCAGAGTCATAAGACCCAAAGTCTAGTCCTAAGTCATCACCTGACTCTGGGATCACCTTGGTGATGTCAACCTCCCTGGGTTTTGGCCTCTTACCTGGAAAACAGCAGGATTGGCCCTGCGGGGTGTGTATACACTGTTTTCACATATATTTCACCGAATGCCTACTATGTGTCAAGTGTTCCTGGCTCTAAGTTCCCTTGGACAGGGCTTTCTAGTCCAGCTGAATAATTAAGCACCTAAATCCATCAACAACACCCTTTAGGAGGTAACTTCATTAGGAATACAGTCTATTAAGAGAAGAGCCAGGATCTCTGTGGTCGTAAATGTGGATGAGGGCTCTGAGTGAACAAAACCTCTAATGAGCTGAGAGACTTTATGAGATGACATTGTTGACCACCAAACTTCCTGTTGGAGCAGAGCTGATTTGCCAAACAGATAGCAACCTTGCAGACTCCGTTGATGGCTAGAACTAAGAATCAAAGTCATTTGGGGTCTGTCATCAATCGCTGGAGGGCTTGGTAAAAACTGAACCCCATTAGCACCACGACAGAAGCTGATGGACAAGAGATGGCACCGAGACCCAGCACACATCAACACAACCCCCCTCATCCACAGTCTGCCTGAGCAGCCCCGGAAAATTTGGCGAATGGCTCAGCTGACACATTTTCAGTAGCTGAGAAAACTCCTCTCCTGGAAGACAGGCTTGGATAAAGACACGTATGATCTAATGGAACCCTTGTTTATGTGAGCAGCCATTGGAAGGACTGAGAGATTCGAAAGAATCCCAGCATCCCAGCTTGTTCTCCGGAGTGCTGTTCTGAGCAAATGGGTACGGTGGGAAAAGCTTATACCTGAGATGGGCAGGTAGGTGTGGGTTCCAGTTCCTTCTTTGACCGATTCTCTTTTGGCCTCGGTTTCCTCACCTGTCATCTGGGCCACATCACACACCCAGTGCCTGCCAGGACCAGTCACAGACACTGAGCATTTTAATATCAAACATAGTGGAATATTACTTCTACAAAATATGTATGTGGTTCCCTGGTCTCTTGTTTTCCTACTTTGGAGGGATAAATCAGCACTAAAAATTATGTCATTATTGTAAGAGAAACAACAAAGCAGTGGGCAAATGTGATGATAATTAGCACCTCATCTTTGGCTTTGGCGTTGGGGAGGCAATAGAGAGTGGGGGCAACTGTGGTGACCTGGAGAGTCCCTGTCCCTTCTGAAGGGGGCAGCTGCTGTCTAGCCACAGTCTATAGAACATGGGTCCAGCATTGCAAGATTTCCACTATCTTAGGATTAGCCAGAAATCCAAAATTTTAACATGAAATAGTCTTAAAAGAAACACACATAGATGTGTAGACCAAACAAAACATGTCCTTGGCCAGATTCAGCCTAGGGGGTCACCAGTTTTGTGACCTTGAGTCTAGATGATCTCTCGAATTTCCTTTAGGTTCTTGGATCTCCGAGTGAATGAGAGCAACAGCTTTTTCAGGCCAAATGTGTCCCCAGAGACATTGCTCACATGCTTGTTACCGTACTTCCCACACTTCCTGAGCAGGGGACGATAAGAGTGCAGGTTCTGGAGTTAGTCTGCCTGATTCCAGCCTTGGCTTCATTCACTGCTAGCTGCGTGGTCCTGGGCAAGTCAACCCACCTCAGTCTCATTTGGCCTGTCTGTAAAGTGGAGTATGCCATGGTACTTTTAACCTCCTAGGGTTGTAGGAGAAATTCACTGAGATAATGGAAATAAAAGGCTCGGCCCATTGCCTGGCCTGTAGTAATGGCTTGATTGGTGTCAGCCACCATGTCATTCCTCCTTGGTATCATTGCCTTGCCTCAATGGATGGAAGCCAAGTCTTACCAGCTCGCTGCCTGATGTTACTGGGCATGCAGTGGAAGTGTCATAAATGAATGAGGACATTTGAGAAAGATAGCATTCCAGCCTTTCCAGGCAATAGTGCACTTAGCTGTGTACGTGTGTGTGTGTGTGTGTGTGTGTGAGAGAGAGAGAGAGAGAGAGAATCAGTTTTGACATGTTGGGCACTGACCAGCTCAATGAGAAAAAGCCTTTCCAAGCTGCTAAGCTAACATTAAACAGTGGCGATTACCTTGGAAAATAAAATAAAAGCCATTGCCCATCTTTTTCTAGCAGAGAAGACAAGAGCAGGCTTGGAAAACCAGAGTGGGGATTTAGAAGCTCAGGTGCTGATGAGTGCACTAACATCACAGGGTGCTTTGGCAGCCCGACGGTTTTATTTATTCAGGGCTCCTTTAAGCCAGAGGTGATTCCTGGAGGCCTCTAAAATTTAAAGCCCCACCTGGACAGTTAACATCTGTGTTTTATTTTGTTTTAAAAGTTAACCCCAAATAGTTAGAATTCCTTCTGGTATCCCTCGGAGGAGAATTTCTTACTGGGCAGCTCACAAGCAGAGGGCCAGAAAGGGAAAAGGAAACTAGATTGGCAAGATCGGGGGAGAAATAATATTGTGAGCCACAAATGCAAGCCATGTAAGCAGTTTTAAATATTCTCGTCACGTTGCAAAACGGGGACAAAGTGAAATTAATTTTAATACTATACTTAACTGAACATGTCCATAGTGTGATCATTTCAATGTGTAATCAATTTAAAGATTATTAGTGAGATTTTACATTTTTTTTAATTAAGTTTTTGACATTCAATATGTATTTTACACTCATAGCATATCTCAGTTTGGACTAGATGCATTTCAGGTGCTAGACAGCGCCCCGTGGTTGGTGGCCACCATGCTAATAGGACAGCACAGGTTAAGATGGTATTTGCAAAGGCAAGGCATCTCTTTGCCCCTTCTACTCGTCTCATGAGCTGTGCGCGGGGATAAGGGGCAGCTGGAGGTGCGTTCGGGGTGACTAAGGCTTGGAGGCTACTCACTCAGCTGTGCCGCAAGTCATTTCTGGGCCACACGGGTCCATAGGCAGCAAACCCATGTGCTGTGACACTGGAGAAGCCATCCAACCCCGTTCTATCCCTGGACAAATGGGGAAACTGAGGTTCAGAGAAATGGAGCAGTTTGGCTTAAGAAACAGAGATGGAACTAGTATAAAAATAATAATTTGATAATATTTAACTTTCATGGAGTTGTTTTTATATGCCAAGACCTTTTAATGCATTATCTGCATAAACTCTCCTCACCACCCACTGAGGTGGGCACTCTTATTTCAATTTTGCAGATGAACAGGTTGAGATGGAATTAAATATTAAAGCAGCTAATATTTAAGCGTTTCTAAGCACTTCAGGTACCTATAGACACATATATAGTTATTTATTATCAACCTATATGTTAGGGATTATTACTGTTATCCTCATCATCCCACTTTGCGGACGAAAATACTGAGGATGAGAGAAGCTAAGCAACTTGCCTATACGTGTAGCTAGGACATGGGGAAGTCAGGATTTGAGCCAGGGCTCCTCCCTCCCCAAGTCTGAGCTGTTCTCCACGAGCACTGCCACAGTCGCCCTGCTGCACGGTGGCAGAGCTGGTATTGGAGCTGCCATGTCTGTTCTGGGGTCCCTGGTCTTCACTGTCCACTGCACTGCCTGGATCACACTGCTCTTCATCCCCAGCACTTTCTGCCTCTCTGCGCTGCCAGTAAGGGACACAGCAGGGAGGCCCTGGGCTCCAGGACTGGTTGGAGGGTCCAGGAAAAGTGGGCACCCCTCCTCTGGCTTGGCCGATTCCCATGCTGCCTCAGCCCATGAAGGCCAAATTCCTGGCCAAGTTAAGCAGGGTAGGAAGAACACTTGTCCATTCTGCCTTCCCAGTTGGGCGAGGTCAGCGTACCAGGTTGGAAAGTGGTATGTGTCTAATTGCAGGGGTGGAGGGGCTGAGAGGATTAACACTCTTTAAATAGATACCAGAAAACTAAGAATAGCCTCGCTGCCTGGAAATCGGTGGGTATTCCTGGCCACGGGCTGTCACGCTTAGTAGGTGCTCAATAAATGTGGATGGAATGCAGAAATAAACAAGCGCTGAAAATGGGTCATTGGGGGAGCACTTGGCCAGTAAAACTCTGTACTCTGTATAAATAAATAACCTGAGACTGAGGTTATTTGAGTCTCCCTCCAGGCTGGAGGCCTCTTTTACCTTTACTTGTCTACTTTTCTTGTCTTGCCACCAACTTTTTTTATTTTTGGCCGGGAGCACGGCAGGCAGAGTGGCAGGGAAAGACTAGTTCAGTTTGCTTTTCCCTTATTTCTAGCTTGTCGTCTGCGATCCTGCTGGGTTAGAAAGATGGAGATCACTTCCTTTTTTGCTCTTTCCTCAAGACTTTTTTGTTCCCTAGAGCGCTTCGTAGATCCTAGCCCCTTGGAGCCTCGAGGTGGGAGCCTCCCCATGGGCCACCAGACCCGGATCACGCTCTGATGCCAAGCTCCTGGGTCCTTACTGAAGGCTGCCTTGTTTCTCTCAGAAGAGTTGAGGTTGCCTTCTGGGCAGAAACGCAGCAGCACTCTTGTAGGTCTTCAGGAGCACTGTGAGGATGGGGGCAGGTGACATTTTTCTTCTACTGTGGGAAGGCCTAAATCAGCATTTCCCAAAGTGTGATCCTCCCAACTCCAATCTTAAAAAAACGTTCTTTGGGAAAGCTGTCTATTTTATTCCTCAATCAGAGATGCACATGACCATTGGCGTGGTTAAGGCTCTGAGAAGTCCTGCTGCATGGTGACCTGTTTAGCTCTGTTCAATCCAGTGTTCCCTGAACATATCTTACCAAGGAACACTTTTTCCCCAAGAAGCACCTGTAAACCTAGTTGGTGAGACACTGCCCAGAAGAGGATTCTGAAAACCCCTTTTGCCCACTTTCCTGCCTCGTGATTGCCGAGTAGGGAAGGAGAATGTAAGAAATACGGTCTGCATTGCACAGGAAAGTTGCTCTTCTGGGGCTGGCAAACACAAATGGCTGTAGCGGCGAAAGTAGGGACTTTGCAGGGACCAGAAGAAAAGGGGGGAAGGGAAGATTGACCTTCAAGGTCTAACATTTGCCAGACTAAACGATCCTTCCTGTGCTCATGACTTTTTGTGTAATCTTACTTGGCTTAGTTCTGGGCACGGATCAGATTTTAAAATCCTAGTGTCTTGTTTATACCATTAGGGGCCTGATGGAAGGAAAATGTGGTTGGTGTGAAGGTGAGATGTTTCCGATGGAAAATCGAGGGGAGAAGTCCCATAGGGAGAAGGCAGTGGGACATACTGGTACGTCCTCATCCTGGTCATCTGAGCTGGGGCTCTCCTCTCTGATCTATACTTGCTCCGCCATCCTCATCATTCTACCGATAGTAGTCTGTAAAATGGGAATCTTATTAAAGCTACACGGACAAATGTCAAGAGGTTCAGAGATTCTCCTAAAGCCCATCTTTAATCCTCACTTGTCTTAGAGCACTTGTCTTAAGACCACTTGTCTTAGAGCATCGCTGAGCTGGAATTTGTGTTAAAGCTAAACAAAAACCAAGAAAAGTTAACCTAATTTAATCCTAAATTGTCTAAAGTGCATGGCACTGCCAGTTCAGTGGTTGCTTGAAATGTTTTGGTGACGAAATTGTTTGATGGATATTTTGCTCCAGGCCACCCAGGGTTTGAGGGGGATTCCATGTTCTAGGGCTCTGGGCAAGGCAAGGATTGGCATCCCAGCCTCTGCGGTACCTTGAGCGCACTGGCATTGGTACTGGGAGAGTCTTGCCGGGCAGGGGACTGGGGCAGCCTGGTGCTGTGGGAAAAGGGGCCAGTGTCCCCAGAGGACTGGGCCCTGGGCTGGCTCTGCTCCCTCTGCGGTGTGATTCCGGGCAAGTCACCTTCCCTCTGAGGGCTCTCCCTGCCGTTAAGGAGAAGTCTTGGGTTCCTAAGCACTCACCATTCAGACCCTGGTGTGCAGGGTATTTAATGGAGGAGAAAAGGACACAGAGAAGGTTGGAGGGCTGGCGGAGGTGGAAGGCTGCCCCCATCCCCTGCCCTCCCAGGGCCAGACCTCCTGCCTTGTTGTCCCCCGCCAGCTCCTGTACCATTAACTTCAGTCGGAAAAGCTGATGTCACTGCAGCTCAGGATGAAACTGCTTCCACCTGGGCCTGGAGGCGTGGCAGTGGCTGGCGAGAGAGCAGCAGGTGGGGCCCGGAGGCCACGAGGAACCCATCCTGGGGAAGAACTCCCTGTCACGGGGCTCTGGCGTGCAGGAGGCGGTGGGTCACTTGGCCCCTGAAGCTCCTGCTCACCCCCTCCTACATAATTTCCTATTTCCTGCCTCCTCCTCCTCTGACACGGTTATAAATAACCTCCAAGGCCGGCCGGGGCATACGTGTAGGTGGGCCAGAGCAAAGTGCAGGGGCTGGAGGTGGAGCTGGATCTCGCCCCTTGGCCAGGGGGTCACAGGGTGTCATGTTGTTCAGGGGAATTTTGTCTTCTTGTTTTTTTCCACTAGGGAGTGAGGTCTTGGAAGAGGCCTCACAATAATCTATGTTGGCATGAGGAGGCTTGGCCTCCCTCGGGCCAGGGCAGGGTTACACCTGCAAGGAGCTGCCCCCCACCCCCACCCCCCCGCTGCAGATCTCCGGGACCAAAGGGCTGGAAAGAGGCTTAGAGAGGAGGCATCTCAGGACACACAGAGGACAGGATGCCGTGTGTGGCAGGTCCCGAGCCCCAGCCTGGCCCCATGGGGGAAGGCCAAGCATGCAGAAGGCTGTACCTCATTTTCTACCTTTTTCCTCCACTGTCAGCATGTCATTTCTTGAGACCACCAGGTGAGAGCCCTGACTGCCCTCATCTCCCCATCTGGTTGTCTCCCACCCTGCTAGATTCATGGTTTCCAAGGACTATGTCCAATGACCTTGTAAAGGTCCCATTAATACTAATGCTATGGACCTAGCCATCCAGTCCTTATACCAAGATTTATTGAGCACCTACTATGTTCCAGGCACTGGGAAAAGTGCTGAGGTCACAAAGATGAACTAGCCTTGCCCCACCCTCAAGGGGCTCAGCCTGACCCCCTCTTGGCTGTGGCTCTGCCCTTCCTCCTCTGTGGTTCCAGCTTAGACAACTGAGGACTTACAGGGAATACACTCTAGGGCCCGTTTCCTGCCATAGCTTTGGTTTTCGAAAGTTCAGAAAACGAAATGGGATTCTGAAGCAGCCAGTGTCTTAACTTCCTTGCACTCCTTGCCTGACTTCCTCTTCTGTGTGTGGGCCCAGGGGGCATTCTTGTAACCACATTATTCTCTGTCATATCTGTCCTACTACTTGGCTTCCTAGGAAACGCATCAGCTTGTTTCTTTTCTTTCTTTGTTTTCCTGGAGCCCAAGAGGATCAGGGCCTGGAAGGGATATTTTGGTGTGGTGTGTGGTGCAGGCTGCCCACACCTAGTGAGTGTCTTTTAATGATTCCTATAAAGGTGCAGTATAGTTGCCACTCCTGGCTCAGCAGAAGCCATGAGGTGGCCCTCTCACCCCTCAGGCCATCTGGGAGGCTGGCTCCTGTGCCCAAGGCCATCCGTGTGTGTCTGGGCCTGGTGAACCTGAGCGTAGAATCAGGGACCACATGGGAACTCTGCTGGCTGGCTTTTTTTTTTTTTTTAAACTTCATTTACTTTTAGGATGCAGGCAGTCTTTAGGGTCGGGCCGGGATTGATGCCTAGCTGGAACACATCGTCACATGATTGCTTAGGGATGGGCAAGGGCCCAGAGGGCACAAGTCCTGGCATCACCAGGACCTGATGACCTCCAGGTGTCAGGGAGCATTGGGGACCACAGGCAGGCTTGGGGTTTGGGAAATGTCCTGGGCTGTAGGATCATAAAAGCTCACTTGCAGCGGTTTGAAAGCCAGGTCTATGGATGTTGGTTCTTGGAAGGAGGAAAAGAGATGAACCACTTACTAGACTAGAAGCGCTGCATGAATGATGAAGAGGCTGGGCAGATTTCGCCAGATATTGCTAATTAATTCTCTCACTGCTTGTTTTATGGATGATAAGAGTTAGGGAGAAACATGCTAATGGGCTTCAAGGTCTCTGAGCCAAGCACAGCCAATCTGAGAGACCCGGTGGCATCACGCTCTCTCAGCGCTCATCCCTGCACCAGAGTTTCCTACTCCCGAGCGTGAGGAATCCCCCAGTGCATTCTTCTAGCCTCTTCTGCAGGGCTGGTTTGGGAAGACAGTGATGGAAACAGAGATGGATTTGGAGTCAAACAGACTTGAGATTAAATCCCAGTTCTGCCTCTTCCCAATGGAGGAAGTTGACTAAAATGGTGTAAATCCTGAGCCTCAGTTTCCCCAAATGCAAAATGGGAAAGATCTCATGTAGGATGCTGGGCTGTCGTGAAGGTGGATGAGAGACGCCAGCAGCTCTCAGTCAACGCTGGCCTGAAGCTGCGTTTGAAAAGCATATTCTTTCCTCTCCAATGAAGACCTGCCGTGCTTTCTCTCCTGCTAACCACTAAGGTGTGCTAATAAAAACAGGGGTAAAAAAAGATGGGTGTGGCCCTCCATGGAGGTAGAGTTTATGGAAATGGATTTACAGTGGACAGACCAAGGAAAGGTGAAGGACTTGGCGGATGGAGAGGGATAGAATGGAGACTGGTGTGCTCCGGTCTTAAGGCTAGTTCTGAGATCTCAGAATTAAGAAGATCTCAACAGAAGGGCAAGATAGATCAAGCCCAGGAGGTGAAGCCCTTTCCCGGGGTCACACAGCTGGTTGGGGTGTTGGGGGGAGGCAGCGTCCAGTGGCTGGATTCCTGGGGCAGGCATTTGTCACTGCCCCATGTAGCTACTCTTGTCACCATATGCCCCAGTTGGTGGAGGGACACTGCCTGGCAGACAGAGAGAGCTTGTGGGACCCCCGGCACTCAGTGCCTTCCGCTGCCTGCTTCTGATCACTCTGTGAGAAGCCGGAGCCCCTCCCATCTGTCTGTCCTGTCCCCAACTCCCAGCAACCGGCTTGTTCCATGGGCCAATCCCTTTGGGGATTTCCAGATGATGTCCCTTAGACTTAATCTGGTACTTGCATTTCCTATCCTTACGGGCGGGGTTCACTCTCTCACCTTCACAGGCTGCTGAGAAGAAGGTGACTGGTGTGACCTCATGGGAGGGCAGTCCGACCCTGGAAAACAAGAGCCTCTAAAACGTGCCTGCGCTTCAACTAGTATGCTAGTGTTACTTCTACACATTTAGTCCAAAGAAATAACTAGGCAATCGGGTCCACTACTGCATTGTTTATAATTACCAAAAAAAATTAATCTGTCTATTGCAAATAGATTGCTTAAATTATGCTTGCTTAAATTCTGTGGATTCCCAAAGAGTCATAAAATAGCTTGAGGTGGTTCTATATTGATGTAGGAATAGTCTCATGATGCACTTTTGAGGAACAGAAGTTGGTTTGTTAAAGAAAAACAGACACATGCACGAACGTGCATGTAGATGCTCAGAGAAAAGGCTGGATGTCTACACACCAAAATATCAGCACTAATTATCTCTGGGCTGTGGGATTTTGGGTGATTTTAATTTTGACCAGTATTTTCTGGAAAATAAAATTTCACAATAGTGACACATTACTTTGATAATCGGATAAAAGAACAATGGTGGGAAAGCGAGGACAATCCCTGTGCTGGGGGTCTAGAGCCCCGGGGGATGAGCGAGCACAGCCTGTTCCTTTCCCGGGTCATTCCTTCTGGCTCCTGGGGACACTCTCCAGTCCTGTGGTCAGTTCCCTGGGAACCCTGATTGCGCGGTGGATCTAAAGCTGCAGGTCCTCGTCTCCGAGGTGCCCACAGTGGGTGGGGCCTGCCCCGGGGGATGTTATAGGGGGTGTTTCCGTTGGGCGCTGTGGGTGGGCGGGTGTCCTCTGCTCGCTCCTAAATAGCCAGGCCAGTTTACACCTGGAGCACGGCCAAAGAGTCCCCTCTGAGAAACCAGGATACAGTGGCCCTCCCTGCCCCAGCCCAGAAATAGCCAGGGTCCTGTGGGTTGGCACAGAGCCGGCAGGCAGCCTCCAGTAGGGACAGCAACTAGAGGGCAGAGGGAGCATCGTGGAGACGGACATGGCGTTCCTGCAGGCGGGGCTCGGACAGGCAGCGTGGTGACCGGCTGGGGCAGGAAGAAGCTTGGTGGGCTCCCATGGGGCTAAGTAGAGGCTGTGCAGGGGCTGGGAGGGAACTCTGGACTTGGGGTGAAAAGACCTGGGTGTGGTCGTTATGGAGCCCCGGTCATCCACGAGGTCTTAGGCAGGTCACTCTCCCCAGAACCCCATCTCCACACCTGTAATGCGGGGCATCCCTACAGTGCATCACCTCAAGGTGATCGTAGGTGAAGGTCTTTTGACACCTACGGATGTAAAGGTGATGGACTGATGTCTTACAGAGTCGGCACACAGAAACTGAGAAAGCCCTCACACTCCTCTAACATGCAGTGCCCTCTCTCCAGAACGCCACCTGAGCCACTTCCTCCTCCAGCAGCATGGCAAATCACTCTTTCTCTGTTGAGCACCCTCAGATTGAGCAGCTGAGCTGTTTTGGGGGAGTGAGGGAGAGCGTACAACCTAACATAATCTTGGACTCTATCTGTCTTTAAACCCCATAGCCCAACAGGGACTGGCACTACCTAAGACAGCAGCAAGTAGATCCCTGTCTGGAGCTCACTCAGCAGTCAGAGGTGGGAGGAAATGCCCTTTTAATATTGAGTATATGTATGTGTGTGTGTGTGTAATTTTGCATAATAAAAAATATTTTTATGCCAAACAGAATCACTGAATTCAGCTTGGCTAGAGGCATGCACGTATGGTGCAAATTCCCCGTATACAAATAAAAGGAAGTTACTTTGTTAGTCGAATGGGTTATTAGCACGGCCCCCTCCATGGGAAACGGTCGAATCCGTTTCCTCTGCTTTGGATGTCATTCTTTTGCTTCAGGACCAATGTCTGAGGCAGCTGCCTTTGATACTGAGGAAAGAGTCGCGATGGCAGTTTGCATTCACTGTTTGACCAGAAGGGATGCTCCCTACTTGTGCAGCATACTAAAACCGCCCGTGACAAGCCCCGGGCTTTTATAAGAAAAGGAGCACAGAGAAGGCAGAAAGGGACCTTGTTTAGGGAGGTAGCCTCAACCAGTGACTTCATGACACAAACAACGAGGCTCCCCCTGTGCTGGGATGTTTACTCAGACCTGGGAACTTTGCAATAGCAGGCTGGGTCCAGCGAGGCAGAAAAGGGATGAGACTTCCTTTTCTGCCAGATAGGATTTCTTTCAGGCTTGGTCACCAGCTGGCATCTGTGGGGTAAAGACAGGGGCTGTGGGTGGGAGGACGTGAGGGATGTGGGGGTGGGTTTGTAGGACCTGAGAAACTGTGCCTAAAGCCTCCTTAGTTATTCTGAGTGCCACACTTAGATGCCTGCAGAGTAGCCCGCTGATGGCTGGCAAAGGGTCTGCTGACTTGGACTCGGTTACTACTAAAATGACAGGTTTAAAAAAGAGGACATCATTTCTAATTCCAGAGAAAATAGGCAGGTAAGTATGCTAAGAGGTGTGTATGTGTATATATGCTTGTGTGTATGTGTGTGTGTGTGTGTGTGTATATATATATAAAATAAACATTTATCTGTACGCATGTGTATGTATGCACAAACATAAACACACAAGGATGTTTATAAAAGCATCCAATTATTCTGTATCTATGCAGTTGAAAACAATGCAGCTCTCTAAGGGATGAGGCACAGCTATATGAACTGACCTACAGGCAATGAAAAAAACCAGACCACCAACAAGTACATTCTATATGATTCTCTTAGAGGGGGAAAACTGTATCCACAGGATTATATGGTTTATATTATCATAGGAAAAAGTGTTGCAGGTAACACATAATTACAAAGTGTAGTTATAACTGGGTGGTGTGAGTTTAGGTTATTTAAACAATTATTTTATAGTTTTCTTTTTGTTTACCTCTTTTTCCCTCAGACTTTTTTTTCAGTAAAGTCGTATTTCTTACGTAACAAAAAGGAATACTACACGAAAATAAAAAGCATGAAGAAAGCCTGGAAAACTTACAGGGAGTGTGGGCACCAGGAGCTGCAGTAGAAAAACAGATAGCTCGATCTCAGTTTGCTAAATTTTGAGAAATTTCAGTATCCATATTGTACAGATGACAGGCAACTGAAGTCCTGAAAAGCTAACACTTTTTTCTTTTTTTAAAACTGGATATCCACGATGTGCCATCTGTGGATTACTCTCTTCTCTGCACTTCCTGGCATTTTAGGTAGCATCGCATTTGAGCTGGGATAGAATGCACCGTGTGTCTTCAGATTCTGCAGATACATTTACTGGGCACTGGGGTACCCACTGTGAGTCCAAATCCCGCCCCCCGGAAGGTGTCCATGGTGAGCAAGTGGAGGCGGGAGGCTGTGAGTGGGTTTTTCTTTCTGCTGTTCCACTTGATCTCCACGACAGCCTAAGGGCACCTGCCACTTGAGGAGAACCTAGAGGCAGGATTTGAATCCAGGCCTCCAGCCCCCCAAGTCAGTGCTCCCAGCCTCAGCAGAAGGGAGAGGGCTGAAACCCAAGATGCTTTAAATCCCTGCTGCTCTGAGCCCTGAGATGTCTTCTCATGGGGTGCTGGTGTTTTGCTGATCATTATCCTTACAAGGGGCCGTTCTGAAATTAAAAATCTCCAAGTGAACAAATCTCCAGCTCTTCTGCTCTTTCCTTCCCAGTCCTGAAAGTGAGGCCAGGAGAGATGAGCTTTTGCCAGGAATTGAGCGAGTGACTCTGCGTGGAGTGTCAGCTTCTCCACATTGCTGGGTGTTAGCTTACCCCTGTCCGGCACCAGCAGCAAAAACAGAGCCAGGCGTGGCCTATAGCAAAGCTCCCGGTTTAAATATGTGAATTCATCTGGGCCTGGACAGCTGCATAGCTCAGGCAGGGCAGAATCTGCCACCCTACCCGTTTCCTTGAAATCTATACAGGAACACGGTTCCAAATAGCCGGTGCCAGGCCCTGCAAGCTCCTACTTGTAAAAATGGATTTTAAAACATGTGACAATATGTGCCTCCTCCTGTGCCTTTGGGGCTTTTCTAGGTGTCAGCATGAATCTCACTCATGTGAGCCTTACCGTGACCCTGGGAAGTGGGCAGGGAAGGGCGGTTATGACTGTTATTAACTCCTTTGCTTTCTCTCCAGTCCCTACAATCCATTCTCCAAAAAGCAGCCAGAGTGAACTTTTTAAAATGTCAGTCACATCTTGGCAATGCTTTGCTCGAAGCCCTCGGTGGCTTCTCAACTTCTTAATAAGCTCTAGAAAGTTCTATGGGACCTAGCCTCTGTGTCCCCTGGCCTTGCTGTGGCCACACACTTCTAGCTGTTCCTCAGATGCTCCAGGCACCAAGTCTGTCCTTATCTCACAGCCTTTGAACTTGCTGTCCTCTCCTCCCGGGACTTGTCCTCTCCTCCTGGGACTTGTCCCCAAATATTTATTGGCTGGCTCCTTCTCATCAGGGGTGTCCCCAATCGAATGTCCCCTTCCCAGAGGCCTTCCTTGCCTCCCCTCCCTGCCCTGCCCCCCATTCTCTGTCCCTCCTAGCACTTGCCATCATGTTGGGTGTTTATTGTTTGGTCTGTTTCCTCCACCATTACGTAAGCACCAATAGAGCAGAGAACTTGTTTGTCTTGCTAACTGCCTAGAAGATACTTGAAACTCTTAATATTTGTTAAATGCATGGAAGAATGCCCTTTCCAAAGAGGAGGCAATTGAGGCTCTTGCCCCAGTTACCCAGCTGGCCATGCTGGACTCAAACTTAGCTCCTGTGCTCCAGCCTTCAAGTGGGGGAAAGTCAAGAAGGAAAGTCTGTCCGGGGCCACTTAGGAGCAGGCAGCCTCTCAAGACAGCATTCTTTTATGTTGATGTGAAGCAGCAAATCTTTCAGAGATATGGGCCTCTGGGAGATTCTGCCACCTGTCGGCTGCCGTGTTGGAGCGGAGTCAGGAGGAGGTCAAGGATCCTGCCCCTTGCAAAGCCTCGTGCACCCAGGAAGGAAGGGCCAGAACTTAAAGAAGCCTTCTCTACCCCTCCAGATGGGCTTTCTAGACCACAGGCAGGGCACATTGACTAGAGACCTTAAGGGCCTCTATTTGGTCTCGTTGCTTCCCAGTTGGGGAAAGAGGCCCAGGGACGGGAAGTGACATGCCCAAGGCTGCCCCAGGAGTTAGTGGTCCAGGCAGTTAGAACCCAGGCTTCCTGGCCCAGCACAGAGAGTCCCCACTGTGGACTCGCTGCGCTGGTCCTGGGAGACAGAGGGGCTCGCTCCGGCTCTGGGTCTGCTCCGCAGCACGCGGGATTCCACACTGGGGCTGCAGAGTCAAAGGCTGTAGGGGCTGGAGAGTCCACTGACCACGCTGGGAGGGAGACAGTCACATAAGGAAATTCACACCCTTCCTACATCATCAGGGGTCCCCACAATGGGGAAGGGACGGAAACAAGGATCTCTGGGGAGAATTGGTTTTACCCCTCACTGCTCCAGGGGTAGCCCCGAGGGCTGCAGGAGACCACCGGCTTGCTGCCTGTGGTGGACTCGAGCCTGGCACAGGGACCAGCTGAAACTGGTACCATTTTTGCCCTCCGAGTGTACTGCTGAAGAAGAGGGCGGGTCTGGACAGGGAACGGCGAGGGGCAGCGGGCACTCCGGAGCAGCCCCTGCCCTCGCTGCCGACTTCAGTCCCAAGCCGGAGAGGCATGAGCCGTGTTGAACATTAAACCAATACCCTCTTTGATCCAAGCGCTCCTTTCATGATCGTGCCTGGTGGTTCAAAGAATCACCCCCCCCCCCCAGCTTACTGTTCCTGTTGGTGCTGAAAGAATGCCTGTAATTGTTACCAAACTGGACGGAACACGGAAACGTGCCCCTCTGCCCAGCTGGCCCCTAGCTGGCACTTCGTCACAGCAGAGACGGCGGGGCGGGGGCCCTCAGCCTTCGGCGTTTCATTTGCGCCCACATGTCGGCTCACTCGCCTCTTGGCCTGGGAACCGAGCGCAGCCAGATGCCCCCGGGAGCCCGAGCCCCCGCCACGGCAGGGCCGCCTGCCTTCTGCTTCATGAAAAATGGCCCTGGTCTCCATCAGACCCTAATTAGACTGCGTCTGGCCTCCGCTCTAGCACGGCCTCCCCACAGAAAGCTGACCACTGGCTGTTCCCTCCTCCGGCCGGGACAATGCCGGGCCCTGGCCCGGGCAGGCCTGCCAACTCCACGTCCCTCAGGCCCCGCTCTGCACACCAGGGCTGGCTTCCCACACCCGTGGCTTCTCCAGGGGGAAGGTCTCGGGGGCTCAACCGCACACCCGCGCAGACCCCTTTTGGCCAGTCCAAACTAGTCCCCACCCATGGGAGGAATGGGACCAAGATGCGACCCTGCATGTCTAGCAATTCCCTCCCTGCTCTTGCTGGGCCTCTCTGCACTGCTCTGGGGTGTTCCTTGCACTTGGACCGACACCATTCAATGTCCCTCGCTTCAACCTGACCTGAAATCGAAATGCCCTGAACAACAGCAAGTGGGGCGGCCGGCGTTTCAGGCGGGGGCAGGTTGGCAGCCTGGCTATGAGCTCACAAGGCCCCATATGGGTCGAGCTAGTACTTTGCATTTTCTTTTCTCTCTTCTTGGAACCGCTTCTTCTTTTTTTTTTTTTTTTCTTTCCTGCTGCCCTCTAGCCTCTTCCCTGCCTTGGGAAAGTGGAGGGCCTCTAGCAAAATAACAGTCACCACCACTGTTTACTGAGTGCTTCCTGTGCACTGGGCACCGAGTTAAGTCCCTTACAGGTGGTATCACACTTAATCCTCAGGACAACCTATGAGCCATGTACGATCACATCTTCGTTTGCAAGGTGCGGAGAGGTTAAATGCTTTGCCCAGAGTTTGCACCTGGTTGGAGTTGGAGCTGAGCGCCAAGCCCAGGTCCTTTGGTGCCCAAGTCCTCACATACTTGGCATGGGGCTGCGCCCCTCTTTCACAGAAAGCACAGCTTCTGCCAAACCCGGGAACCGGAGACTTTCGGGAAGCTGCCTTTGACCTTTCTTACCGAGTCCCTGTGGCACAGACCGTGCACGGGCAGTTGGGAATAGACATGCAAGTTAAAGGAATTCTCCTTGGAAAACACCCGGGGGATCACGCGAGGCCTGGGCTGTGTGTTTGCCCTCCGAGGGCCTGGGATCCCGCTGCCGCTTCCTGTACCCCGGCTTGGAGCGCCAGCTGCTCACACGGACTGCAGTGCATCCGCCTCACACTTCTCTGCAGCCTCTGACTTCTCCCGGTGGATTCTGCAAGGTGTTTCCTGCAGATCCTGATGACGGCCTCTGCTGGCACGTAGCAAAATCAGCCTAGAACATCGTGATCTGCTGGCCTCAGCCTGGACAGGCTTTTGTTTTTTGTTTGGCTTAAAAAAAAATTTTTTTTTTCCCCAACCAGGGGCATGGGGGTGGAGGAGGAGGAGGGAAATGAAGGTAAAAACATTGACAGAGTGAAAACTGTTGAACATTCCCTCTGTTTCAGAAATAGAGGCCTCCGTGGCTGGATGCAGGCTGGCTAGGCTCGGGTTGGACTGAGGTTGAAGTTGAGATCAAGGTGGCAGCTCGGCCTTGGTGCCTGGAAGCATGTCCTCCAGGAAGGTGTGGGAGCCCGAGGCTGGGCAGAAGAGCTCCCTCCTGTTGCAAGGACAGCTTTTTCTGAGGCTCTTGAGGAACATTTGAAATAAGCCATCCAGGGTGCTCTAGGGAGGATGGGGGTGGATGGTGGCTCTGGAAGAAGTTACTTAGAACACGGGAGTGGACGAATATCCCTGGAAGAGTGTGCTTGTCTGTTAGAGCACTGCCTTAGCTACTTTGAAACCAGGTGATCGAGGGAAGGAGCTGGATTTGATCCTCAAGGCTATATATATCCCCACCTGATATGCTGGGGGCGGGGAGTAGAGCCTAGTCTCCACTGATTTGGCATGCTGGAAGCATTTTTATTGTCTAGGATTAGCATATAATTGGAATATAAAAGCAGAAGACCTTATCTTCTCAGCATTCTTTAGATTTTTTCTGTAGGTAGATTTGGGAACATGCGGACCAGGAGAGCTTACCTAGCATTGATGTTAGGATCCACTTGACCCTACCTGGCATTAATGTCCAGAGCTTTAATCAGTGAAATTATCCCAGGTTTGCCTTCATTTTTACCAATAAACTCTTGGCTGGACTGTCAGCTTGGAAAATGAGACATTACTGCCCCCGTGCCCCAAAGATGATGCCTAATAAAGAAACAGATTGGTGAGGGCCAATAAAATTGAGGCAAGGAGCTGCAGAGAGAGTCCTCCTCAGTAGGCTCTGCCAGCACTGCCATGGACCAGAAATGTCCCAGTAGCTACGAAAGGGGCCCTCTCGGTTTGAATGTTGCAGTCAATGGACCAGGTGGGATGATTAGGAGCCCACTCGGTACTTGCTTCTGTCACTAGTTTTGGCAATTGCAAGACATCCAGGCAGATCACAGGCTGAGAAAGATCTTTAAGGCAAAGCTAGAAAAGGCACCTGAAGCATGCTAATTATTGGCTCACATTTGATCAACTTTTGGGAAATGTGATTCTAGACCTAGCAAAAAGGAGAACATGGCACCTCGGACCATTACTATTGAAGAGAAAGTAGAACCCAGGGGAAATGCATGCATTAGAAATAAAAAAGTGATGGCACCCTTAGCTCCTAACAGTAACAGGAAAACTAGAATATATCCAGTCCAACTCCTTATAACTCCTTCCTTTTATAGAATAAAAAATGAGGGCTCCAAGAAGGAAGTGACTTGTCAAACTCACGTAGCAAAGGAATGGAAGAACCAGAAAGAGAATCTAGCTTCCCACTCCTGGCCTGGGGCTCTTCTTGCTACTCAAAACTTTCTATGTAATAAGACATTTTATTTTTTTGAAAAAAAAATCCTATACTTTCACACTCAAATGAGCATAGTTATTTAGTAGAGTAGGTAGAGTTATTTATTAAGTCACTTCAAAGTTGGGAGACAGAGTTTGTGTTGGAAACACTAGGGGTTTGTTTTTTTAATTTTATTTTATTATGATAACACTTAACATGAGATCTACCCTCTTAATAAATTTTTAACACTAGAAGTTTTTAATGCATGACAGTGAAGTCTTAAGTTGCCCTACCACCAGTCCGAAGATCTCAAGTGGGGAAGGTGAAATCTCAACTTTGTATAGCGATCGAGGACCCCTGGGAAATTTGCATTCGTCCCCTGCCAAAGCCATTAGAGAGTGATCCTGGGAAGGTGGGGGGACTTGGAACCATGTCATAGGTGGGGAGGGACCATCCAAATCTAGGAAATGACGATGCTCTTCAAATATCTTGTTTTGTGTAAGCCCAAGATGTCCACCACTTGGGAGAAGGCCAGAGAGCTGGGAGGCAGTACAAAGGAGAATTTTCCTACAGAAATTGGCTTGACATGGAACAGTCTGACTTAGGTCACAGATGTTTGCACACTGGGCAGATTAACCCTGGGCTGGGAGGAAGAAGATGTTCAGAGAAGGTTACACGGAACGACCCGGAAGGTCTGACCCAACCTAGAGTCTGTGGGCTGTGAAACGTACATGGGATCTGCATGAGATCCAGAAACCCACCGCGCCATAGTTCAACATCTGCTTCTGGAAGGCAGGCACGACCCAGCGACAAAACGCAGGAGCTCCAGGGTCAGGGTGCCAGATGGGCGTGCTGGGTCCACCACCACCTCGTTAGATGATCTCGAGAGTGTCACTTACGCTCTACACGCCTCAGTTTCTACAGGCTGGGGCTAATGGCAGCTCTAACTTTACAGGGCCTTCCTGAGACTCAGAGGGGATAATCCGTGGGAAGCATTTAGCACTGATCATGCATATGAGTGCTCAACAGATGATGGCACTTATTATTAACAACAGTGTGATAATTAGTATTATGATTGGTGGCACCAGGATTCTTGACCTCTTGCTTCTTGTGTCAGTGTTTGTCCAAATGTGCTCATCCCTGATCCTCACATTGCTCATTCTCTGAGAGCACTGGCATATCATGGAAAACGTATCCCAGTTTGCTCCATTTATTCCAGCTGGGAGCATCTGGAAGCAGTGGTTTGGGCAGTGCTTCAGGGACTAGCTGAGCCACCTTTTCATAGGAGCTTCCCATGGGCAGGCAGAGTCAGAGGCTTTGGGTCACATGCAGTCACTGGTCACTTATGCAAAACCCTGCCAGCCTTCAGATGTGCAGGGGAGGTGGCTTGTGCTGTGTGTGCTTTGTGGATGCTTTGTGGTGTGGCACTTGGCCTGGAGGGCTCCCAGTGTCCAGCAGCAGGGCTGTGGCCAGGCATGTGCAGTTTACCATGACAGCCTTCCTTCAAAGAGTGTGGCCAAACTCTGGGGAGAGGTGCAGTCTGGGTGGCCCATAAACCAGAAAACACGACTCCAGCCTGGTATAGGTGCCATCCCAGCAGCTGCAGAGGGATCTGCACGAGGTCCAGTAACCACTAGATCCACAAACAGACCCGGTCTGTGGGACAGTCCTAAGTCCTCCATTCAAGCTCATATCTGTCACCCAGGGAACTGGACATTTGCCTGGGTTCTTCTCTCCAGCCAGGGTCTGCACAGTCCTCAGCCATGTGACCTGCCAGGCTCAGTCTGGCTTTTGTGCCCTCGCTCATGCTATGTCCACTGCCCAGACCATCCTCCTCTTTTCTTTCTGTAATCAGAACCCTACACTCTCTTCTAGGTCAGCGCATAGCAGTGGAATTGGCCTTGGAAAGTTGCAACTAGATATGGCGAGTGAAAGAGCCTCACAGTATTGGAAAGGGGAGTGATAGACTCCTCTCAGGAAGCAATTAATAGGTGCCAGGAGGGAAAAGATACATTATTTCCCCCAGCAATCATTTATTGAGCACCTAATGTGTTCCACCACTGTGTGAGGTGTTGGGAATACAAGGGTGAGCAAAGCAAGACATAACCCTGGCATAACTTAGTAGGTGTATATGTGAGGTCGCGGGGCGAGGATGAGACCTTATTTAAATTAATGCACAAACATATACTTATAAGCTGGGGCATATATATATATATGTATATATCAGGAGTCTGAGTCCTGTGTGAGTCTGAAGAGGAGTAGTTAGGGAAGGCTTCATCTGAGGAAGTATCTTTTTAGTTGAAATGCGAAGGATAAATGGTAGTTGCTAGGTAAAAGGGGAGCAGAAGAGGGTCCCATGGAGAGAGAATGGCATGTGCAAAGGCCCTGAGGCCTTGCAGCTGAGCAGAGTTAGACCAGGGCTGCAGATCAGAGGTCCAGAAAAGTGTACTTTTTTTTCCCCTTGCCAGTCTTTTTGGTCCTAAGGCCTGTGCTCCCTGTCCCCAAACCATGGGGCTTCAGATGGATTACTGGACTTCTCTCTCCTGCTCTTTTCAGGGTACCCTCAACCTGTAGCCCGCCAAGCCCAGCCAGCCTGTAAGTAGAGATGTGAATCCAGACTTCATCACTGGATGAGATTCTTAGGCATTACAAGAGTTGTGAGGAGTTAAACCCACCTTAACGTTCTCACCACCTACGCCTCATACAAGTCCTTCTCTGGTAATTCAGCCTGGGGCATTTTCCCTTTCTCCGTGTTTTCAATGTTGTGTTTGACTTGTGGGCTGATTTGCCAGATGCTGAATAGTAGAAAGAGGGCAAGCTTCACTGCCAGGCATATTGGATTTAAGTCCTAGCTGTGTGACTTCAGACAAGCTTCTTAACCATCCCGAGTCTTGTGTTCTTTCCATACCCAGTGAAAATGATGCTACATATTTTGCAAGTTAATTTTAAGGATTAGCTATATTATTTGAAAGGTATGTCTGTCTTGTACACAGTTGTGTATCTGCTGCCTAACACGGTGCCTGGCACATGGTAGGCACTCGAGAAGTATTTATTAAATGAACAAGAGGTCCAGGCATCATGGATTGCATAGAGAAGGTGTTCACCGGGTGGTCTTTTTTCCTACATCAGTGACACCATCTCCCCATCACACTGCCAGACCAGGGTGGGTTGTTCAGAAAAACAGGGGGTGGCTTTATCATCCTGCCATTACTCACTTTCACCAAAGAGGGCAGCAGTGAGCATTCTTTACCTATTTATTTTATTTAAAATAGGGGTGTCCTTAAAAGGACTTGGCTCTTATCTCTCCTCCACGCCCTCAGTGTTAGCTATTTCTGATAACTGTCTTAGGGCTTGAAGACCTATAGTTTGGGCTTGTTTTTCTCAGACCTGTTTCTCCCCGAGTGTCCACTACCTGGGTACTGTGCCTGTGAGCTGGTGCGGAGAGTCTCACTGAGTAAGCCCGGACAGGAAACACCTGCTTTTAATGGGACTCTCTGTGCTATGTCCACGGGTGTCCACAGCCTTCCTGGATGAAGCTCATGGAAGTTAAAGGTGAGAGAAGCCTAGACTATTTTAAAAGCCACCCAGAGGGTAAGATCCAGGCATACCAGGGTGTCCTTGGCATCTGTCTTGTGTAGAGTCCAGAGACAGAGCAGACACTGCTGCTTACTCAAACCACAACAAAGTCTCTGCCCTTTCCCAGAGCATTTTGGGGACAGATTTGCTGCTGGTCTGCAAAGGTGGCCTCCGCAGGTCTGGTGCATGAAGGAGTCATAACGGTGGTCCCGCGCCTACACCTATCCCCCAGTCGCTCGGCTCTCCCTGCACACAGAATCCCGATTAGGAGAAAAATAAAATGCTACAGACAGCTCCTGAGACGTTGCCAGCTGTTCTGATTTCACAAATGACCCGACCTGAAAGCCGGGAGTTCTGAGAGCGGTCCGAGGGCACGGCATTCTTCTGGGCACCGCTTCAAAGTGGCTGCGCCTGAAGACCACACTGCTATTCTGGTGGCCATTTGTGTGGGGTAAAGTTTCCCATGGGCCCCCGGGGAGGCGCTGGAGCCCTCGCAGGGGGTGGGGGGTGGTCCGAGCCCCGCTTGTCGAGTGCATCTGAGCCCCAAGTGGGCTTGGCCTTCGGAGAGGCCAGCATGCGTCCTAGACGCTGTGTCCCGCCAGAGCACGGCGCAGATGGCTGGCCAAACACCAGGGCAAAGCTGCTCCAAGAGGGTAACGGGTTCGAGAGGAGGAAGGGTTCGGGGGAGACAGGGGTACATTCCATCTTAACTTTGAACATTAGAAACAGGATGAGAACCGGAACGGGACCATTTGCGCGTCTTAGGCAAAGTGGGGCAGGTGAGACCGGGCTTGTTTCTAAGGGTTCCTTGAGGCTTTGGGGGCCTCCTGCCAGCTAACTGGTCTGGCACCCACTTGGGAACAAGCTTTCCTAAGGGCTGAGGGCAGGGACAAAGCGATACGTCGTCATCGCTGGCCTCGCGGAGAACCCCACCTGAGAAATGGCACTGCCCCATGCTGGAGCAAGACCTGACCCACGTCGCCAGGCATCCCGGCCCACGTCCCGGGGTTCACCCTCCCCTGCCCTTGTTGCAGCTCTGTTTTCTGTCACTCTCACGGGCTGCACTGCCCAGCCTCCAGGCCTTTGCCTCTGCTCCTTCCTCTACCAGAGGTCCCCTTGCTTCCTCGTGGCTGACTCAGGTGACCCCTCAGACCCCAACTCGGGCAGGGGGTCTCCCTCCAGCACCTCCAGCCTGGCTAGGGTATCTGCGGCATGCGCTTGGCTCTCCCTGTCACTGCCTGTCTTCTTGCTCTTAAGACTGAAATAAGGTTCTTAGGGTTATGAACCGTGTCTACCTGCTTACTGCTGAATTCCCCAAGACATGGCACAGGGTCTAAGACACAGTTCCTCAAATACTTCTGAATAAATAGTGAATGAGTGAATAAATTAATTTCAAGTACGCTTGATAGAACAACAACAAGAACAGCAGCAGCAGCAAAACAAAACAAGCAAATGGCAAATATCGTGGCAGAGAGGGGCACAGGATGGGGACATGGGGCCTAAAGCGGCAGCCTGCCCTGCCTGTCATATTGCCCAAGGGTGACTGCAGGGGACCTGCAGCAGGGTCAGCAGGTCTAGGAAGGAGAGCCCTACGTGGGGACTCCATGGGGCTGATTTTGTTGTCACCACTGACTTCCTTTAGGATGCTGAGCCTTGGGTTGGTTGAGTCTGGGTTAATGTCCTTCCACAGAGACATCAGGTTAACTGGGGTCTCCTGTAACAGGACCCTGTGGCTCATCCCTCTTTGGGTATGAATCCTCAGTAGTGGGGAACAGGGTCCCTCTCTGGCCTCTCAGATCCCATTTTTACTTGCCTCCTTCTTTTCTGGGCAACCCTTGGGAACTAGGGCTCCTGACCCTCCACTCCAAGAGGATAAACAGGAAACCATCCTTGTCTTCCTTTATCGTATTCTCTTTGACTCCCTCCCCCAGCCTCATTCATTCATTCAACGAACAGTTTTGGGAACCCCACATTCTAGGCTCTAAGCCAGGTGCTGCAGGCCCAGACGCAGTCCCCGCCATCTGGTAATTAGTGATGCTAGTGAGCGCCCAAGGAGCCGATCACTCGAGAAGAACATGTGCTGGAGGAAAGACAGGGAAGCCAAGCAGAAGAGAGGCAGATTAGCTTGGCCAGGGGCGGGCAGAAGACTTCCTGGAGGAGGTGGCGTTTCAGCTGGGTGGGTCTTGCAGGAAGACCCACATGTGGGCAGGTGCACAGAGAGGAAGGGATTCCCAGGGAGGCAAGAGGTATGATACCCAGGACAGGCCAGTATGGTGAGGGGACACTGGCTGGGGAGCCAGGAGCTTTGGAGTGGTAAGGCTTGAGTGGTAATGCTCTCCAATGCTGGAGAGCCACATGTACATGGCTGAGCCATGCAGAATAATCCCATAGCTGCTGTGTACCCAAAGGAGGCTTCGGTGGGGCTGGGAGTGGAGGCTGTGGATCCCGTTTGTTCCTGGGAGACTGTAGGGGGGTGGCTTATGGGAGAAGGACCATGTTTCCCACTGTCTGTCCTTTGGGGCGTTGGCATTCCCCACCTGCCAGCCTTTGTGGAGTAAAAGCCTCAGTGATTCCAGTAATGCTTGGTGACCACTTTGGGGCAGTCACCTTACCGGACCCTTAAAAATCCAGACCAGAAACACCATCCCCCTTTCTAAGGTGCAAGGTCCTCACTTCGCAGGTGAGTCAGTCCCGAACCCAGGAACCAGCCAGCCCGGGGACTTCTGCCCTGTCCTGAGCCAAATGATGCATCTCTTTCTCCCAAATTGTTGGTGGCCTCAGGAAGAAACTGAGAGTGGCTGACTTGAACAGCAGTTAGATTCGAAATGGCATGCATTAATCCCAAGTCTATGCCCAGGTGGTGGCTCTTACATTTCATCTTTTAATATATGAAATTGAGGTCATCACATAAAACATGAAAGCGGGAGTAGGATGCAGATTTTGTCTTGTGTTCCTTTTGGGTAATCGCAAAGTTCCAGGCAACTTGACCTTTCTGGGCCTGTGTTCCCTTCCTCCCCTCTCTGGCCCCTTAATTTCATATACAACAAACGTCAGCGGGGGCCCTGAGCGCTTCCTGGACTGCTCGGGCGGAAAGCCAGTGTGCTTACAAGGTGGGGAGAGCCAGGGGCCTGCACCTCCCCTAGCCCCTTCCCAGGAGGCCCAGGACAGAGCATTCCGGACGGGCCTGCCCAGGGGACCGCAGAGCACAAGGCAGCCACTGAGACACAGGAGTCTCTGGGCAGGGAGGTTTTAATATCCTCCGGTTTTAATAGCTTTCCCTGAGATGGAAACTTGGGTTGAAATGATTTGCAGCTTTCCAGATTTTTTGAGTGTGTGTGTATTTGGGTTTATTTTTAGCCGCGGGCGTTCATTTCTTGCCAAAAAACCTGCTTAAATAAAACCAAGATTAATATTTTTACTTAACGGAAAGAGTTAGTCAGGACAGGCTTTGAACTGGAGACTCCTTATCTTGATTGGGAATGCATTTTAACGGGCTGGCCTTGGCTTTGACATCAACAAAAAGGGCCTTTGAAACTGACAAGAGAGAAGGGCCCTGCGGCATGAGGGAAGGATGCAGGAAGAGCCTGCTTGTGGGACTTCTCTGCAGAGAGCCCCTCCTCACTCAGCTGGCCCCCACCCCCGTGGTCTCTGGGGTCATCTTCCTGGTGCAAGGGCGGAAGTCGGCTCTGGCCTGGCCCAGAGCCGGCTGTGCTGCTGCCTCCTTTCCAACTGCTAGCCTCACCTTCTCCCCACCCAGACCTGGTCCCAACGTGTGCTTCCTCTGGGTGCAGATGCAGCAAACTGGGTCTCTCCTGCAGGATGGGCTAAGGCCCAGATGCAATGCCACCTCCAGGGGGTTCTCCAATGTCCCTCCCCAGAGACAGATTTCACCTCCTCTTGTGCCATACTGGCTCTTTATTTTTGCCCACAACGCTGTGCCGTATTTTAATGTCATGGCCTGTGCCTGTCTCTCTTACCTCTGGTTTCTGAGTTCCTGGGGGCCTCATTTATCTCCATGTCTCCCTAAGCCTAGCACAATACTCAATTAATGATTGTTGGACAGATGTTTATCTGGCCCTATGAACTGAGAATTGCTGTTATCCCCTTTCGATAGCATAAGGCTCAGAAAGACTTGGTCGTCTGCCAGAGTTTGCACAGGAGAGTTATTTATCTATTTTTTAATCACCCTCCATGTGTGTGGCACGTGATACATGGAACCACGTATAGCTTCATGTTGTTAGCACTGTCCTGTTTACTCTGGCTATAGCACTTGGTAAGACAGAGAGCCTGCCCTCGTGAGGCTTACGTTGCAGTGGGGAGAGATGATCAAGAAAGCAAGTGAACATGTGACGTGTCAGGTGCTGGCCAGTGTCAGATCGAGGCCAGCAGGGTGGGGAGGGATGTGCCAGGATCAGGGAAGGCCCTCGACTGGCTGATGTTTGCAACAAACAGAGGAGTGTCCAGTGAAGAAAGAGTGTTCCAGCTGAGGGAACCGCTGGGATAAAGGCCCTGAGGGTGCATTTAGGGTGCTGGGGTGCCGGTGTGGAGCAAGTTGCAGTTCTCCATCTCCATTCTGAGATGGAGAAAGCCGTAGGAGGCCTGTTATCACTGCTGGATGGGAGGAACTTGAGATGTCTTATATTAGACGTGCAGGAGCGAATTGCAGGCTAAATGTAGACTCTTAGGTACAGGAGTGAAAGGTCATGGGAGTTCTAGGTTTGCAGGTTGCAAAAACATGGCAGGTGTCAGTGCACTGATGGTGTGCGAGCCCACGGCTGGATGGAAACAGCAGGAGGACTGGGCACCCACTAGCATCGAGAGGGTCGTGGGTGGCCTTGACCAGAGCCGCTTTGGTGGAGTGGGGGAAGGGCTGAGGTCGTTGCAGGACCCCTTCAAGGTTGGTAGTTGTCCCCTAAAACTTAGCCACTGGGGTGGGAAGTGACTTGCCCGGCATTACACTGGGATGGGGCAGTGGCTTTATCCAGACCCACACGCTCTGGGTTTTCTTGGTCTGGCTTTTCAGCTTCTGAGTCTTTATAGAGAGATTTTGGGGGTTTGGGGTTGTGGCAACTGATATTCTGGGCACCAGAGGAACACAGTCCAGGCAGTTCTCTGTCCTCCACCTAATTCCTAAGGCCCTTTCCTCCAGGGTGGACAGCATCCAAGGGCCCCCAAAGAGGCAGCAGCAGGTATTTGAGGAGGAACTTGAAAAGGGTCGCTTATAGGAAAGTGACAAAGATCCTTTGGAGACGAGGAAATGCCAAATCATGAGAATCTTTTCGGGTCCCCTTGCTATTGTCCTCTGACTAGTAAATTTAACAGTCTACCAGTAACCGCCCCCAGCAATGTAACGGTGTATCATCTGGTTAGCTTCGGGGTTACAAGTGCCTTTTTACGGAGACATTGTCTCTTTTAATTAATCAGTCAAATTAACCTCAGACCCCCAGTGTGGGGAGAAATCTTAGGGATCCTGTGGTTTTGTGGTTTCTAAGTTATTCTTTTTTCCTTCCATGGAAGCCTTGCTGGGGAGTGCAACATGCCAGGCAGATGACGTGCTGTTACGTGGCTGCTGGTGACTGCTTGTGGATTCTTATTGCTAATCGGTGGCCGCGTGGGGGTGATCGGGAAGGGCAGCGCAGTGGGTAAGGGGCGGTGGGGCTGTTGGGGGCTTATTGGAGGTCCTCCCTTGATCTGTCCTTCCCTGATCCATCCTCCCCTGATCCTCAGGGGGCTGACAGTGGGCGGGGGAGGCGTGGTAAAGTCATGAACTGTTTTGCAATCAGTACGAAGCCCACGTAAAGGATTTTAGGCAGTCTGCTTTCCTGGGGGAAGGTTTTAGGCACCCTTACTTTCCTCTCTTTGTCACCTGTAGGGATGAAGTGGCTGTCAGACAAGCTGGGTTGCAGGGACCCCTCTCTCCTCCTTTTGGTGTGCGTCCAGGGGGTGGGCATCATTCTAACCCTTCCAGATCCCTCTTTTCCTCCAAGTCCAGCCCCGAGAAGACAGGTGAGCCCACAGTCCAGGCTTTTCCATCCACCTAGATCCTGCCTGCCAGGGTCTTGTCCGAACAGCCTTTTCCCTGGGGTCGACACTCATAGTGACTTCTGCTTTGGGAGAAATTCAGTATACCTGCTGGTCAGGTGTGCCTTACTTGTCCTTGCTGTCCTAAACACCATCCCTTAAGCCAGTAGAATCAGTGCACAGGGCGTCTAGAGAGACAGGAGTGGGGAGGGTTCGTGCGTGTGCATGGTGACAGCGGCGGTGTCTGGCTCTCTGGGTAGCTGAGTCAGCTCCTATGCCGTGCAGACGATTTCACCGCTCTTGCCCGGGCACTAAGATGGGCAGAACCTGGAGAGTAAGTTAGTGCCCATTAACTAGTTAAGGGATCCCTAATCCCTTAACCAGCCACACTAGAGCATTGTTGCTCCAGCCTTCCAGCCCGCCATCAGGTCAGGGTAGAAAGATCTGGATTTGGCTGATGAAGGTTGGATGGGGGATGGAAGGAGAGGGAGAGAGGCAGGGCCAGCTCAAGGCTGTCTTGATGTCCCACTCTGAATACGCTGATGAGCGGCAGATGTGCAGTTTCTAGAGACACTCCAGTAAGCTGCACTGGAAACCGAGTCCTGTTGGCTGTTGGAATCGTTCTTTGTTCAACATTTGTGCTGCTGTGGTCCAGACTGCTAGAGACGGAGGAGAGGTGGGCAGCACAGTTACAGTTCTGGAAAGGATGGGCCTGTTTGCTTTGTTTGTGTGAGCTCTCACTAGCTCTCTCCCTAAACAAATACCCAAAGGAAGAAAAGATAGACCTTAGGCCTGGGTCCTCAGGTCTGTAATATAGTTAAGAGAGCCCTGTGTATATCTGTAGATCTGTGTGCCAATTATATAAGCACACGCATCCTGGTTAGTTTCTTCTTAGACACTTTTAAGTTAAAATACTGTTTCCTTCGTAATCCCTTCCTTGTTTCCGCTTTTGACCTCCCTATCCGAGAAGCCCACGTTCCCTTCCCAAGAGCGACAGAGACTGTAGAGGGGTGAGAGAGGCCCAGAGGCCGAGGTGCAGGCCGAGCTGCTTTTGTACCTCGGAGATCAGTCCTCTGGCCGTGAACTTCTAAACCCCATCTCCCCGCTAGGCTGCAATGTGTGGAAGCAGGAAACGGGACTCCTATTTCTTGTTGTCACCCCCCCAGCACCCAACCCAATGTTCCAGACACCAGCCTAGTTCATGCCCGGGCTGGTTTAGCTGCCAGGGCACACTGGGTAGACGGTGTGGAGGCCACGCTCCGGGACGGGCGGGAATAAAGGAAACCTGTGTCCAGCCCGGCCCGTCGGTAGAGCTGGCTTCCAGCCGCCTCGGCAAGGTGGAGGGGACGCCCAGACGTGCTGCCAGCTCCCAGCTTGGAGACCGTGTTCTGTTGTTGTTGGAGCACCACGGCCGCCCCCGCCTCCCTTGCTCCCCGCGGCCCCCGGGCCGGCGAAAGCCTCGGGAAGGTACAGAACAGCACACTTTTAAATCACAGGGGAGGGACTGCAGCAAATAAAGACGTATTAATTCGCAAACCAAACAGGCCGATTTGGGGCTGGCCGGCGATTTTACTTTGGAAGGACTTTGTGAATCTATTTGAGAGGGAGGGCAGAATGTTATTCAATTTTAGCTCAGTTTAGTGACTTTTTTTTATTTCTGTAAGGAAAACACTGGCGTGGCCTCTCCACCGGGCCACCTCTGCCTCAGTCTCTCTGGACCACGACCTTGTCTGGCGGCTCCTGGCGGGCCACTCTGGGGTCAGAGGTGGGCGGTGGGATGGGACAGGTGCCTGTGACGGAGTAGGCACCCCGGCCGCTACATCCCCTCCTACCCTTGTTCTGACCGCTCCATTTGTGCTCCCCCACCGCTCCCTGAACTTGTGCAAGGACAGAATATTCTGACGAGTGTGCCTTTCTTCTCATCCTAGGGACAGCTCCCAGGCCTTTGTTTAGCATGTTAGATGCCCCAGGATGCACGAATAACAGCAGAAGTCAGGGTCGAGGTGGCAGTACTAACAACAGGGTAGCAAGCACATGGGGTTTCGGATGGACCACACACTGTTCTCAGTGCTTGTGCTTAACCCTTATGGCAACTTTATGAGGCACTGCTATCATAATTCCTATTTTTACAGAATAGGAAACTAAGGCACAGAGAGGTTGAGAAACTTCCCTAAAAGTCACACAGCTCCAGCACTGGGAGTTGAACCCATGCAGTCAATGTCTTCAATGCTATGCTCTGTTGCTGCTTCACTAGTAAGAAGTGCATCACATATAAGCTGTGTGAGCTGTATGGAGCTAAGAAAGCCAGAAGGATTTAGGAAGAAAGAGCCCTGGGGTGAGACCACACAGTAATGGTGGGACTCAAACTCCAATGTAGCTTCCTGACTACAAAAACTTACTCTTTTCACTAATCTATCCCCAGAGGAAAAGGTTCCAAGCTCAGGCCATTTCAGGGTAAGGAAGGAGTTGGCTGGCTGTATTTCCAGAAGCTTCCAGAAGGGGCAGCTTTACTTATGACATCTTATGTCTAAATCAAGTCAAGCCATTTTTGAGCCAGGATATTGCTATTTAAAGGAATCCCTTTTGCCTTCCCCGCCCCTCCCAAGGCCAAGACTCTCTCCCTAGTTTACCTTCTGCGTTAGTGACGCACAGAAGATGGGGCCAAATCAATTCAGGAAGAATCGATAGCACCGTCCTGGCGGACGTGCCTCTGCCCAGCGGCTAGGCTGCTGCGACCTGCCTGTGGGAGTTAACGCGGGGGAAGTCACCCCCGGGGCCTGCGGGAGGGTGGCCCGCGGCGAGGACGCTGCTGCACAGTGGGGCACAGAAGTGCACGCAGAGTCTCGAGGGACAGTGGCCTGGGGGCGTGCCGACCTCCCATTTTGTACGGCAGGCTTGGAAACAGCCACCCTCCTCCTCCCAACTTGAGCTGCCTCAGCTAAAGTGCAGCCCTGCCAGTGTGGACTCCGCGTTTTGCCACCCCGGGCAGGGAAGGTCTGAAGGGGCCATTGATTCATCGGAGTCCTGACTTCACGTCTGACTGGAGGGGCAGGATCCAAGCCCACGTGGGGAGAAGCGGGACAGAAGCCAGCAGGGATGGGGAAATGGGGAATTGATTCTCCGTAAAGGTTTTTTTTTAAAGAAGAGATTCGAGTCAAAGAATTGGTAAACATAGTGGGGCATCCACGATGGGGGAGGATAATGGAGCTACCAGAATGTGTGTGTGTATGTGTGTGTGTGTAGAGGATATTCTGTTTAACAGGCATTTACTGAGCATCTACTCCTTTTTGGGCTACCTAAAACTTGAGATAGGAACGTGACAGCACCTTAGAGGTGGAAGAGTTCAATTTGCACAAGCAAGACCCATTCTGTTCCCATCAAGGTCCTAGCACGGGAACGTCCAGCCCCCCTTGGCGGAGACGCTGGCTGCCCTGCCTATTGTTGCTAGTTCTTGTCATTAGATGACTTTTTCTTTGGTTGAGCCAATGAATGTTACTCTCTGTGATTTCCAGTTTTGTTTTCAAGACCTACCCATCTGCTCCTCCATGTGCCAGTTTGACATATACTTGAAGACAGCTTTTGGGTTCTGCTTCTTCACATTAAATAGAAAGAGAAGACAGCCTCTTAGAACCTCAGAGTGAACTCCTCTTTTCTTTGTGTTCCTGCTGTGTGTGGTAAATGCCTCTCTTTCAGCCCTCGACGCGCTGGCTCTGATTATCTTCATACTCAGGGGCTACTGATTTTTACTGAGCAACTCCTTTCTGCCAGATGTTGTAGTGGGAAATTCCATGAGATCTTTTGTTCAGTCCTCATTCCAATTCCCTGATGTAGGTAGAGTTACACCCTCTTTGCAGATGAGAAAATTGAGGCTCAGAAAGAGGAAGTGGCTTCACTTCTTGGTCAGTTTCCTTATCTATATAATGTGGGTATTCATACTGCCCTTGGAAGGCAGTTAGTTGAAAGGAGTAAACAGGTGAAATGTACTATGGCACATAGTAGGTGTGCAATAAATGGGAACTGTTTTTATCGTAATAATCTTTGGGGTAATTAACTTGAATGATGGCTGCTGCTCTTTATCCCCCAAGCTCTCTGTCACCCCAGAGTCTCTAGAATTCCCACTCTTACAAAACAGGCATCTATTCAAGTTGCCTCCAAGGGAAGAGGGCAATCCCAGGCACCGTGGGGGCTAGCACGCCCACCCAGAGGTGCTGCTCTCGACGTGGCTCAGGCCTCCGTAACCTCCTCCCTGCCTCTGTCTTGCTCTCTCTGCAGTGATCCGGGCCAAGGTTGTGGGGAAGAAGCTGGTGAAGGAGGGGCCCTTTGGCACGCTGGTCTACACCATCAAGCAGATGAAGGTGAGTGACATCACCAGCCTGGCTCCAGGAGGGTTTCTGGGTTTTTGCCAGAAGAGTCCTGGCCAAGGGAGGCAAAGTAGGTTGGAACGGGGATGTGTGTTTGCTCAGTGTCTAAGCCCAGCCAGCCCCAGCCCTTCCGCCTGCTGCAGAGGGAGCTGCCGAGGCAGCAGAAAGGGATGGGCGGGGAGGGGGCATGGGCTGCTCTGCCCTAGAGCCAGTGCAGGTGGAGTCACGCAGTGGAGTCACTTGCTAGGAGGCTGAGCTCTGGACGCAGACGGCACACGGCCTCGTTACCTGGTAACCTCGAGACCTTGGTCGAGTCACTGCCCCTCTCTGGGCTCTGGTCTTCCCAATAGTAAAATGAGGATGGGACTAGCTAGATCGCCTCTATGGGCTCTTCCGAGCTCTGACTTCCTGGGATTCAGTGGTGCCTCCAGGTGTCGTGCAGTCATTGAGGGCACAGCGTAGGTTTGCACCTCTCAGATCTTTGCATTAACCTGTGCTGATCACAGGAACTTCATCCTAAGGTAGGAACTGTACCTTCTTTCCCTACCTTCCCAGCTCTGATTGTCTTTTTGCAACCCAGCTGGTCAGCAACGTTCACTGAGCATGTCACCAAGCATGTGAAGCGCATTAAGGAGGTATGCCTTGAACAGCAGATTTGTAATCTAGAGAACCTGTGTCCTCGTCTCGGCTTCACTCCTAAATGGCCCATTAACCTTGGGCCCATTAACTTTGGCTGCACCCCTTTTCCTGAGCCTCAGAGTTGCCATCTGTTTACAGCGCAGGCTTGGGCTCGCTGCCCCTAAGAGCTCGTCCAGCCCCGGCATTCGGATTGCCCTGGGACACGAGCAGGGGTTCTTGCGTGCAGGAGCTGGTGGTGGCTGCTGGAAGGCTGCACTTCCATTAGCCCAGCAGAGAGGACTGGGCTTCACCTTGAATAACTCAGCAACTGGCCCCTCGCCCTGCCTTTGCAAGGACCTCCCTACGTGCAGGACTCTGTGCCAGGAGCCAGGATGGCCATGAGGGAGAGAGGGCTTCTACCTTCAGGAACTGTAGTCAGGTAGGGAGAGAAGAGACATAGGCGTGACTCTTTAGAAGTTCGATATGAGATGTGCTCGGGTTCAAGAGAACCCTCCAGCCTTTTGCTCATATTTGTGTCCCCAGCAATTAGGGTGGGACCTAGCATGGAACAGGGACATGGTGACTACTTATCCATCTGATGGGGGCATGAGGGCAAGGCCCCATGGCCTGAAGACTCCCCAGAGGGGAAAGGCCTTAACATCCAGGTGAGTGACGCAGCCCACGAGTGGTACCCAGCCGTCCCAGAGGCTGCCTGCCAGGCTTCATTATTCCTGCGTCCTAAGGCCTGAGGCTAGATGTACTCATTTTGTGAAACCTGTTGCTTTGGATTCAATTCTGGAAACATCCACAGCCTTCTGGTTATGTAATGTCCAGAGTCAGCCCTGGCCAGTTGCCCTTGGCTGCCTAAGCTTGGTCATGAGACCAGCTTATGTCTTCAGACAGCCCTGGGGAGAGAGGCATGGGCAGAGGGGGGCCAGCAAGAGCAACAACAACCCAGAAAACCCACTTTGCAACCTCTGGCAGGCAGCGAGGGAATGCCAGAGCATATTAGACCGAAGCAGAGGTTCAGAAAACACATTCAGCCGCCTGCTCTGGAGCAGTCCTCATTAGGAGACACAGGGCTGGCAGAGAGCTGCGAGGGAAATCGATGGGAGGTGGCAGTTCCTAACCTTGCAGCTCCCCTCTTGCCATCGGGGCCTGGGGACCAGGGTGGCCAGAGCCCCTTCCTGTGGGCAGAGTCCCATTGCCCCCTTGCTGGTGTCAGACCAGCCACAGGGGGTGGCTGTTTAGAGACCAAAAGCATTTGTTCACCCATCAGTGTCAGAACCTGCACTCCCACACCCCCACTCCCCCACTCCCCAGCTGGAGGGCTCAGGTTTTCCACTCACCATCCTTCCCTGAGGGTCACGGTGCTGGGCATTAGGTGGAAAAACCTTCTTTTTACTTCTGACAAAGGCCCAAAGGGGAAATGACTTGCCCAGAGTCATGCATTTAATTAAGGGCTGATCTGGCCCCCAAGCTGAGGCATCTGGATTCCTTCCCAGTCCTGTGTTCTTTACTCCCCAAATCTCCCTGCCACCTTCCTTTAACCATCAACCACTATCTAATGCCTTTTATTCACTCTGCCCCTCCTACCAACCTGTGTTATGACCCATAGAACCGATCAGTGCCCTTCTATCCAGAGAGGCCACTGGATTCTGCTCACCTCCAGGCGCTGGCCTGAAAGTCGGAGAAGGTTCAGGCTAGGTGTAGAAGCAGGAGTCCGTCCATCCGTCCTCCCAGCCCCCCTCCCTTTCTGTGCTTAGCACTGTGATGTGAGTGGTGGATACGAAGATAATGCTGTTCTCCTTATGATAATATTCCACATGGGTAACATTTCCTGAACATTTGTTGTGTGCATTCTGCTAAGCCTTTGCATAGATCAGTCCTTACACTAACACTCTGGAATAGATCCACCTTTCCTCTCTTTGACAGGTGAGGCAACCAAGATTTGGAAGGTCACACAGCAGTCAAGATCAGATGGCTAGAAAGTAGCAAGTCTGAGCTAAAGTCTAAAGCCTTTGCCTACAGGAGATAACAGAGCAGTGGAGCACCTACTTTCAGGGCTGCCCTCACCCCATCTGTATCTATTTTCCCCAGGGAAACAAAAAGAGGTTTGTTGGGTTGTATCCCACAGCAGCACAGCTCTTGACTTGCAACATCCTGCAAAGGGTGTATCGGAAAAATCTTTGCAGAGAGGAAGGGGGAGAGGCCAGAGAGGCAAGCCTGCGTGAGTTTTGGCACTGGTCCCTGGGAGGCTTTGTTCTAGTGGATTAGAGAGTCTGGAGAGTCAGATGGGGTGAGCACGGGCTCCCTTAGAGCAGGGCTAAAGGAACTTGGAGAACCCAAGAATCTGAGCCGCCCTGTCTCTGGCCTCTCTTCTCTCACTGATGACAGGCAGGCAGACCTTCTCCCATCTGCTCTGCTGACTCCAGAGCCTCTGACTCCTCTCTCAGGCACAGCTTGAGCATGCAGAGACCCATGGGAGTGTGTGTGAGGCGGGCAAGGGTGTCAGAATGTTGAGGGAGCTTACTGCAAACCCAAACTTGGAGATTATCTGGGGCTGAGGCCCTGGGCTGTGGTGCAAAGGTGGAAGTTTCCAGAACTGGCCACTTTAATCTGTGGGGACCTCATCTCCCATCAGGACCATGAGAAAGTGATCTACTGTGCCAGGAGCTGCTGTTTGTGCAGTGGGGACATGCTCTCAGGCTGGCTACAAGGGACAGCACGTAGGGGACATTATGTCCCAGCTGGGCCTGGGAGGGTCCCATGGGGTGGCGCCTTGGTCATGTGCTTTGCATGTCCTGACTGTAGGCAGGACAAATCTGCCAGGCTGTTGGAATGCTTGGCCCCCAGGGACTTCCTCCTGCAGTGGTTTGTCTAATCACATAAGCAATGGAGAGTCTCGCCTGTGAAGCTCTATCTGGAATCCTCTTTGACCACCCCCAGCCCAAGGGAACCATGCTCCTCTCCTCCCAATGCCTGTGACTCTTCATGGTTCAAGACTCATCTAGCTCTCTGTAGAGTCTGACTGCATGTTCACATGCCCCGCCTCCCCAGCTCTGTAAGAGAAAGAGCATGTGCAGTTGGTTTCTCAGTCACGTACCTAGTGTCTGCAGACCTCAGTAGCTTGGTCTGTAAATAAGTTGTGAGTTTAAATGAGTCCAAGATGCAAACCAGCACCCAGAACAATGCTGATCTTTGGTAGGCATGCAAGAAATATTTGACATAATGGTGGCACTTCATGTTGTCAATGTAGAGCGAAGACCAGACATTCCTTTAGAAATAGACCAATGTCCCCAGACTCAGAAACTTCTTTCTTACATTGTTTGTCCCTTCACCCCAAGGGAAGCTAACTTCTTGGAACTTTGTGTAGATAACTACCAAGAAGAGGGCCTAGAGGCACACAGAATCTAGTTGGAAAAGAATAGCCTATGTTTGAAGTTCCAAACCAGCTTTAACTACTTTTGCTAAGAGATGAGGATAGGCAAAGGTGGTTAGGAAGAAGGGAACCAAACCCTTTCCTCCTCTGCTCATGAATTTTAGTGCAACTGGTTTTAAGGTAACCTTACTGAATGCTGTGTGCCAAGTGCTATTCTCAGTCATCGAATTCCCAAAAACCCCTTATGAAGTAACTTTGCCCCATTTTACAGATGGAGAAACTGAGGCGGGCCTCAGTTGCTAAGAAGTGGCAAAAACAAGATTCAAACTCTGGCTGTTGGTCTCCAGAGCCTGGATTTACCACTAATCTTCCACGAGGATTAGTTTACCTCTTGATCACCTCTAACATCTTTTCCAACTCTGAGATTCTCTGATTTTAGGATATTATAAACCTCTTATAACCCTCCTAAATGTGTCAGACCAATTCTAGATCTCTATGATTGCAGATATAACAGTACTTTTAGGATCAATTTGTAGATTTAAGGTAGAAGTATTATAAAGAAAAGACAACTAAATGAGTAAAATCTACCCTTACCATATTGCCATTTTCAGAACCCCAAAATGCAGCATTGTGTTTATCAGCCCCCGTCATTTGTAACGTATCAACATTTCGACTCTGTGTGCAAGTGCTAGAAGCAATGTTTAAACACAATTCCTGCAAACTTAAAAGCAGCAGTGATGCCAAGCTGATTTCAGCGAGTTATTACAGAGCAGCTCAAGGGACTGCTGGACCCTAAACAGGGGTTTGATTTTCACCCATTAAACAGGGGGGTGGTCAACAGGAAAGACCGACACAGAAGGAACTGAGGTTCCAATGGACTGGGACCAAAAGACTTAGAGTGAGAGCTCAGTTGAAGTATTTGCCAAAACCTCAAGGATCGCCTACACAAAAATAAGTCACTTGGCACAGAAGTAAGTGTAGGGCATGTTCTTGGAAGGCCACGCTCGATGGCATGCCTACGGCGTCACTCTTAAACGTGGCTCCTGTTAAAGCCGGAAAGGCACCCTTCATCACTGAGGAAGTCACAGTCAGGACCTGACACGCCCCACTCCCCCGAGTCATAACTGAACACCGAGTGTGGACGGCACTTCTCGGAGCAGGTGGCTGCGTGTCCTAGCTCAGCTGGCAAGCCTCGGGGAGACGAGGGGTTCAGGAGGGGAGACCCTCTGGGTCAATCAGAACAGTGTACCCCTCAAACAAGGCAGAGGCCCACAAACTCTGTAGATCCAAAAGACCGCTTTACAATGTCAAGGTCCTTGTGGACCACCTACCCCCACCAACTAGTTGCCACTTAAAAGAAGATGAGGGGAGAAACCAAGCTCACAGACCGAATGGGAAGCATTTAGATGAGATACCAACAAAGTGATGTCTGGCTTTGTTTTAATTACCGTCAGTTGGCCGAGTGCGGTGGCTCATGCCTGTAATGCTAGCACTCTGCGATGCCAAGGCAGGAGGATTGCTTAAGCTCCGGAGTTGCAGACCAGCCTAAGCAAGAGCAAGACCCAACCTCTACTAAAAATAGAAAAATTAGCTGGGCATCATGGCACACACCTGTAGTCCTAACTACTCGGGAGGCTAAGGCTGGAGGATTGCTTGAGCCCAGGAGTTTGAGGTTGCACTGAGCTACGACAACACCACTGTACTCTACCCAGGGTGACAGACTGAGACTCTGTCTTAAAAAAAAAAAAAATTACCATAAGTAAATTAACAATGCATGCCAGCAATGAAAGTAGAGACACTGCCCTTTTGTAAACCCCTGGGACAGGTGCAGAGAGCACCAGTGGTCCAGGGCCCACGTACTCTGACAACGGGGGGATGATGGGATTGGGCAACACCTCGACGCCCCGCCCTGCTCTTCCCAGATCCCACAGTGAACAGCGTTGGCCTGGCAGATCCGGGCCTGTGTGATGCTTGTGGACTTGACCTGGAATCACAAAGTGGACACAGCCTCAGGCACGTTCACACCAGTGACTCCGAGCACCTGCTGACAGGTGTGGCATAGTAGCCAGAGATGGAAATGGCATTTGCCTGCACCACAGGCCATTGGCGTCCTCCTGAGGCTGCCGTGGCAGCTGTCCTAGGATAAGGGTTAAGAACATGGGCTCGGAAGGCAGATTCTGCTGCTTACAACCCTTGCTCTGCCATGTCCCAACTGTGTGGCCTGAGACAAGCCACTTAACTGGCTGTGCTCAGGCTCCTCATCTACAAAATGTGTGTAATAGTTCCCGCCTCTTAGGGGTGTCATGGGGATTAATGGGTTAATATTAGAGCAGGGTTTCTCGACCTCGGTACTATTGACATCTGGGGCCAGACAATTCATTGTTTTGGGGGCTGTCTTATATGTAGGATGTTTAGCAACATCCCTACCCTCTACTCACTACTGGGACAACCAAAATTGTCTCCAGACATTGCCCAATGTTCCAAATGTTTCCTAGGGGAGTAAATTTACCTCCAGTTGAGAACCACTGTATTAGATTATGTTGTAGATAAAATGACCCAATATCAGCAGTTGCATAGAGTTCTACCTAATAATTTTAAAATATTCAGTTAAAAATCTTGGAGTTTTGTAGACGTGTTTGCATGCTTCATCTGGGATAGAGGAACGTGGTGCCTTCCCTGGATTCTTAGGAGAATAAAAACATGGAAAACGCTGAGCTCAAGTTTGGCTTTCAACAGCCAAGCAGAATTTCTGTAAAATGGGGTTACCAATACCCACCTCCCTAGGGTTCTTGTACGGATACTGTGAGGGAGACGTGAGTGAGAATGCTTTTGTACGCTGAAAAGTGTCACAGGGATGTCATGAGAACGCTGGCTGGCTGTCCTTGTGGAGCTCAGGGCCTGAGGTTGACAAAGTGGGAGGACCCTTGTCACAGTGACTTCTTTGGATGCTTGAAGAGATGTTGGGATGTGAGAAGTGTGAGCCAGAGGAGTGCTGAGGGAAGTTGGAATTAGGGCAGGGTGCAGCTGGCTGGACAGGAGTGTTTCTCTGGGAAGGCACCAACCTGGCTAGACAAAGGACAGGTGGCCTCGTGTGGGGTGAAGGGGGCCCTGGGGTGGGGCGGTCAGTGACCAGCCACTCGATGGCCGAATTGGGGAACCAAACTAGATTCCCTTAGACCAAATGGCAGTATGCTTTCTAGACATGGGCCTCCTCTCACTCATGTGTTCCTTTTATTTTATTTGATTGATGCATAATATATGAACACATTTTTGGGATATATGTGATATTTTGATATTTTCATATAATGTATAATAATCAAATCAGGGTAATTCGGATATCCATAACCTTAAACATTTATCTTTTCTTCATGCTGGAAACATTTAAATTATTCTTTACAAGTTATTTTGAAATATACAATAATTATTTACTATATTCACTCTACTGGTTTATTGAACACTAGGTCTTCCATCTACCTGCATTTTTGTACCCATTAATCAGCCTCTCTTCTCTCCCTGCCCCCACACTTCCCAGACTTTGGTAACCACCACACTTCTCTCTAGCTGCCAGAGATCCACTCTCTTAGCTCCCACATATGAGTGACAACATGCGGCACTTGTCTTTCTGTACCTGGCTAATTCCACTTAACATGATGACCTCCAGTTCCATCCATGTTGCTACACATGACAAGATTTCATTATTTTTATGGCTGAATCATATTCCGTTGTGTACATACACCACATTTTGTTTATCCATGCATCCACTGATAGGTCCTTGGGTTGATCCCACATTTTGTTTATTGTGAATAGTGCTGCAATAAACATGGGAGTGCAGACATCTCTTCAATATATTGGTTTCCTTCCTTTCGGATGTGCACCCAGTAATGGGATTGCTGGATCCCACGGGCGTCCAAACTGGAAAGGAAGAAGTCACAATGTTCCTTTTGCCCACAGATGTACCGAGGCTTCACCAAGATGCCCCACGTGCAGTACATCCACACGGAAGCTTCCGAGAGTCTCTGTGGCCTTAAGCTGGAGGTCAACAAGTACCAGTACCTGCTGACAGGTAATGGCCAACTCTCGCATCTAGGCCAGGGCTTGGCCACTGGCCAAACGTGTCCACTGTTTCTTCACTTTAGCAGAACAGATAAGGACTAGTTGAGTTAGCAGTGTCCTGAGGACTCTTGCCAAGTGTCCATTTACGTTGTACAGAGTCCTTAGGGTTGAATCCATCTAGCTTGCCTAGGACTAAGAGCTTGAGGCTCCTACACTGAGGCTGGGTTTTAGTCTTAGCTCCACTACTGCCTCTGTGGAGGAAATCTCCTAATTTTGTAGTTTCTCAGCTCTACTATAAAGGAAAGGGGATTGCCTATTCCTTTCAACCTCGTGGTCAACCTACTAGGTCTGTCTTTGAAAGTTATCCACCTTTAGGTATTCAGCGTGGTAAAGGAAAAAGCAAAACCAAAAAAGCCATCATGAGGGGAGCTAAGAGCTGGTCTCTAGTGCTAGCGCCACGACTTAATGGCTCTGGGACCTTTGACAGATCGCGTAAGCTGGCTTCATTATCCCCATCTGGAAAATGGGGCCACAGTCCATCTTAAAAGGTGTTGGGTCTGCAAGGCCCAAGTGGGAGTGCGGCAGGTGTGATAATCCTTCCCCTTCTGGCTGTGCTCTGGACAGAATAACTCTCCCCTTGTCGTGGTCTTGCCTCCTCCAGGCCGTGTCTATGACGGCAAGATGTACACGGGGCTGTGCAACTTTGTGGAGCGGTGGGATCAGCTCACCCTCTCCCAGCGCAAGGGCCTGAACTATCGGTATCACCTGGGCTGCAACTGCAAGGTAAGCCCTGGGGTTGGGGGAGGGGAGGAGGGCGCTCCTGCTGTATTGGGTGCAAGCCCACGTGTACCTGGCCAGGACAGAGGGGCACGTCCGAGCAGATGGGCACATCTGAGCAGAGGTGCTAAGAAAGGTTATCCCCAGGCTGGGCAGTGAAGAAGGCAGGGAAAATGCCTTTCTGCTGTAATCTGCTGCCTCCACGATGCCCACTTGGTAGCTGCCAGGCCACGAGGAGGCCTCTTCAGTGTCCCTAGCCCCTGCCTGCAGTTCAAGGCAGGTAAAGGATCCGTACACTGGCAGGTTCTGCCAAGTGGTCCCCGAGTGGGCTCACCCTGGCAGCTGACTCGTTGGTGGCCCTCACCCCAGGTGGGCAAGCTGGTGCAGGACTGCTGATGCCAGACACTGTGGAAGGTCTCTTTCCAAGCAGGCCCAACCCCTTTACAAGTATAGGGCCAAGGCACAGCCTTCCTGCTATGGGTGGGAGTTGGGCGATTCTCTTACTTAATCTTTAGAACAACCCTATGTGGCTTTAAGTACTACTATCCCCATTTTACAAATGAAGAAATAGAGGCTCAGAGAGTTTAAGTACCTAGCCCAAGGTTGCACAGCTTACGGAATCTGGTTTCCAGCCTAGAACTGCTGGACTCCAAAGTTTATGCTTTCGTCTTTCTAATTCCTCAGTTCCCTAAGACAGCTGAGATCTCCCATCCTTGCCAGTTAGCATTTGTGCGGGACAAGCCCTCTCAAATGTCTAATTCTGCCACTTACTATATATGTGACCTGGAGCAAGTTACTTAACCTCTCTGAGCCTCTATTTCTTATTCTGTAAAAGGAAGATAAAGCTGTTATGAGAATATATGGGAATAACGTAGAGGCACTTAGCAGAATGTCTGGTACACAGAAGGTGCCCAGTGAATGTTAGCTAGTGTCACGCGCATTATTCTCACTAAGGGGCCGAAAGGGCTCCCCCCGCAGTGGTCCTGGGGGCTGAATGCCCACTCAGGAAGCATCAGGCACACCCTGGCAGAACCCACCAACCGTTGCCTGTTATCTAATTGCAGATCAAGTCCTGCTACTACCTGCCTTGCTTTGTGACCTCCAAGAACGAGTGTCTCTGGACCGACATGCTCTCCAACTTCGGCTACCCCGGCTACCAGTCCAAACACTACGCCTGCATCCGGCAGAAGGGCGGCTACTGCAGCTGGTACCGAGGATGGGCCCCCCCGGACAAAAGCATCATCAACGCCACAGACCCCTGAGCGCCAGACCCTGCCCACCTCACTTCCCTCCCTTCCCGCTGAGCTTCCCTCGGACACTAACTCTTCCCAGATGATGACAATGAAATTAGTGCCTGTTTTCTCGCAAATTTAGCACTTCGAACACTTAAAGAAAAGTCTATGGGGTTTATTTGGAACTATCCTCCTGGCCCCACCCTACCCATTCTTTTTGGTTTTGACATCACCCATTTCCACCTGGGAATTTCTGGTGCCATGCCAGAAAGAACGAGGTATGCATACTCCTTCTTCTTCGTGATAATATAATCTCTATTTTTTTAGGAAAACAAAAATCGAAAAACTACCCCCTTCGGGCATTGTAATCCCTACCCCTCTTTCTTCTTCCCCCACCCCCTCTGCCCTCCGCCCTCCTCCTCCATCCCAGTGCTTAAAGGACCCAGACAAGGAAGCTGCTGAGAGGCCAACTGTTTCAGGATCAGTCAGGGGCAGCACGCAGACAGACTCGAGGTGTGTGAAAGAAAGATCTCGTAGACCGAGGAGCTGCTACTGCGTGTCCCAAGCAGGCTGTGGCTATCCGTGTCTTGCATGTCAGAGGCAGGCAGGGAGGGAAGAAACCGCCAGAGAGGGTGGGAGATGACACAGCACACACACAGCGTCCCCAGCCCAGTGATGCTTGGGTCGACCAGATGTTTCTGGGTCTGGAGCAAGCAGCCCAGGCCTTGCAAACAGAGCTTTCTTAGTTGGTAAAGACTTAAACACCCGCCTGAGGTCAGGAGGCAACTTGCCTCCTTTGTGCAAAAGCTCAGGTGAAAGACTGAGATGAATGTCTTTCCTCTCCCCGCCTCCCACAAGATTTCCTCCTGGAAACCTCTTCGGTAGACGTGGCCAGGAGCTTGCCTTTGTGTAAATTGGAGAAGTACACGCACCATACACTATCCACAGATATAGCCAAGTAGATTTGGGTAGAGAATACTATTTCCAAAGTAGTGTTTAGCTCACCTAGGGGGATGTGTTTGTATACACATCTGCATATACCCACACGGGGACATAAGCTAATTTTGTTTTTTTTATAGGACACAGAATTCTGTTCAATGCTGTTAAATACGCCAATAGTTTAATCTCTTCTATTTTGTTGTTCGTTGCTTGTTTGAAGAACATCATGACATTCCAAGTTGACTTCTTTTTTTTTTCATTGTAATTAAAATTTGAAATTCTGAACACCCTCGGCACCCTCTCTTCCCCATAACTGGGGTCACCTGACCTCTGTCCCCGTCCTCTTCTCCTGCTTCCTGTTTGGGGCCTTCATTTAACTGCCTTACTGGCTGGCGTGGCTCGGATAGCAGACGGGCGTCGGTGTGGGTCGAGGGTCTGGGTGCAGAGGGGACAGCTGCAGAGTGCCCTGCCTGGGCGAGACGGCCACTGCCCCCCGGTTTGGAGATCGCTTGGTCCCCACTGCCCAGCTCACTGGTGGGCAAATGCCACCCCCTGAGGTCCTCACCTCGTGGAACCGAAAACGTCGGCCACTGGGGAAGCCGGACTCTGCAACCAGCTGTAGGGTTTTTGTTGTGTTGTATGAAATAAAACTATAATATAAATTCTCTTATTAAATGAAATTATTTTTAAGTTTTAGTGTCAAAAGTGAGATGCCAAGAGTAGGGGATAATGTATATTTCACAGAGCTGGCGACGGTCGGATGGGGTCATTTCACATGACTGCTCTCTCTTTTTTTCAGATTATGGGGGTGTATTCACCCTCTGCTAGCATTTATAAATCTTCAGCTCATTCCACTTTAGGAAACCGAGCTGCCAACTGAAACAGGAGAAGAGAAAATAGAGATGCAGCCAACACACTGTAGTGTCTTACACACCCACACAAATGCCCGGGCAAGGTGTTTGGCAGAGCCCCAGAGCAGGAAGGCAGTGCAGGTGTTGGGTTTCCTTAGGATCGACTGTGTTCCCTTGTGCCTGTCCCTTGTGGTCATGCCATTTGGCAGAGCGGGAGATGGGAGCAGAGGGGGCTGAGGCCAGCAGGCCAGTGGTTTTAAAGGGATGAGCTCAGACTCGGTGTTTGGGGATTGTCTTTATTTCAACCTCAAAGTCTCTCGAGGTGGAGTCCAGCCCACGCAAGTGCCCTCCCGCAAGCGGACGTCGGCATCTCCTCTGTGAGGCATCTGGCCCTTCGCTGTCCCTGCTGTGTGGTCACCCCCGCTCACACAAAGAGGGACTTGGGTGAAGCCCGAGCACGAGGCATCTGGAGTTTCCCTGCACGGTAGCCAAGTCAGAACCACAGCCCCACTGGGCAGGCCTTGGTGAGCAGGTCCTGGGCAAAGGAGGGTCTTTTACGAAGCAATGTGGTCAGAGGGCGGTTTTTGAGCTTTCTATAAGCTATAGCTTTGTTTATTTCACCTGTTCACTTACTGTATAATTTAAAGTCATTTATGTAGCTGAGACACTTCCGTATTTCAATCATATCGTGAATGTTTTATTTTGCTAAATCTTGTGTCATGTGTAGGCTGTAATATGTATACATTGTGTTTAAGAGAAAAAGAAAAACAGAAACCCACATGCCGCCATTTTCCCCGAATCAAATTCTACAGTGGAATGGAGAGTAAAATACTTCTACGGGGCAGGCGGCCAGACTGGCGATTGGGAAAATCAGAAGGACCTAGTCACTGAGACTCCCCCAGCCTCCTCCCTGTTGGGATCCCCATGGTTTGAGGAGGAGGAAGGACATAGGAAGAAGTGGAAAGTCTGTTCACATCCTTGCTCCCTATCTACTGACCCTGGGTAGTCTGCTACTCACTCTCATTTCCTTTTTCCCCAAGACCCTTTGACCACCCAACTGGGAAGCCAGGATTCCTCCAACAAACCCAAGGCCATGGGAGCCGTGATTCCAAGTTCTCTGTGCCTCCTTTGGGTGTCGCTTCTGCCTCCCAACCAAGGAAGCCCCAAACCCAGGCCCCTGCCTCTCAGGCCAGGGCTCTGACTTGGCCAGGGGAGGTAAGACTAGGAGACCCTCCCCCGGTCCCAGACTTGCCTCCTGGTGGTTGAGCTACAGCCATGGGCACCATTTTTTACAGCATCATGCCTGGACAGTTAAAGAAACAAATGACTTATTGGAATAGCTCTGTCTAGGAGCCACTGGGGCCCCAGGAGGTACCGCCCTGGCTCTTCCCCTCCTCTTGTGTATGACGAGCAACAGTGTGGATTATCCCAAGGTGACACCCAAGTGTTTGGCTCCTGGCCGCCTAAAGTAGAAATATCACTGGAGTATTTTTATCAGAGGGAAACACTATAAAAATCTAATGGCAAAAGCAAAACAAAATGGGGGAGCATAAGTCAAGTAGATATCATATCAACAACTTCCCAATTGGCTTTTTGGAGGTGAGAGGAAAGGAAGAACTTAGAGAATGGTTTATGTTTTGGGGAGTGGGGGCATCTTAGATTCTCCTGTGCCCCCAACTTTCCCTGTGGCCAGTCTGCTGTCCTGAAACCCAGAAGTGATGGAGAGAAACCAACCAGAGAAAACCCTGTCTAGAAGGAATGTATTTGTTGCTAAATTTTGTAGCACTGTTTACAGTTTTCCTCCATGTTATTTATGAATTTTATATTCCGTGAATGTATATTGTCTTGTAATGTTGCATAATGTTCACTTTTTATAGTGTGTCCTTTATTCTAAACAGTAAAGTGGTTTTATTTCTATCACGCATCCACTGCCTCTTGCCTTGTTGTGTCCTCACGGCCACTGGGGGTTATACAGACACCAGAGGGCCTTCACATCTGTCCTGCTGCCCCAATTCCAGGCCTGTGCACATTCCCTCCCCAACCCACTTCTACAGCCTTGCCCCCCTCCGCCCCAGTCCTTTTCCCTTGGCAGGAGCAATTTCAGAAGAGGTAGCCTACATTTCCTCCTGGCTGCTAATCCAGCCATGACCTTGATCCCAGACTCTATTGCCAGGGTTCTTCGTAGTTCTACAAGATCTAGATTCTCTATCCAACCACTCATGGGTGGGGGTGCAGGTACCCTCGGACTGGGGCCCTGACTCATCCTTCCTTGTTTTCTTCCTAAGAATCCCAACCTGGTGGAGGTTGGGGAGGGAGGCCTTGATGTCAACTGCCTGCTTGAAATTCCGAGTATGGTTCAGCCAGGTTGGGGATGCCAGGAACTGCTGAGGTTTCACAACAGCTGGTGGCCCCTTCCAGAGCGTAAAGAAGGGCCCGTCACCCTCAGTGTCCTGGACTGGCCACAGACTTCTCATGCAACTTGCACCTCACCATTGACAACGTTTCAGGTTATAGCTTTTGCTCCCACATGCCCGGCACAGTGCTTTACACTCGTGACGATGTGAAAGCTCAACAATTTCATGAGGTTGTTCTACTGTCATCCACAGTTTCTAGCTGAGGAAGTCAAGGTTCACAGAGATTAAGTCATTGCCCAAGAACTAGTACGCAGACAGAATTGCGATTCAAACTCAGGCTGGTTTGATGATAAGCCCCGACTTTTCTCCACTGTAGTCACACTTTGTTGGAATGTGATGGGTTTCACATGTGCCCTTCTTACTATAAACAGCACATTCTGGATTCTCTGACACTCACTGGATCAGATATAAGGGAAAGGCAATCAGTGGAAAACCTCTGCTTGGTTAGACTGCTCCCACTTAGAACCCGTAGTCCTACCTGTCAATGTCTCCAAACAGGGTTGTTCCAGCTCAGCAGCTTGAGCTCGAATTCTACAATCAGGCCACAGTCCCCAGCTGGGACTATTGCATACCACACTAATTATTCTGTTTCCTGAGACTCGCAACCTCTACAAGTCCAAGCACAAAGCCACAGCCGGCATTCCTTTGACCAGTTTAGCAAGACCACCTGCCACACAGCAGGACTGTTCCAGCTGCCCACAGCTCCTGCACCCATCTTCTTCCGGCTGCAGGTGGAGAACTCTCCACCCCATTCAGAAAGACGTTAGCCTCTCTCCACCAGGTATCCTCCAATTGGGAGGCTTTACCATGTACTCCGAACTAAGCCCCACCTGCTTCCCAGAGACAACCGCAGGTGTATTCAAAAGTTAGAAAGTGAAGAGGACATGGAAGGAAACTGCCCTTCAACAATCGCTGCAAACGAGTATTACTGCTTTTTATTAAAACACAAGTTGAAACCAGGTCCCAGGCTCAAATGAAATAACATCCTGCCTTGAAAACATCTTTTACCTTTATAATCAATCTCTGGCTCCAACATGCCAGCTCAAGTAGTCCCCTGATTTGTTGAAAGTTCCAGAGGTCCCCCCCAAATGCTGTCCACCTTTGCCATTTGTCCTACTGCCTGAATTTCACCTGGGGAGGTGACTCTTCCCCCAGGAAAGCCGGGCATCCCCACAGGACACTGGGGCTCTTCCTCAGAGTCCAGGTGGTCAAGGAGCGACAACCGAGCCCTGGGGACTCAGACATCTTGTTCATACCACACTATGAAACAGAGTAAAGAAGGGCACTCACCATTGGCTTGTGGTTGGGAAAAAATGTTTGCTCCACCAGCGGGAACTTCTCAGGGCCCAGGGAATGGAAGATCTTAATGAGCTGAGAGAACTAGAACAGAAGAGGAGAAAACATTGATCAGCCATTGGTACCCAGTATGGTGACACCTCTCACTTGATCCTAAGCCTCAACTGTCTGCCTTCTTGGAGCTGAGCTCTGGTAGCTGTCCCCAGCCTATAGGATGAAGGCCAGAGCCCTTGGCTGGACATTCATCCTTTCCCTTACCTGGCTTCATCAACCTTTCCATTCCTGCCCTAGACCTAGACGGTGGGCAGGATACTGGGGTCAGCTCAACTGCATTTAATGAGCATGTACTACATCCTTATCATTTCACACAAGGTCCTTGTCCACAGCACGACCTGCTGATGTTCATGCCACACCCTCTGCCTGAAATGTCTTCTTTCTAGAGAGGCAGCACTGCACAGTAGTTCATGGTGTAGACTTTGGATCCAGCCTCCCTAGGTTCAAATTCTCACTTGACCACTTACTAGCTGTCTAACCTGGGAAGTCGGACAAGGTTTCCGAGCTGTTTTCTTCACCTGTAGACTGGACATAACAAGATACCCCATCTCATAGAATTGTTGGCAGGATACAGCATGCCTTTGTCCAAAGGAATGTGCAAATGCTAGATGACGTTATTATTAATAAATATTATCTCTGCTGTTACAACACTTCTGATTTCCAACAGCTCAAGCCACATCCCTTCCCACTGAGCTCGTGCTGCTTCAGCCCTTCCTTGTTTGCTCTAGAGGGTGAGTTCCATCACTGTGCTTCATTGTCAGGGCAACAAGCTAACCTTGAGGGAAACAGGCACATGGTGGAGACAAGAATATCTTCATCTTAGGTTGGAGGGAAGCATGGGGGCTATGGGACCTGGAAGGAGAACAGAGTGGGGGTCAGGGGCACTCCCTGGAGCAGATGACATAAGAAAAGGAGGAAGGACATCTCACTGCACTCTAGGTGTGCAGTGAGACTCGTACGTGTTGGAGACCCTCAGTGGCTGCCATGGCTGTGGCCCCAAGTGCACGGGACAGTGACAGGAGGCTGGAAGGTCATCCATCAAGACCACCAGGAGCCTTACGGGCCAGCTAAGGAGCTTAGAATTCTCCCAGAAGCTAAAGGAGAGCTGCTGGTTGATACGAGCAGGAATGAGCAGGTCAGATCCTGATTAAGAGGATGGAATCAGCTGCAACCTGTGGCTGCCCAGTGGTTGGAAAATGGGCCGAGTCTCATGCCTGTCTGTCTTGGGGGGTCACTAAGAGCCGGGGCAGAGAAAACAGGGTAACTTAGGAACTTTCTGCATCAGCCCAGGATCGGTCTGCAAACTCTTGGGGTGTAGCCTGCATGTGCAGTGCAACAGGAAATCCATTTGGAGAGTGGGTCTGGTAGACTTCAGAAACGTGGGAAATGATGTGAGGGGTGGATGGAGGCGTCCCTCATTTTACAGACAAGGAAACTGGGGTCCAGAATGGGAGCTTAAATCCACAATTAAGCACATGGGTTTTGGAGAGGCCCAGTTCTAACACTTACTCCTAGCTCTGTGAGCTTCAGTTTCCTCACCTGTGCAATGGAGATGTTAGCAATACCTACTCGGCAGGGTAGTCCTGAGGATTAAACACAATGTGCATGTTAAGGGCCAAGACAGCACACGGGTAGTGCTGATGGACTGTGGTTGTTACCATCGTGATAACTGTGGGGGAAAGATGTGAGGGGGGATGGGGTAATACTATTTAGGACCCTTTCCTAACAGCAGCACTTGAATTTTGGATGCCTTAGGCCAAAAACTTCAGTTAGGGCAGAATGAGAAGGAGACCAGGGCCCATGACAACAGTGGTAAAGACTACCCACATCTATTAAATCAATGCAGGTAGACTATCAATAAATACTGTGTATCAACTCTGCACGGGCCTTGTTCTAGGTGCTAGGAGCAAGGATGACTGTCACCATTCATTGAATGTATATCTTGTGCCAACCACGATCATGAGAACTGAGCACATGTTAACTCATAACCCAAACAGGAAGGCCCTGTTATTGTCATCATTTTCCAAATAAGGAAGCTAAGTTCAGAGAGGTTAAGGAGGTTGCCTAACGCTACACAGCTCGTAAGTGGAGAAGCCACGACCTGGGAGTCCAACTCCAGAGCCCACGCTCCCAAGCACTGCCCTATGTCACTAGGTGATCACACAGACAGACAGCAATGCCAGACAGACCAAACGGCTACGAGCGCCACATGCTGCATACCCCCCAACCTCCAGTTATCATTCCTCCTTCCCTCCTTGGTTTTGCTCCTTGGCACTTATCACAGGGCATATTACATATTTGGTGTATTTATTAACGCACTGCACTAGAATGCAAGACCCACTGGGCAGGGATTTGGGTCCGATTTGCTCACTGCTATGCTCCTAGGACTTAGAACACTACCTGGAATAGAGTGAGTGCTCACTAAATATTTGTTGCATGAACAAATTGCTTCTAGCCGGGGAGACAGATAATGCACAAATAAATGCATAAATACAGCATTCTAGGTGGAGATAAGTATTGGGGGTAAAAAATAAAGCCTGGTAAGGGACTTGAGAGTATTTGAGGGAGTGGAGTTGGCGGTATTTTAGGAAAATAAAATACCTCTCTTACAGGTAACTTCTGGATGGAAACACAAATCAAATGAATGACTGAAACTAATGAGTAAAAGGAGAGAAATCAAGTGCTGGGTGTTGAAGATAGAGGGTTTCACATTCTGGCTTCACCACTCACTGGCTACATGACCCTGGAGTTTCCTTCTCTGCAAAATGGGGCAATGACACTGGCTTCACACAACAGCGACGGTACGAGCACCAGGTAGCACGGTTTTCTGGTACAAAGTAAGTGCTCAATCAGTGGTGCCTGCTGTTAACAGGCAATGATGATAAGATGGTGAATGTTACTCAAAACAATACAGTACATTCTTATGACTAATATTATTATAATGCTACCGTATTATAATATGCAATTATATAATATTGTGTAGGCAACAATTCCAACAAGAGTCCTGGGATCCGAATGGTTTCTTTAGTTGCTTAAATATTAATAAGATTCTTATCACTACGGAGAACTCCACGCTGGAGAATGGGCCCGTCGCAGGGCTAGGGGGCCACCCACTGCCTCCCAGCGCCCTCCAGGTCAGCCTGGCCCGTCACCTACCACCCAGGGCTTGCTGCAGAAGTTGTAGACGGAGTAGAGAGAGTTGACGGCGGGCAGCCCCCCGTACTGCAGGCCGATGACCAGGCTCCGGTAGTCTTCGCCCAAGGCCATGCTGTAGGCATGCTGGCGGACCAGGATGAAGTCTGGCTTGAAGGATCTGCTGAGAGAGGGGTCAGCAGGGCATCGTTACCACATTGGCACAGCGCCGACCCGCGGGCAGGCAGCTCTGTTCAGAATGGGGAAGGGTGGGAGCTGGGGAGGAGGAAGGCTGGGTGCAAACATGCAGCCACTCCACTACAAAGTCAAAGGACTGAAAACAACACATACTTCCTTCTGTTTGTTTTTCTGGGCCATCTTCAAACTTTCTACATTGAACATCTATTTTATTTGCAATCAGGAAAAGCAAGCATCAAATAACTCAGCGAATGGACTGAGATTTCCCCAGGTACCAGCACTGAACTGACTGTATGTATCACCTGTTGTGAGGACACCTGCCCCAGGAGGTGGGCATTGTGCCATCATCAGCTCCCTGCTACGGATGAGCCCTCTGAGGCTCAGGAAGACTGAGTCACTTGCTCAAAAAGACACGCTGCAGGGAAGGGGCAGACCCAGAACGGCGTGGCCTTCAGCTCTGGCTGTCAATCACCAGACAGCACGGCCTCCTTCCTGCAGATTTCAAATCAAATGTGTTTCGTTCCCTTCCAGCAGCAGCCTTGGGAAAGCAACAAGAGCAGGAATGGGATGGCCGAGGCCGCGGCAGGCTCTTTGCTGGCCCCTCTGGAGGTATGGTCCCCATGAGATCTCACAAACACACCTGGGCAAGCTACAGAGTATTTCCCCATCTGTAGACGGGGACAGTGCAGCTCAGAGAAGTTCAGAACTTCACAAAGTTGGGGAGAAGGAGAGCCGACGTGAACTCAGGTCACCCAGCTCCAAGTCCATGTGCTTTTTACCCCAGCGCCCAGCCCTGTGTGGATCCACACATTATTTCATGCACACTGCCAAGGATCTACCTATATTTGGATTCCTCACTTCTAAGGACACATGAAAAAATCAGCCTCACTGTAGGTATGAGGCTGACGCTCAAAATGGTATCCGATCGATCCACTTGGCTCGTCCCAGGACAAGACACTTAGCTTCAAATAAATTGTGTCTCTAAAATAATTCTAATGTCAATTAAAATAACTCTCCAAGAGAAAGGATTTGCCCCCCACTGAAGACAGAGGAAAAGAATGTGCAGCTACTTCTGAAATCATTCTTGGCCAGCGCCTCACTGTACACCCAGGGCCTGACCCCAAGCGAGCAGGGGAGCAGTTGCCGTGCGCTGCAGGAATGGATGACGGGCGTGGATGCGCTCCTTACTGCCCAAGGAAATAGCCAGTCTCCGTGGCTAAGTCGTAACACATCTCGCAGGGCCACTTGGATGGGAGCATCCTCCCACATGCATGGGTCACACTGTGCTCAGGGCAGTGGGCGATCACATTCACATTGCTCTGCGGTTAGGGTTCAGGTGGGAATCTTGGAATTACAGCAGCAGGGATGAAAGAAGGAATGAAGGAAGAGCATGTGTGTGCCTCTGCAGGGATCTGAAGGCAACAGGATCACTGACAATATAACCATTCACTGCTTCTATCTGATTTCAAAAGTAATGAATGGCTGAGCGTAGAGGCTCTTGCCTGTAATCCTTGCGCTTTGGGAGGTCAAGGCAGGAGGATCCCTTGAGGCCAGGAGTTCAAGACCAGCTTGGAAACACAGTGAGATCCTGCCTCTAAAAATATAAAAAATTAGCTGGGAATGGTGGTGCCCACTTGTAGTCCCAGCTACTTGGGAGGTTGAGGCGGGAGGATGGCTTGAGCCCAGGAGGTTACAGTGAACTGAGCAACAGAGCAAGACCTTGTCTCTCTCTCTGTCTCTCTCTCTCTCTCACACACACACACACACACACACACACACACAAGTAATACATGCTCCTTATGTAAAAACAAAACAAAAATCCCCTTGGTGTGAGTGAGTGTGTGCTGGAAGGCTTGGATCTTAAAAGAAAAGCAGTGGTTTGTCAAGTGGGCAGGGTTTGGAGGGTATGCCAGGTAGAGGGCATGGCACCTGCGATAGAATGGAAGGGTCTCATAGTGTAGTGGACTGTGCTGTGTTTTGTTTCATCTGCTCAGCATTTTCCCTTTTTGGGAAACAGAGCCCATGATAAAATCCTGTCTGATCAGAGAACCACATTTTGCTGGGCAGTAACTGGTCTCAGGACAGTGCCTCCGATGTAAAATGGGCCGTGAGAATCCTTCTCGGGGATGCTGTATGTGCGCTCTGGGCAAGAGGAGAGGCCAGCTAAGCTGATGCCACGCAAGCTGGGGCTGATGGAGACCGCTCCCGCTGCGTGGGGGCAGAGGGGCCCACCTGGAGTAGAAATCCTGGCTGGGAACAGAGACAGGGCGGAGACAAGAACCCTGCCAACATCAGCCCTGCCCCGAACCCTGTCGAACCTGATAGCAGAACTATCTTTATCTTCTGAGTTATGTGAGCTATTGAGTTCCCTTTTGTGCATGAACTAGTTTGAATCGGGCCATCAGTATTGCTCTGATGGATGCTAGGAGCCAGTGGCAAAGTTTGCGATTGGTTCCATGGCTGGAGTACAAGGTATGACAAGATGTCATCAAGGGATGGGGCTGGGCAAAAAGTCCCCACAACCCTGTAAGGCCCTTCCCGCCTCCCTGGGGAGCTCCACTGGGCCTAAGCCCTGGGTCTCTCGTCTCTCGTGCCTGGGTGAGGTCTCCTTCAATCCCACGCAAACTGGCACATCCTGGCAGCAGGCGAAGGCCGGGTTCTCTTGTTATTTTGGCTTTAAACTTCACATGAGCTGTATCATTTGGGCTCCCGATCCCAGGTCTTTCTCAGAAGTGGCTGTCGGTACTCGAGAGGAAACCCAGGACAGCGTATAATTACATGGGAAAGGTGGGACAGGTGATGCTTCACTGGGGGATTACCGACTGCTTCGGGCGGCGTCAGAAGGCAGGGGGCCAGAGGCTGAGTGGCTTTCAGCCACCGGAGAAGTGTAGTAATTCCCTCAAATATGCAGAGGCCTGCGGTGGCAAGAACAGGTCTTGGCTGGGCTTTGCTGGGACCTAAGTTAATGAGCAGAAGCCTCATTGTTCCTGGTTGCTTGACCGCTATTTCGTAACTGTCCCCTGGTCGCCGAGAGCCAAGTTGGCAAAGGGTGAGGTTCGTTGTGATTTTGTTCACATGCTGAGACCCATCACAGCCAGACCTGGTCCCAGCCGTGCCTGGGAAGGCTCCGGACTTTGCAACATCCATGGCTATCGGCAGAGAGACGTCAGGTTTCCCCTCAACTGTCTCCCCATAGCATTCCCAGTAACACTTCTCCTCTCCATCTCCGGAAAGTCAACCTTGGGTGTCCCATCTGGCAAAGGGGACGAAGGGAACCGAGCAAACTGCCGAAGGGGGAGGGGAGGTCAGAACATCTTAGGGGTCCCCACTGCCCCGAAGGCTCGTGGCGTCACTGCACTGCTGCGGGGCTGAACCAGAGGAAGCGCACAAGCCTTGCAGATGGAGGGTTCGCGACGGCCATATGGAAGGACTTTGGGTTTTAGCGATGCTTCCCGCCAGCCTGAGGACTGCAAGAAATTAGTCCAGGCAGAAAAGAAATTAGGTGGCAGCCAACCAAGAATCTGGCGGGGGGCAGACAACAGGATGCTGCAGGAGGCCCATGGGGCCCGCACGGCAGCCACCAGCTGCACACCGGCCGAGGAGGGGCCCCGCGGGGCTCCCGGACAGCCCGGCTCGCTGGCGAGGCCGGGGCCTCTGTGTAAAGTGCTAGGAGGTCGATGAAACACAGGCACGAGCTGCTGGAAGGAGTAGGCCTCCTCGTTTCCTGCCTCAGCCTCCCCCGGCATCTTCCTATCTTTAACCGGGTGTCTTCCTCCTCTTTCATTCCAGACAACAGCCCTTGACTCTACTCTCTGTCTCCATCACCCCGGGGACCTCACGTGTTACGGGTTGAACTGCGTCCCCAGGAAGATATATTCGGGTCCTAAGCCCGGGTACCTACGAATGTGACCTTATTTGGAAATAAGGTCTTTGCGGAAGTAATCGAGATGTCGTATTGGAGTTGAGCGGGACCTAATCCAATGACTGGTGTCTTTAGGAGAGGGGGGAAATCTGGATGCAGACTCACAGGGAGGAAGAAGAGAATGCCCTGGGACAAGGGAGGCAGAGGCTGGAGTGATGTATCTACAATCCAGGAGCGCTGAGGATGGCGGGTGACTGTGAGAAGCTAGAAAGAGGCAGGGAAGGGTTCTCCCTGCGGCCTTCAGAGGGAGCACAGGAGGGGAGTCTCAACTCCAGACTTCTAGCCCCAGGCGGAGTATGAGAGAATGAACTCCCATCATTTAAACCACCCAACAGGTGGTACTTGGTTACAGCAACCTCAGGAAACGAAGACACTGTGCATCACCAATGTCTCCTCTTTCTAGCAGCTTCCCGGACTTTCTGGCTTCCTTGATCCTGGTGTGTGCCTTCCACAGCCCCATTCCCTGCTTCTCAAAACAACCACCCCGGCTTATTCTGTTTGGGCTGCTAGGCCAAAGTACCATAGGCTGGGTGGCTTTGGAACAACAGAAATTTATTTCTCACTGTTCTGGAGGCTGGGAAGTCCAAGATCAAGGTGCTAGGAGATTCAGTGTCAGATGAGGGCTGCTTTCCGGCTCCTCCTCACTGAAATTTCTATCCTGAGATGGTAGAAGGGGAGAGGCAGCTTCCTGGGATCCCTCTATAAGGTCACTAAATCCCATTCAAGAGGCCTCTACTCTCATGATCCAGCCACCTCTCAATGGCCCCACCTCCTAATGCCATCACGCTGGGGTTAGGTTTCAACATAAATTGGGAGGGACATAAATATTCAGACCATAGCAAATCCCAACCGCAACAATAAAAAAAGAAAGCCTTTACATTAAGGTTGAAAGTAAGCTGATAGTTAAATAATGTTTGTATATATACATATATAAAAGAATGAACAAATCAACCAGTTGATAAATGCATGGAGATTTGTTTGGATGGGTGTTCACCAAAATGCTAACCTGGTTAATTTGAAGAGTGAGATGGGAAATGGGAATTATTACATTCTTCTTCCTACGTTTTCATGCTGTCTGCACTTAAAAAGAAAAAAACAAAAAGAGCACAGTGCATTTTTACAATCAGGAAAAAACAATGAGGTTATCTTCATTCTGGAAAAAATGGAAAATGTAACAATGACGTCACATCATGGAAAATGCTTAGGGTACGGTTTCATGTGGCATAGAACAATAGAAAAGAGGGGCTGTTTTATGACTAGTGCACTGTAAAAACGATGGGCCTGGAAGGAGAGCTGGAAAAATGCTCATGTGTTAAGGTGGTGAGGCGGCAGGTGCTTTCTCGTCTTTTGAAAATTTCCATTTTCATTATATTGTGCTTTGGGCATTAACCAAAAATTTCAGTTTGCAGGCATGCATAGTTAGATAGCTAGAGTTAGACAGATAGATAGATGATAGAATTAGATAGATAGATAGATAGATAGATAGATAGATAGATAAGGAACAAGTCCCCTCTACTTGGTCTTACAGCCATAATGAGCCATTTCCCGTCTTCATTCCACTGCTGGACCTGTTGGACAAGCAGCCTGTGCCCACCAGCCCCACTTCTCACACACCCTTCTCCTAATGCTCTGCCCCTGGCTGTCCGCCCCTTTCCAGCCCAGTGAAATTGCACCGAGGTCACTTCTAAATGCCAAATCCCAAGATCGAATGGCTTCTTCTGTGTCCTCACCTCCCCTGATTTCTAATTATAACTAACATACTACTACGAGGCTCCAGCCCAAGCCCTCTGCCTATCTTCACTCATTTAAACCTGATAAGGAAAACCTATAAGGAAACCGATGCACAGAGCAGTTAAGAGATTTTCCAAGGTTGCACAGCTCTTGGTGGTGGAACCACGAGTCACATCCCGTAGCCTGTTGGCTTCAGAGCAAGGTTTCCCAATGTCAGCACTGTGGACATGTTGGGGCTAGATAATTCTTTTTTGGGGGTGGGGTACTGTGCATTGTAGGATGTTAGGAGCATCCTGGTCTCTGAACACGAGATGCAGTGGTACTCCCATGTGCAGTTGTGATAACCAGACATGTCTCCAGACATTGCCAAGTGTCCCTGGGAGGTACAAGCAGCCTGGAGGAGGACCCCTACTGCGGAGGTCCTCTTGACCTCTGCAGCAGCATCATTGTCCTCACCCCCCACAAACCGTTTCCTTCTCGCCTCAAAGACACCCTCTCCCCTTGTTTCCTGCCACCTCCTCCTGGCTCCTTTGCCACCATCTTCTCCCTCGCTATAGCTCTTCTGCAAGGCTCAGTATTCGGTTCACCTCACTGTGCCTGGACCTCAAGTCATCAGCCTCACCCAGAGTGGATCTCCCGATTTCTGTTAAAGGCCCACCATGCTCCCAGGAACTAAGACTGGTCACTCTGAACTCATCTGCACCTCTTCTCCCTGACATCCACTAAGTAAAGAGCCACTGAGGCTGCCGAATCTTCCCTCCAGAAGTGTCTAGGACTGGCCCCTGCACCCTCACTCCCTAGCCTCACTCTGGCTTTTCCTCCCATGGCTTCGTGCCTGAGACACCTCAACGACCATCAGCTGCCGAGTCCCCAACACAGGCTGGTCCTCTTATCCCTCTCAGCAGCACAGAGCCCGCTCGGGGTGCGTCCTTCTGAGTGGCGAGTGTGTGTGATGCCCCTGACTCCGCCCCAGGGATTGCAAGCTAAATGCCAGCGGGCCCAGCAGGTACCGTCGCGGCCGGGTGAGGCGGGCATCTTCACTGTCTCTTCTCACGCTGTCTGTTTCCATACTAAGCATGTAGGACTATCCTTCATTCCCACAATGCTCTCTCTGCCCTTTTCTGGAAGCATGCATGCTCCTTTGCATATGTTTCATATTCCAACTCTGGATAGCAACTTGAGCATGTGAAACATGTCGCTTCTCTATAGGAGGACACAACCTCTAGATAAACAGCAGGGACACAGGCTCCGGGGAGATCAAGTGAGAAGAGGCTGGGACTGATGAAGGAGAAAGCATAGGCTAGTCTGAGGTCGAACCACTGTGGCCACATAGGAATAAGGTCCCTGTGTGGCCCCTGTACTTTTCAAAAGAAGCACAAATCTGGATATTTATATGAAATTCTCAATTACTTAAATGTTGACAACTCATTCAAACTTTTTTTTTAAGAATCACTGTATAGACTGGCAAAAAAAAAAAAAAAGTTTCCACACACACACACATGCAAACATATACGCACACACTTTGAAAACAGTAAAGTCCCTGCAATCACTAAGTATCTTAGTCCCTTAGAGCTGCTACAACAAAATACCATAAACTGAGTGGCTGTAAATAGCGCAAGTTCATTTCTCACGGTTCCAGAGGCTGGGCAGTCCAAGACCAAGGCACCCGCAGATTTGGTGTCTGGTGAGTGTCTGCTTTCTGGTGCATGGATGGTGCCTTCTTGTTGTACCCCCACATGGTGGGAGGGGCGAGGGAGCTCTCTGGGCTCTTTCATAAGGGCACAGACCCCATTCACGAAGACTCGGCCCTCACAACTCATCCATCACCTCTTAAAGGCCCCACCTTATAACACCATCCCCTTAAGGGTTAGGATTTCAACATACAAATTCAAGGAGGGGGGACACAAACATTCAGACCACAAAGCTAAGGACTGGAATATACTTTTGTGACTCCTTCTCTGAGTACCTAGCAGGTCTCAAGCACATAGTAGGTACTCAGGAGATCCAAATGGGAATGGGCCCACAATGGAATTGGCTTCACTTCTCAAAGTCCTAGAGCATCTAATGTCAACAACCCTTTAACAAATAAAAGGAAAAAAGGATCAGAAGATGCCAAAATTATATGAGGAATAGTGGGAAAGATCAAGACATTGTCTAGTCCTAGCTCTGCCCTTGACTTTGTGAGTGCTGCTTTTCATCTCTGGCCTCAGTTTCCTCACTGACAGAAGGAGAACTGGGCTAAGTGACCTCTGAGGGCCCTTCCTGGGATAACCGTCTCCAATTCTAGGACTTGGAGTCAGGGCTTTTAACTCCTGCCTCCTGTCGCATCTGCACATCTGTGTTTCCTTGTCATGTTCTATCATGTAGTCATGGTTTATATGGCTTATAAGAATCGTGTTTACCCACTGCTGGGAATGTCCTGAGTGCCAGGTGCTTGCGGGGGGGAGGGGGAGAGGGTTCAAGCATTCTGTCATAGGGTCCTCACTTCAAATCCCTGTGAACTAGGTGCTCATCTTGGGCTGGGCTCCCCGTAAGTAGAGGCCAAGACAGGGATGTGGACATGTGTGATTCGTGGAGCAGCACAAGAAGAGAGGCTGTCCTGGGTAAACACTAGCCTCGGCCTGCCCCACTGAGGTGTCCAGGGCAGACGCGACACCCAGGAGTTGTCCCACCTTGAGAGAAGAGGGCCGGGCTCTGCCTCCCCAGTCAGTTACTGACCCCCATGGGTGTTGGAGGAGGGGGTTCAGCTGTCTCGGGGATGGGGTTACCATCGGCCCAATGCCATGGAGAAGGCCACAGGTGGAGCACTACCAGGGCACTCACCGCCGCTGGGGGCACTGGCTAGCACAGAGGATGTGAGCAGAGAACCAACAGCAGCCACACAACACTGTTATCAGCCCCTTTTGCAGATGAGGAAGACTGAGACCTGGAGTAGTTAAATATATGTTCCCAGGAAATATTGATGCTAATTACAGAGTTCTGTATTATTAAGCACAAATCACACCTCCCAGGAGAGGCACAGTCCCCTCCCCTGAAGGGCAGGGCCCCTGTCTGAAGTGCCTCTGTTTCCCCAGTGCCCAGCAAGGTGATGGCACCCGGGGGTGCAGAGCTGTCCTTGGAGTGGCTGAGTTTGGAGCTGTTGTCCTCTCTGGGGCCGTGGGGCCCTGGGCAGTGCATCTCTGTGCGGCGGAGGGGTCAGGCCTCACCCCTGCGGGGGCCTCAGGCGGCCCCTGTCCTGCAGCCACCGGAGCTCCAGGGCTGTCAGCGCCCGCGGGCTGGGGCGGGCCTGCTGCCAGGCTGCTGCTGGGGACGGGACCATTACTCATCGGGCAGATAAGGCAGCCGATGAGAGACGGACCTCCAGGCAGCTGGTCCTCAGCGGCACTAGAGCGGATGCCGGGGAAGTGAGGGGAGGGCAGGGAGGGGGAGCCCATTTCGAAATAAAAAATGATGCCACTGCCGAGGGGTGACGGGAGAGCACGTTTCAAGCCGAGGCCGGGCGCTGATATGTACTTATACCCAAGGCCTTCCCACAAATATCTGTGCCTGACGGGCCGCATCTGTGCGCTGTCAGGCTAACTGCTGAGCCAGTCAGGGGAGGGCCCGCTGATCACACGCAGCACGGAGCGTCCACCTGGTGGGGTGCACTGTTCCAGAAAGGCCCCTCCCCGCGCTGGCTCCTCAGCGCAGCCAGAGGTGCTGGGCCCCAGAGATGCCGGATGCTCCTGCCTGGGCCACAGCCCGCCGTCACTCACCCCTGCACCCACGGCCCTCGTGGCTCTGATCTCAGGTGGCTGGCCCCTTCCTGCTGGTCCCCCAGACCTCCCCTCTGCCCCCAAAACTAGCCCATACGTGGTGGAGTTTTCTGGAAAAGCACAAGTGAGTAAGCTTTCTTCACTTTTGTTCTTTGGTTGGCTGGTTTGTTTTATATAGAACAGCTTTGTTGGGACATAATTCCTATATTACCATGTACTCATTTAGCATACAATCCAGGAGTTCTTAGTACATTCACAGAGTTGAGCAACCACTACCACAATCAAACTTTGAACATTTTTATCAGGAGCCATTAAAAGGGACCTCGAGGGTTTAATCGGAGAGAGATGAGGGCAGGATGTGACACCTGTCTGCAAAGGGACACGGGCTCCCAGGTGAGTCCCCCTGGTCTTCCCTGACTCCTCGGCTGCCTGTCCAGCTTCCTGGGTCACCTTCTGTTCCCACCACACGGGAGGGTTTCCCACCCGACCTTCAGACCCTGGCTAATTTTGACTCTGCATTTGCGGTCAGTGCAGGGAAGGATGTAGAAGGGGAGTCCTTAACATGACCTATGATCTTACATTTCTTTTTATAAAAACAATCTAGAAACAAATATGGCAAAATGTTGAGATTGGACAAGCTCAGTTGTGAACATAAGGGAAACAACGGTTAATGTTTATCGGGAGTGTTAGGCACTTGTCTTTTTAAGAGCTTTACTTTAATCCTAACAGCTGTCTTTGGAGATGGGTGGGTGGGTGGGTGGGTGGGTGTGGGTGGGTGGGTGGGTGTGTGTGTGTGTGTGTGTGTGTGTGTGTGTGTGTGTGTGTGTGTGTGTGTGTGTGTTCAAATAAGACAGAGGCACAGGGGCACTGCGTGGCCTCTCCAATGTCCCATGAAGATCTAGGCTGCTTGGCTCCCCAGTGGGGGCTCTTGACCACCTTGGTAGATCAGTGTTTGTTATATCATTCTCTGTGCTTTTCCTGTGCTTGAAATAGTTCAGATTTGTTTTTGTAAAGCATCTGAAGTAAACATGGCAACATGTTCATAGCTGTCGAACCAGTGTGTTCAACTATCCATGTTTAAAATTATTCCAAGCTTTAAAATATGTACACGAATATTTAAAAAGAAAAGCAAAAAAGCTTCCATGTTCTTGGCCCTCATCACATCACATCCTAACTATTGATTTACTTCCCGTTTCCCCCCTCTAGGTTGCAGACTCCACCAGGGAGGGGTGAGCTTGGATTTATACCTGTATTTCCAGGCCCTGCCCAACTGCATGGAATCTAGCAGCTCAATGAAGTTATTAAACTAAAGAGAGCTACTCAGGGGGCCCCCAAGGGTGAGGACTGAGCAGCTATGCGGAGAGGCTGCAGAGGCCACAGGGAACAAACGTGGGCCCTGCACTCCCCGCCAGAGACATATGGCAGCAATTTTTAGGACCATCACCCAGGCAGGGTTTCCAGCATAAACGCTTCCAGCTGCACCCTCCTCTGTGGACAGGAACCTCTCAGACAGGATCCTGGCTGCTTCCAGCTCAGCGCTCATGCCCATCAAGGAAGCAGAGAGCAGGAGCCGCTTTCAAGAAAGCCACCTGGGTTTCACCCATCATGTCTGGGGCTGTGCCTCTTTGCTGGTTTGGCAATTGTCCCAACGGCCCTCTTCATTCTAGCTGAGTGACTCTCCATCTTGGCTGCATCATGGAATTACCTGGGGGGCTCTCAAAACCATTCACACCTAGTCCTTTCTCCTCTTCCCCACCTCCAGGTAGTCTGACATGACATAATTGGTCGGAGGTGGCCGCCTGGGCTTTAACATTTTGAGGAGCTCTCCAGGTAATTGTAAGGTGCGGCCAAGGCTGAGAACCCCTGTTAGGTGCTCTTTGCCAAAAAAGATAGCTGTTGACAGGTGAACTGTGATGGCGGCTTCATTCAGTGCAAATTTACTGAGCAGCTATTATGTGAAAGGCATTGAGGAAGGAGGTTTGAGATCCCTGTCCTACTGAGTAGCTAACTTGAGACGAGGAATCATTTAGCTGGTTTTGCTGTACACAGATCCAACAGCCAGTCTGGGAATGGTAATAGAGTCTTGGTACCTCCTGTGCCCACATCAGACATCACTGATTGATCACAGGATATTCCTGCTGAGTCCACGGTCGTGGCTAATAGATAGTTGCTGGACAAGAAGGCAAAGTGGTAACTATGTATATAATACTTAGGTATGTTTCCTGACGTTTCAGCTGGGCATGGATTTATTCTTTCCCCAGCTAGGTGGGACTTAATACTCATGGCAGCCAAGAAACACGTCAGCATGAAGCAATCACATAAAACCAGGTCTGGCAAAACCTGGGAAACACTTTTAAGCATTCAAATATACTCCTAACAAATGTCTAACACTGCTGGTGCACAGACTGTCCTTTGAGAACCAATGGTTAAGGCCAACACTGGCCAAGCACACGTGAGCTCATTTAGTTCTTCCAATAACCCCAGGGGTCTATTTGTGGTGTGCTTAGAGTATGGACTTTGGGCTCAGGCCCTAGTTCTACCACTAAACAGCCGTGTGATCCCAGGACCATTAGTTAACATTTCTGTGCCTCAGTTTACCCATTTTCTAAAAATAGAATGGTAACAATAACACGCACTTCATGGTATTGCTACAAGGGTCGAATAAGCCAACCAAGATAAAGAGTTGAGGCAATGAACTTCAGATGTTTTTCTATAACCATGGATTTAAAAGGCTTCTGTATACTCTTCTGACTATTGCCTTTCTACATAGCAATGTACCTTGGAAATCATTTCATATCAGTACAAATGGAGATGCTTTTTTATTTTTATCTCATTATGTACCTCTACCCTAATTTATTTAACCAATCCCATACAGATGGACAGTTAGGTTGTTCTAATTTTTTGCTATTAATAAACACTTCTGAGAATGAATCTTAACATTGACACGATGTATAACTTCAATCACCTGCCACGAATTTTAAATGGAATGAAGGGCATACGAATGTTTATAAGAATTTTATGCACTGTGGAGTTAGGTGCAAAAAAGGCTTCTGGGAGTATCTGCTTATGTCTGTTATATACAAGATGATTTGGGCTACATATAACAGAGATGACGACATCAATAAAGAAAATGCATTATCACCGAGATGAGGCAGTCGCAGGGCTGAATAAATTGGGGCTCAACGTCAGACTCAAGGCCCTAAGTGCTTTGTGTCCTTCTGACTCCTGTTCTCAAGGATGGACCTTTGTCCTCACTTGTCCTTCTACGTTATCAATGAGGTACCCTGGCTCCTTGAGTCACACCCCAGTGCCTGCAAGAAAGAGCTTTCTTGTTGCTTTTAAGAAGCTTGGTGGATTTTCCAGAATCCCCCTGCAGACACCTCTCAGGCCTCACTGGTCAGAACCGCACCAGCGCACCATGTACCCTCTTCTAAGCACGTCTGTCTCCGTGGGAACAGAATGGCCACAACTGGCCGAAACTAACCAAGATGCACCCCCTGGCAGCAGACAGGGGCTGATGTTTCCTTGGAGCATGTGGCCACCAAACAGCTGAGTAAACTCAGGACTTGGCAAACAAGCAAGAAGGCAGGTAACTAACAACGTACAGCGCACCGTTATTTTCAAGGGCAACCATATGTTCTTTTAAAGAATTGGCTCATGAGATTATGTGTTTTAAGAGAATAATATTGCTAAGTGTATTTATAATGACACATATGGATAAATTTAAAAATGCAATAATAACTTAAAATCTGCTAGAAGACTTTAATGAGGTCTGGCAGCCCCCTGACTTGGAATGAGAACACATAAGCTTGAGACTTTCAGTCGCTTCTGCAGGGCTTGAGAACATCTCTTTAGCCCTCTAGGCCTCGTTTTCCTCCTTTGTGAAAACAGCAGCTTGGAGGAGAATTAGGTGTCATGTGTAAAGGAAAAGAGATGGCTTTGCAGTTAGACCTGGCTTAGAACCCCAGCTCCCCCAGCAATGTGTCTATGGGCATGTTTTGGATCTTGGTTTCCTCACTGGTAAAATGGGAACAAAAATGTGCAATTTGTAGGGCCATTTAAAAATATATACTTTATAGAGAAATGATTTGCATAAAATAAAAAGTACTCATTCAAAATGTATAGTTTGATGAGCTTTGACAAATGTACACACCCATATAACCATCATGCCAGTGAAAATATATACTTTCAGCCCAGGCGTGGTGGTTCACACCTGTAATTCCAGAACTTTGGGAGGTCCAGGTGGAAAGATTGCTTGAGGCCAGGAGTTTGAGACTAGCCTGGACAACATAATGAGACCCTGTCTCTATAAAAAATAAATTAGCTGGGTATGGTGGCATGTGCCTGTATGCCTGTAGTCCCAGCTACTTGGGAGGCTGAGGCAAGAGGATCACATGATCCCAGGAGTCTGAGGCTGCAGTGAGCTATGGTTGTGCCACTGCACTCCAGCCTGGGCAATAGGGTGAGACCCTGTCTCTACAAAAAAAAAAAAAAAAAAAAAGATATATACTTTTGTCACCCCAGAGTTAACTTGTGCCCCTCTACAGGCAACCCCTCCCTTCTTGATTCCCTTGGCTTTGGGCAACCATTGATCTTTCAGCGACTACAGATCAGTGTGGTCTATTCTAGAAATTCATACCGATGGGGTCATGAAGTATGTACTCTTTTGTGTCTGGCTTTTTTAATCAACATCATGTCTTTGAGAGTCGACCGTGAGGATGGAGTGCAAGGCAGCTGCAATACACCTGCCCCCTGATGTCCGTGCCTTCACACGGTCCCTCCCCTGGGGTGTGGGCTGCCTCTGTGACTTGCTTGCTGAATATGACAAGCAAAGGGGCTGCCACGCCTGTGATGGTGTTACATTACGTAAGTCCCTGTCTTGGTGACAGATATGTTCTTTTTCTCACTTGCAAGTTTTGAAGACCCGTGGAAAGGGCCATGTGACAAGTAGCCAAGAGTGTCAGCCTCCAGCAGCCTCCAGTTGACAACAGCAAGAAGCCTCAAGGACAGGAATTCTGCCAGCAACCCGAGTGAGCTTGGAGGTGGTTCTGTCGCCAGTTGAGCCTTCAGATAAGAACTGAACCCCCTTGACTGCAGCCTTGCAGAGAACCCGGCGAAGCCACGGCCCGGACTCCTGACCCATGCAAACTGTCAGATAGTAAACATGTGTTGTTTTAAGCCGATAAGACTGTGGTAATCTGTAACCCAGTATAGAAAACTAACACATCTCTCTCAGTAGTTTGTCCCCTTTCCTCGCTCGAAAGCAAGCCATTATGTGGCTGTGCCACATTTTGTTTATTGATTCACCAGTAGACGGACACTTGGGTTGTCTCCAGGCTGGGGCCATTATGAATAAAGTTGCTATGAAGATTCTTATGAAAGTCAGTTGGTGGACATGTTTCATTTCTCTCGTGTTAAAGTCTAGTGGAAGAATGGTTAGATCATATGGTACCTATGTATCTAAGTTTATAGGAAACTGCCAAATTATTTTCCAAAGAGGCTGTCCCATGTCACATTCCCACCAGTAGTGTAGGAGAGTCACAGTTACTCCACATCCTCATCAACAGTTTATACTGCCAGTCCCTTTAATTTGATGTCTCATTACAGTTCTTATTTTCATTTTCTTGACAACTAATGATGTTTAATATCATTTCATGTGCTTATTGGTTATGTTTTGTATATCTTCTTTTGTCAAGTGCCTAAGTTTCAAGACATTGCCATCCATGGGGATATTTTAAGAAAGCACTATGTTTGCAACATGATTGGCATTCACTAGACACTAAATGAAACAGAACTATTATTTTCTATGCTATTATTTTTAAGGTCACTTAAAGATAAAGTCATACATAGATAAAATCTATTAAGGGCCCACAAAGTATACTCTGAAGAATCTGTTCTGAATCACGGTCCTAAAGGAGAGGAGGAGGACAGAGAGAAAGAAAGGTTAGATCACAGAGGGAGCAGAGCAGGAGTACAAGTGGCCCCCGGGATTTGAGCTGGGAGTCTTCATGGGTAGGAAGTACAGATTGTGCATCTCAAATCCAAAAATCCAAAATCCAAAATGCTCCAAAATCTGAATTTTTTTTTTTTTTTTTTGAGTGCTGGCATGATGCTTCCTGGAGCATTTTGGATTTGGGAATTTGGGATTAGGGATTGTTCAACCACTAAGTATAATGAAAATATTTCAAAATTTGAAATCTGAAATACTCTGGCCCTGAGCATTTTGGATAAGGGATACTTGAACAGTATTGTCTGGTTTAGGGGATGATGGGGACTTCTAGAGCCTTAGAGACATTGAGAGTGAAGGGAAAGCTGGCTCTCCAAGTGGCTTTGTCACTGGGCCTCCAACTAGGGTGAGTGCTGAGGCCCCCAGCTCTGCCAGACCTGGCATCGCACCAGGTGCCAAACACCTCTATTTAAAGCAGCAGAGAGTTCAAGCATTTTGCTGCAATCTGAAGTCATTCGTGCCTGTGTCAGCCCTGCAGTCACTGGGGTGGGTGCTGCAGGACAGAGCTAAGCATGTGTGAGGGGTCCTCGTAGGGATCTTGGAACGACTCTATCACAGAGGCCAAAATTAGCACATCTCGCTCGTCACCACTCCTCCTGCCCCAACTATAATGACTCACCTCTGCCCCAAGCTCCACTGCTGGGTTCAAGACACCTTTTGCTTCCAGGGGCCTCAGGAGGGTTGGTTTTCTGAAGCCTCTGAAGCGGGGTGAGGGAGGTCACTGTGTCCAGTGAGCTTCTTAGGGTCCAAATTTTTTCCCAGGAGGGAAAAAAGTTTCATAGGGACTTTTCTGTTAATAAATGTGACATGTCCCTATTTGAAGAAAAAAACATCAAACAGCAAAGTAAAATATAAAGAAGAGGGTAAAAGCAGTAGTCCCAAGATTCAAAGATAATGTTTATATTTTGATGTGCTCCATCCCCATATTTTCAATATGTAAATGTATGTATCATTTCTAAATGCATACATTTCTAAATGAAATACAATTATATATACTTGTCATTTTATAATTTTTTTTTACTATTTTCAAGGATTTTTGCATGCCAAAATATAAACATCTAGAACTTTTTATTGACTACCTAGTATTTAATAGTTGGTGGCCATTTAGATTTTTAAAAAATTATTACAAAGATTTCTGGGAAAAATAGCTATAACTATAACTATAAAAATAGCTATAGCTATAACTATATCTTTGTGAACTTTCCTAACTTTTTCCTTAACAAAAGTCTTTAGTAGGAAACTCCCTGGGCCGAAGGCTATGAACATATAAATTTACACTGTCCTCCAGAAAACTCGTATTAATTTTCACTTTTATCAATAGTTTATTAGAAGGACAGCTTAACTACCTTCAGCAACATTAAGTTGATCTTTTTAATCTTTTTGATTCTGAAAAAAAATTTCTCCTGGTTTCCTTCAATTTGTTCCTTGATAATTACTGAGATTTAGCATCTTTATATTATTATTTTTTTACCTAATTTTTCACAAGCCACTTCGTTTGGGCAAATTGCTTATTTTTAGAATGGGAGAACCCTCTTTATTGATTTATAAGAACTATTTATATATTAAGGTAGTGATCCATTGCCATAGTTTGCAAGTATTTTCTCCAAGTTTGTCATTTCTCTGAATAGGCTTTTTGCCCCTGAAGGACCCGCGTGGGGTTGAGGGCACAGAGAAGTCCGTGGTGGCAGCGGGGAGGCAGTCTGGCTTTTCTAGTTCTCGCTGTCCCCCTGGTGTGAGATGCACGGAAGCCCCTCTTGTCCCTCTGGGATGGATGCTCACTTGGCACCCTCCCAAGTGTGTCCTCTTGGACCGCACAAGGTGGGGGGCTAAAGACTGCATTTCCCAGACCCCCTGCAGCTGGGCGCCTGCAAATAAGCAGATTCGGCCAGTTGGAAGCACTTGCTGGACCCCGGTGGTCAGCAGAGAGGTGGCCGTCATCTCCCGCCCCCTTTGGCTGTTCCCTGCTGGCAGACAAGTGTCTGGAGACATGACGGCATGTGTCTGTGGTTTCTCCAGGGCCCTGCTCCAGCCTCTTAGGTGACAAGAGGCAGTTGAGGTGGTCGCGGCTTCCAGATTCTGCTTTCTGACCCCCAGCTCTGATGGAGTGCTCTTGGGCTGACACACGGGCCACCTGGTCGGTCTGTTCTGCAAGGCTCAGAGCTTCCTAGAGGCCACTTCTCCAGTCCTTCCAATGGCATTCTAGATGCCCAAAGCCATGTCTCGAGCTCCTTTCTGCTTAAACTCCCTGCCATACTTTCTGTTGCCTGCCCTGATGGACGTTTCTAGTACTTCCGAGGGTTTCTAAATCCTGCCATTTCTTTGTACTTCCCCAGGTCTTCCTGCAGCCAAAAAAGTCAGTGAGACCCGGATTCAAAGGGTTGAGAGTGCAGGTTCTGGGGCCGGATTGCCCGGGCTCAGATCCTGACGCAGCCACTTCCTAGCCCCGTCATCTCAGGCAAATTACTATCGTGCCCAGTGACTCAGGTTCTTGGAGAATAAAGGTAATAAGAGCAGTTACTTCGCAGAGTTGTTAAGAGGATTTAATGAAAATGCCTGGCACGTAGTTAGCATACAACGAATTTCAGCTATTTTTTATTTGTTCTGGGATCTTGGACAAGTCTTAAACCAACTTGAACCTCAATTTCCTGTCCTATATAAGGGAGGTGATAACATACGTCCACAGGCCACTCTCTTTCTCCCTTTGCTAATCTCACCACACTTGTAAATACTCATCTGATTCCATCCTGCCTGTGGCAGGGCCCGTGACCCTGTTTACTGTGGTCTTCTGAGGCTTAGTAGGGCCCTTGGCACACAGTAGGTGCTCAGTAAATACTAACTGCATGAAGGAATGGCACTGTTGTCAGGACTGAATGAAACAAGGACAGGTAGCCCAGTCTGAAGGAGCGGTATATTCCGTGTGTGCACGTGTGTGTGTAGGTGCGCACATATGCACCTTAGGGAAGGAGGGATTTAGGCTGTCAAGAAACCTGGGCTGCTGTCCTGACTTGGTCCTTATCACCTGTGTGCCCACGGCCAAGTGGCCGACCTCGCTCAGTTTCAGCGTCCTCAGCTGTGAAACAGAGGCAGCGTTTGACCTGGCTGGACGGTTGACCGAAGAGAGTTGGGGTCAGTATTTACTACTCTGCCTGGCTCACAGCAGGCGGTCCACAAAAGGTAGCTTCCTCCTCTACACTTCTGCTTTCTAAGGACGATAATAATTAACGATAATAATTAACATTTATCGAGTACTTGCTGTGTGCCAGGCACTACGCGGAGAGCTTTGCTTACATTGCCTACGGTGCGGTGGTTTTGAAATAGGGAAGAAATCATTTTGTAAGCAGGAGTGAGTCTGAGAAACAGAGGCAGCATTTACATGACGCTTTCATGAGACTGAGAAAACGTTAACTGGCTCTACTAAAAAAGGAGCGTCTGCGGCAGGGAGCAGGAGCTGGTCCTCAGTGAACTTGGGGGCCCGCCACAGCGCTCAATAAGGCCTTGCCCAGGACAGCTTGGAGTTCATCCACCCAAGCTTTGGTTTGGAAAACGGGGTTCTGCTGCTTCAAGCAAAATTAAATAAGTTTAAAAGGCTTGGAAATGCCTCATACAATGGAAAGGACATAGGCCTAGAGCTAAGATCCTGGCTTTCTGTCTTGACCCTAAAACTCACTAGAGCCAGAGACCCCGAACAAGTCAATTTCTCTCTTTTGAGCCTTAGTCCTCTCAGAGCTAAACAAGGAGCTTTAGATGGGACAACTTCTGAGGCCTTTTTTAGCTAAAATATTCTGAGAGAGTGTGACCTTCTGGCTCTTTTTCCCATGGAATTTTTCAGTCAAAAAGCAGAGACCAGCTCAAAAAGTTGGACCGGAGGCAAGAGAGGGTTGAAATGAAATAGGGCTAGAGCACGGGTGGGAACCTGCAGTCTTATGGCCACATGTGGCCTTCTAGATCCTTAGCTGTGGCCTTTTGACCGAATCCAAATTTTACAGGACAAATCCTTAAGGATTTAATAAAGATTTATTGAATATCTATCTACTATGTGCCAGGTGCTTTTCTAAGGGATATAGCAGTGAACAAAACAAAATCCATGCTTTCTGTATTTTAATGGGGATGGCTTTTTCCAACCAGCTTTTTGCACAAGATTCTACAATCGTACTATTTATGTTGTAAGGGACATGTCAGCCTCCCTGTTGGACTGTAATCTTTATGAGGCCAAGAGGTATACGTACTCCTCACTTTGTGCCTCATTCCCCAGTACAATGCCTGGCAATCAGTCTACACTCAACACACGTTTCCCCCCTGAGGATATAAGGACCTGGGCATGTATACTACAGTCCTTATCTCCCCATCTCAGCCAATTAACTGGCATTTATTTAGTATTTTTTCTAGGAAGACTCAGTGCCCAGTAATTTCTTACTTAGATTCTAAGTAACCAATGGCACATTTGGTTATTTGATGAATATCTACTCTAAGCTACATGAGGGCAGAGAGAATGTCCATCTGGTTTACTGGTGCAGAAATAGCATCCAACAGATATATTTAGCACATAGGTAGCCCTGATAAACGTTTGATGAAAAAAAATGGATGGTAGAGAATGGAGAGAAAAATGCAATGATGCAAAATAATGCAAGTTGCAGTTTTGATGCTGATCAGTCTGGCTGGGTATCGGGAGCACACGGATGGTGTATGCTTAGGAGATGCTCATGAACGTGAATTGACCTTCTAAGACAATAACCAGCACTTTAACGTTGATTAATACGTTGTTACATGTGACAAAGTTCCACATTCCTGGTACAGATAATTGTTGGAAAAAGAGCTTTGGAGCCAGTGAGATCTGAATTCAAATCTCAATTGTGCTACTTACTAGCTGGGTCTTTGGATGATACTTAATCCACCTGAACATCAGTTTTCCTTCTGAGATATGAGCACTAACTTAGCAGATGCATGTCAAGCACACAGCACAATGTCTGGCTTTTAGTTGATGCTACAGAAATGTTAGCTCTTCCTAATTCTTGCTACTAGAGTGAATCCTCTTCCTCCTTGCAGGCCGAAGTCCCGTGACTTAGTCTTGGTGAGCTTCTCCTCACCACACAGCTCTCAGCCATCCTTCCTGTCTTTGAGTTTCTCTCATCCTGATAAGCCATGGATCCTGCTTCACCTATTTAGCTTTTTTATTTTGCAAATAGTTTCATTATACTCAATACACAGCATATCCTAGTCTAAGTGCTTCACAGGTTTTGGTTCTTCAATCCCCAGAACAGCTCTCCAAAGTCTCATTTTACAGATGAGGAAACTGAGGCCAGGGAGAGTTCAGTGACTTGTCCAAGGGCACACATCTGGGAAGTGGTCCTGCCAGCATTCAAGCCCAGGAAGTCTAGTGACAGATGCTGCATTTGGAAACCCAAGGGCCAGGTTGTCTTTCTGCCCTACAGTGTCAACTAATTATTGTCTGAGCTGGGGCCTGCCCTGCTAGCTAGACCTGTCCCTACTGGATGGAGGGACAGCCAGGCTCCTGTCTCCCAGCATCTTTGCTCTTGTGAGGACAGCAGAGCCAGGCTACAGAGCAGTCCCTCTTGGGAGGGGCCCAGAGACCTCTGTGAGACCTGGGAGCTGCACAGCATTGTCAGGGAGGTTGAAGAGGGAACCAGGAGCCCTCCCACTCTGCTCCAAATTTCTCACCAAGGGAAGTAAATGGAGGCACATTTCATGCAACCCTCTAGGTGGTGGTTATTCCCAATACACATTTATTTTGCATGAGCATAGGGCTTGGTTCTGGGGATAAATTCTTAAGCAAGACACATGCTGCTCTTGAGTCCACTATGCGGGTAGGAGAAAAGCAAGAACACAGGCCATTTCAAAACAATGTGATGAATACAGTCTATGCAGCCCTCAACCAGGGCCAGGCTGAGTCAAAGGAGAACGCAGTCAGTAAGTGCTTCTAAGCACAAGTGAGTGTTAGAGGAAATCGGGAAGGTAGGTGTGAAGTTGGCCACGGCAAGGATATTTTCTGGGGGTGGAGTGGAAACACAGGTATTCCAGGCAAGACTGGCCAACACCTCTAAAACCTACAGATAGAGGAAGCATTTAAAAATACCTTCTCCTATTCAATTTTGACAACCTTGTGGAAAATAAAGTGTTTTTATTTGTTAGTTCGTTTGTTTGTTTTGAGACAGAGTCTCACTTTGTTGCCCGGGGTAGAGTGCCATGGTGTCTACTTAGCTCACAGCAACCTCAAACTCCTGGGCTTAAGCGATCCTCCTGCCTCAGCCTCCTGGGTAGCTAGGACTACAGGCACACACCACCGTGGCCGGCTAATTTTTTCTATTTTTAGTTGTTTGGCTAATTTCTTTCTATTTATAGTAGATACAGGGTCTTGCGCTTGTTCAGACTGGTCTCGAACTCCTGAGCTCAAGCAATCCTCCTGCCTCGGCCTCCCAGAGTGCTAGGATTACAGGCGTGAGCCACCATGCCCGGCCCTGTTTTTTTTTTTTTTTTAATTAGTGTATTTTTTAGACGAGAAAATTGAGGCTCAGGAAGAACCTTGCTTAAGGTCACCCAAACAGTAGAGCTGTTCATTCCAAAGTGTCTATACCAGGTTCTGTGCGCATAGGCTTAGGGGTTAGTGGGTAGATTTATGGGTGTATGTTCTTTTTGTTTTGTTTTGTTTTCTGTTTGAGACAGAGTCTCACTCTGTTGCCTGGGCTAGAGTGCAGTGGCATCATCACAGCTCACTGCATCCTCAAACTCCTGGGCTTAAGCAATTCACCTGCCTCTGTCTCCTAAGTAGCTGGGACTACAGGTGCATGCCACCATATCCAGCTAATTTTTCTATTTTATTTTTTAATTGTAAAGACAATGTCTTGCTCTTGTTCTTGAACTTCTGGCCTTAAACAACCCTTTTGCCTTGGCCTCCCAAAGTGCTAGGATTATAGGCATGAGCCACCATGCCTGGTTGGGCCTCTGTTCTAAAAGAAGATCTGGCATCTTTACTGACCATGGGAAAATTACTGGAACTTTCTGAGTTCCAGTTTCCATATCTGTTGGCATCTGCTGTAGGGTCATTTTCTCTTCTGTTGGCAAATAGAGCAGATTTGAATATATCTCAAGTCAAAGTTTGCAAACTAGTAGTCTGGATTAAATATAGCCCTTGGAGGCAAAAAAAAAAAAAAAAAAGTTGGTGATTTTTAGATGTACTTTACAGAGGAGGAAACTGAGGTTTACAGCAATTAATAACTTTTCCAATTTACGTAGCTAAAACATGACAGCTCCAGGATTTCAACTATGCTGGCCTCATTCAGTATCCACAGTCTTAAGCAACATATTCTCTACTGTTTTTTAGGTATGACACTTAGCACTCGGTCCTTATGTACGGAGTGGTGGGGACTGTAGTGATTTGCAGAGTCCATCCCCTGACTGAAAGGACACTCCTGTGACTGACCTTGGGTAAGACCAGTAGCCAGTGAATATCGTGTGCCCCGATTTTCTCCTCTATAAAATTGGTATGATAATTATATGTGTCTCCTATGATTGTCTTGGAGACTAAATTAGTTAATGTGCCTGACACACAGTAAACATTATATAAATGTAAGCTGTTACTATCTAGGGAGTGATCTTTGCCTTAAACATTCAAAACACCCACTTATACACATGGTATAGGGAGCTGGGCGTGCCACTGAAAATCCAGTGGTGACAGTATTTCCGGGGCCTTTTCCTCCTCCGTCTGAGCAACGCTGGAGCTTGTGTGCAGGGGGAGGGGCTTTGGGAACAGAGCTGAGGTCTCCAGGCCAGAAGCCACGAGCTTCGCACATCACCAGTGGCCTCCATAGCTTGCTGCTGTCGCCCCTCTGTGAGCTCATGGTAACCGCCGGCCTCTAGGCTGAAAAGAATGTGAGGTGCAATGGGCAACCTTCCAGAGACCCAAGACGGGAGGCCTCATCCTTTCAGGATGTCTCAGGCTTCAGATAAAACCCTTCCTGTGTTCCAGCTCATAGCTGGCAGGGGCAACTGGCAATGACTGATGACAATGGGTGACTTGTCAAAAAGATGTGTGTGTGAACCAAACGCCGGCTAGCTGGGGCAAAGCACGCGTTCCGGAGACTGGTGGGAAGACCATCAACTGCACAATGGCTTGTTTTGCACCTACTATGTATTCAGCCCTCGGTCTGGCATTCAGGAGGTAGTCAAGTTAACAACAGTACCAGTTCACCTGTATTTACTGCTTCCGAGCACTGTTACTGCCGTTATTTCTCTTGAAAAATAACACAAGTATATGACAAAAGCAGGCCTTATTTTCTCTATTTAAAGATGGATAATAAATGAGACTTTTTTTAAAGTTACAAAGGGTGGCAGAGACTAGATACTTGTTGGCCAAACTCATTGGCCTGGGTATCCAACTGGACTACATTTCCCAGCAGGCCTTGTGGTTGGGTGCAGCCATGTGACTGAGTCCTGGCCAATGGGATGAATGGAATGCCGGTAATACTGCTGCCTGGCAGTCCTCTACCCTGTCTTCCTCCATTGGCTGGCAGATGCAGAGTGTGCAGAGGAAGCTGAGGCCTAGGGATGATGGAGCCATGATATGGAAGAAGCCTGGCTGGGCTCTTCCGGTCACCAGCTCTGCAGGAGGCCATCTGCTGAATGCCACGCTCAACTCTTGAGTGAGTGAGACACATGCTTCTTTTGAGTTAGACCACCACGTCTGTCTGTTTGCTTTTTTCACTGCAGTTAGCCTGCCCCACTATATAGAGTAAAAGCAGAACTTGGGTTTTAGAGATGTTTTGCTTGTACATGTGATAGTTTTTTCTACCCTCTTTAAAAACAAGCAGAAAAAAAAAAAAACCCTTATGCATGTAGGGTCTTTGGATTTTATAAAGCGCTTTAACAAGTAACAGGACAGTTTCTTCCTTCCACTCTGCTAAGCACTGGGCTGTGACTCTCATCCACTGTGGGAAGCTTTCAGCCACAGCACTGGTACCATGAGCTCAGCCCTTCTCAACTAGTTCTGGGAGAAAACAAAGCCCCAGGGTCCTAAAGGATCCCTTGTAGGCAACGAATAAACTTCTCTCCCGTCCATCTGTCATGGCACAAGTCATGTCCCATCCCCGGGAGAGCTGTGAGAACAGTCATGATTCTGTGGTTCTGTGTCCTGCGGTTCACATGAGAACCCCCATGGCAAGCCCCTTCCCCGCTCCGAGCTTCAGTTTTCTCATCTATGAAGCCACAGGATGGAATCAGGTGAACTTAGAGTCTCTTGGAAACTCTAATTTGCTATAATCTCACAGAAGAAAGCAATATTCGTAGGAGTCAGACATTTTCCCACATTATTTCATTTAGTCACTAAATGAAGAGGGATGCAAATAAGGGTTTTTTTTTGAAAATAATGGAGAAATTGGAATTCCTGAGTTGCATTCAATAAACTTTAGGGGAGCAGCAACATGACGCAGAGCGTTACGTTAGCTCGTGACCTCATTGGGCCTACAGTCTAGTTGGGAGGTCAAGACCCACACACAGGAAACCAAGAAATGTCCCTGAGAGTAAGTCACAGAGTCCAGATGGCCAAGGAAGCTGAGGGTGGGCAAAGGGGAAGAGATCTGACTTCTCCGCCACCCCCTCACCCCACCTCAAATTCCTGACCCTTCAGACACCCTGGTGCTCTAGGCCAGACACTAGGTGGGGGCTTTGCCGTCGCACTGCACTTGATTCTCACAGGCGCTCTGCCTGGAATCGCACAAGTCTGTCTGGTTGAAGAAGAGGACCATGCCCAGAGGCACATGGACATTAAGTCACTCATTCAAGGCTCCCACATAGCTCATAAGTGCCAGAGCCGCCTGGTCTGAAGCAGGTCCGTGTGGCTGCAGAGCCTGTCTTCCCTCCACTCTGCCTCTGCCCTCCTGTATGGGCGGCTCTGGTCTGGGACTGCAGCCGCCCTGACTCCCCCAGGTCTCAAAGAAGAGATGCCGGCTGTCCCTCCAAGGGCCTCCTGCCCTTTGATAGTCATCAATCACAGAGCGGGTCTCCCGGGGAAGCCTCAGCCTGCAGGGCGTGCTGCGGCCGGCCGGGAGGACTCACGTTTTACAACAGCTTTCCTGTCATCCGCACAGCCCTGACGCTCTAACTGGGAAGCTCTGAGACAAGAGGGATGAAGGTTTGCTCCACTGGAGGCCCACGGGAAAGGCCTGGAAGCAGCTAGAGCTAACTGACCCCACCTGGAAGCAGAGCCCCCTCCAAGGACACGGGGGGAAGAAAAGAGACAGGAAGTGGCTGGTCTGGTTGTTTTCAGGAAGCTGCGAGGCCTGGAGGAGAGACGCCTTTCCCTGGAAACTGGGGATCTGGCATTTCTCAGCCTGTGCTCCCGAGAGCCCCTGCATCACACACAACTTAGCACGTTGACAACGGGGATTCTCAGGCTGCAGACATAAGGAATCCACGTCTCTGGGAGTGGGAACAGGAACCTGCACCTCAGACAAGCTCATCGGATGGCTCTGATGCTCACTGGGCTTGAAAACTGAAAATCCTACTTCTCTAAAATAATTCTACCTAGTTATTCCTTAGATGCCCTGCTCATTTCTGCCATCTTGCCCATCAGTGACCCTTAACCCCAGAAGAAAAAAAAATAAAGATGTTAATATCTAATGAGTGCTTGTCATGTGTCCCAGATTGTTTTAGGCATTTTATTTTTTTTTTTTTATTTATTTTTTTGTTTGTTTTAGGCATTTTAGATTAAGTCATTTTAAAATCGTCACAGCTTCTTTATAAGGTAGCCACTATCATCAGCCTAGTATTACAGGGAACTGAGGAGCAGAGAGTCTTAGAAACTTTAAAAAGTCACACAGTTGAGAGGCTGGGCTGGAATATGGACTCAGATAGTCTGACTCCTGAGCTGCAGCTCTCAACCCCTGTGGCACACAACCATCGTGGGAAGTGACATTTATTGAAGATCAATTCGGCGCTTAGTCGAATGTCTACTTTCTGCCAGGAACTGCTCTGAGCTCTGGCCAGGTTGGAAGACGAGTGAAGCACCCACACGGAGCACAGTTTGAGGGATGAGTGTGGAACCAAAACATTCAGTAGTCAGGATAAGTACTACTTTAGTGCAATATTAAAAAAAAAAAATCAAATTAGCAAGATTATGGCCCATGGGCTGGCCACCTGTTTTTGTAAATATAGTTTTATGAGAGGAGGATTAATTAAGAACAAAATATTTAAAAACCCATGCCCTAATGGAGCTTGCATAAATGACCTCATCCAATTCTTACCATACATGGCCCCCAAAGGCAGGCATTGATGTCGTTACTGCTGCACATACGCCACCGTCTCTGTAGGTAACTGACCATCATGGAGGCTGGCATTGTCCATCATGGAGGCCTGGGACATTGTCATGTGTCCAGTGTTTTTTAAGTGTCTTGTAAGTGTTATTTTATTCCTTTCAACCCCCCTTTAAGGAAAGGATCATTATCACCCCCCATTTCGCAAACGGTGAAACTAAACACGCAGAATTGTTCAACGTCAACACGGCCAGCAAGGAGCGGAGCCGGGATTCTAACCCAGGCAGCCATGTTCCACGAGGCCACACCTTTAATCAGAGGTTGGAAAATTATAGCTCATAGGCCATATCCAGCCCCCTGTTTTTGTAAAGTTTTATTAGAACACAGCTACCCTTATTCATATGGACTGTGCCGTCATGCCACAATGACAGAGTTGATTAGTGGTGACAGACCACACAGGCTGCAAGGCTGATAGCATTTGCTATTTGGCCCTTTATAGAAGGAGTTTGCTGATCCCTGTCCTGGACCATTTGGGTGTATCCAATGTTCAACAGTGACACTCAGAGAGTGATGTTACACCCATCGTCAGGGGAACAGAGATGTGATATGAACCCAGGTATCTTTCCAAAGACCATGACTTTTCAGCTCTACCTTGTTACACGTACCTCCCCCACGGGTCCAATGCCTCCTTGTTTCCTGAGTTTAGCTTGTTGCCTGGTCCAGGGAAGGGGCTCCACAGTGCTCACTGAATGAATGAATGAATGAATGAATGAATGAATGAATGAGGCTCAGTATATCAGGTGAGGCCAGGTAAGATTAGAGAAACAAGTCAATGGGCCCCGCCTGGGAACATCCAGACTTTCTCTTGGGGTCTCACTGCTATGGTAACCTGCTGTAACAGCCTAAATTGTCAGGTTTAAAGTTTTCTAGGATGTCTTAATCTCTGTGCTTAGTATTCTGCTCATCTCAAGTCAGAGGGTCTCAGTGGCCTCCATCTAAATCCATGGTGTTAACCTGAGTAAATGGCTTTGCCCTTGACCCTGGAGGTCAAGGTCCTAGTCTTAGGGCCTAGTCTTAACCAAAAAAGTGAGAATTCAGAAGCTGGAGAAATCTGGTTAAATCCAGTCTCCTTCACACCCCTTAGCTGTGTGACCTTGAGCAAGTGACTTCACCTCTCTGAACCTCAGCTTCCTAATTTGTACAGTATAGTTTACTTCAGGGAGAAGATCCATGCCTAGCTGCCCAGCACACAGTAGACCTGGGTGGATGGCTGCAATTCTTCCTTATGATCATGGAGACAGTGTAGGAGAGCTTCCTGCTGAAAGATCCCAAATCCATTATGCATGTTTTATCTCTGTGCTCCCAGGGTCTTGGATAAACAATGTCTTCATCCAGTTTTTAAAAGACACTCTAATTCCGTCTCAGAATACACTACCCCCAACCTTGCCCCCAGCTGAAACTTGGCCGGCTCTGCGCCTGGCTGCTGGCCTGAATTTCCAAACACTGTTGGTTTAGCATTTCTCAAATGTATCCCATTAACACGGTGAACCCGTCCGTCTTCTCTCCTCTTTGAGCTCAGGCCTGACCGTCACAGCGAGAGATAGAGCCAGCAGCGCGAGCCCAGCCTCGCGGACTCGCCTGCGTGAAGCAGGGTGGTGTCCGGGGCGGTCAGCCTGGGACTGGGGCACCTGTGGGCATTTGTCTGTGTCGGGCGCAGACACAGGCCGTGTGCTCGGAGACGGGGAGAAGGCACGCTGGAATGAGGGGCTCTGGGAAACGCGAGCAAAAGACATCCTCTGGGTTGCCGCTGGAGGGGAAAAAACAAGACCTTGATGGAGAATTAGCAAAAAGCCACTGCTCTGGGAGTCAGGAAACGGCCCCGCGCTGGCACCGCCTACAGCTCACTCACTGTGTGTCTTTGAGCAAGCTACTTGTCCCCTCTGTGAGACACCGGCTCAAAAATGAATGGGAGAGGCTTGGCCACACGTTTCTAAACTCATACTTGGCAGCGGAGCTCTTTTTCATACAATTTTTTACTTGGAATTGTAAGATATAAACAAATGACAATGACACTGATTTGAGGGTAAAGGAGTTAGGGGTGGTGGGAGCTGGAGTCCTGCCTACTCAGCAACCCCCCCCGCCCCCACCCACCAACAATCTGAAAAAAAAACCAGGAGGTGCCTCTGGGGACCAGGGTTTGAGAACCATATGCCATGACATGTGATCTATAGGATCCCGGTAGCTACAGCTGCCACTGTCGACAACAGTAACGGCTCTTATTTATTGAGCACTTTCTCCGTGCCAGGGGCTGGACTTCGCTTCTGTGTCCTTTACTTCAAGAGTTAGTAGAGAGCCCTGATCCAAATCCCACCTTCGCCAATTTAGAAGCTGTGTGCCCTTGGACAAGTTGGTTAACCTCTCCGTGCCTCGCATGCTTCATCTGGAAAAGAGACTGTTCAGAGGGTAAAAGGAATGAATCCCTATTAAAGTGCCGAGAACAGCGGCAGCCACATAGCAGTTGATGTTAGCTATTTTTTTTATCATGGCTGCCTAAATTACGTCTAGTTGTTATAAGCACTGTCCTGTTTCACAGATGAGGGAGTGAGGCTCAGGGAGGTGAAGTGGGGGCCCCTAGGTCACACAGCTAATAAGTGATAGAGGGAGACCCTGAAATCAGGTCTGCTCAACCGCACAGTGTGTGGTCTTAACGCACAGCCTAAACTGCTTTGCTCTTGACCTAAGAGGTCAAAGTCCTGGTCATAGCAATTTGCTCGAGGAGCTCCGAGTCCAGATGGGAGGGTGGTCAATGAAGACTACAGTGATTTATGCAGAGTCTGGGGTCTGGGCATCCTAGTGAATGCAGATGCCAGGCAGAGAGGAGGTGTTTGGCTGCCAGAGCTCAGGGCTATCTGAGGTTCTTTTCTCCAAGCTCCATCTCCAGCCTTTCCTACTGACCTATCAGACATCTTTGTGCGAACTGGGAAAAGGGCAGAGGCAGCTCCAAGCTAGAGCACAGGTGGGCAGACAATGGGCTGGTGATTTTTAGCTGCCACTTGGAGGGTGCCGTATGCTTTTGATCAGTGCACAAGCTGCACAACCTTACACGGCCACCCTTCCTCTTCTCCTGCTTCTGAGTTTGGTGGGAAGAAGTAGAGAGAGAGAGAAAATAAATATGGCAGGATAGGAGACAAAGCACGGTTTCAGCCTTGCCCTGGTGCCCGTGGGGGCCCTGGGTGAGGGGAAGGAGCGTGGAGGCTGTGCAGGCAGGAAGCAACTCGAGCCACATAGTCACTTTATCTCTTTATGCCTCTTTCTCAGTGCTGAGGGAGGCAATAAAAGATGGCTGGTAATAAAAGATGGCTGTGCGGCTCTCTGCAGGAAGCTGAACGGGAGCCAAACCATCGTGTGGTGAACAAATGCTGCAGTCGCCCAACTGCAGAGCTGCTGCTGCAGGGTATTAAAAAGGTGACCACCTCTCCCCTGACCCCCGATCCATGGAAATGGGCAGTCGCCAGCCCACCCACCCAGAAAGCCTCAATGCCCTGTCTCCGACCGAGCCCCAAACACCTGCTCCGGCATTCAGAGAAAGGAGGTGGCGTGGTGTCATAGTCGGAACACAGGCATTTCAAATACCAACTCCACCCTCAGGAGCTGTGGAACTTTGGGCAAGACACTGAACCTCTCTGAGCCTGGATCTCACATCTACAAAATGCAGCTCATGGTTCTCCCTGATCATGCAGGAAGAAGGTGAGAACTAGAAACAATAGATGGAAAGTGCCCGGCACGGTGACATGAGACCCGGTAAGTGCTGAATACATGGTAGCTGTACATAGAGGTCCCTTTGCTCATTCAACAAGGACTGGAGCCTGATAGTCAGGCACAGTGCAAGTGGCTTGTCCTGCAGAAGTGACATTTGAGCTGGGATCTGAAGGGCGAACAGGAGTCTTTTAGGTGATATGAGGAGGAAAGAACTTTCGAGAATATGTGGGGACCTACAATGGGGAAGAAGAGGTGAGGACTGAAGAGCTGAGAAAAGGTTCGGGGGTGGCTGAAGCCAACAGAGCAAACAAGGAGGAGGCTGGTGAGGGGCAGGGCAGATCTTGGTCTTTACCCTAAGGCTATGAGGGAAGTACCGAAGGGTTTTAACGGATGGGGTGACATGATCAAAGTGGAGTTTTAAAAAGCTCACTCAAAACCAGCTACATACTAGATGATTCCAACAGCATGACATTCTTGGAAAGGCAAACTATGAAGTTTGCAAAAAGAGCAGTGGCTGCCAAGGGCTAGGGGGAGGGAGGCAGGAATAGGCAGAACACAGGGGATTTTTTGGGCAGTGAAACTCTCCTGTATGATATTGTCATGGTGGATACATGTCATTTTACATCTGTCAAAGCTCATGGAATATACAACACCAAGAGTGAGCCCTGATGTAAACTATGGACTTTGGATGCGGCAATGCAAATCCGTGGGCTGTGTCTCTCTGGTGGGGGGGGGGGGGGGGGGTTGTGTGAGTATGGGGGATGGGCAGGTAGAAGGTGTATGGAAACTCTACACTTTCTGGTCCATTTTGCCGTGAACCTAAATCTGCTGTAAAATATAAAGTTTATTAATTCAAAAAAGAAGAAGAAACAGAAAAACTCTCTCTGGCTGCTGCATAGAAAATAGAGTAGGGGTGGGCAAGGGAGGATGTGGAAGATCGGTTAGGTGTTTCTATTTTCTTGACAGGCTCCTTGGGGCAAGTTACAGAAGCTCCGAGAGCTTCGGTTGCTTCATCTGCCATATGGGGACAAGAATGTAAAGTGACACAGCGTGTCTGGAAATGCCTCGCAGAAAGCCCGACCCGAGGCAGTTCCCACTGGCAGGATGGGAAGGAAGGACGATGCGGAGAATCGCAGAAGGTGTCAGGACACAAGAGCTCTTTGTGCGGGGACAGCAGGTGTCCCGTGGTGCCGTTTCGTGGCAGGTCTCCCTGTTCATTGGCAGAGGCAAATAAAAATAATGAAAGTAGCACTGTTTATTGAGAGAGGCCAAAGTATTTATCTGAGTGTATGTCTCAGAGACAAAGCTATGTTTTTTGCTTTGGGGAAAATAAGCAATTAGAATAGCTAAGATTTATCTATTGGGTGCTAACTCTGCGGCAGGTATTGTGGTAAGGGCTTTAGGTGATTAGCTCATTTCATTCTCTCAACCATACCTTTGGTTAGGTTCTAATTTTGTCTCCATTTTGTATCTGGGGAAACTGAGGCATAGAACAGTTCGTCAACTCATCCAATGCAAGTGACAGAGCTGGTTTAAAAGAGGACCACAAGGTACAAACCCGAGTTAACTGAGGAAACAGGATGAGCATGCACAGAACCAGTTTTCAAATAGCACCAAGCAGACAAGGACTAAATTAAGTGGGAATTAGTATGGCATAGCAGATAAGAGCATGGATTTAGATAAGGCAGCATGGGTTTAAATCCTGACTCCTCCACTTTTTGGATGACCTCAGGCAAGTTATTTGGCTACTCAGAGACTCAATTTACTCATCTGTAATATGGGAATAGTAACAGGCCACCTTGTGTGGAGTTGCTTTGAGGATTAAATAAGCAAGAAGCATGCAGCTCACTAGCATATCAACTTATGTGGCAAATGATAAGAGCTTGATACATGTTTCAAAACTAAGGAAGGCTATGGGAATTTCTAAAAGAGTAACTTTGGAGCTTCAAGCAAAGGGTGGGCTCAAACCAAGCACCCAACTAATAGTTCTCATGTACCGTGTTAGCTGCTGCTGCTGGTGGCTGCAAAGAGACCAACTTGACTTCTGCCTTCAAGGACCTCCCATTCTGCTGGAGCAGATAGGCCAAAATGAAAAAAAAATTTTTTAAAGCAGGCTATAAAAATCAGTTATTCATTCAACCAAAACAGTACCAGCCACCATTCCAGGAACTAGGGATGGAGTGATTTATTTGCATAACAGACAAGATTCCTGCCCTCAAGGAGCTTATTTTCTGGTGCTGGAGATAAGCAAGGAACATATAAATGAGCCTCCCGGGAGTGAGGGCTGTCATTTGATAAAAAATAAAACAGTGAGGATCTAGACATCCACCTAGGAGGTTATCTTGGATGGGATGGTCAGAGAAAAAGGAGGTAACATTTGAACAAGGCCAAATTGTAGTGAGGTGGTGAGTTGTGTTACTATCTGGGAGAAAAGTTTCCCAGGCTAAGGAAACAGCAAGTGCAAAGGCCCTGAGGGGAGAATATGCTCATCCTGTTTAAAGAACAGCAAAGAATGGGAGCACCAGAGTGACTGATGGGGAGGAGGGTGCTGGGGTGGCAGAAGTCTAGACCATGTGGGGCCTTGCAGACTGTAGTCAGGACCGTGAAATTCACTCTACAAGGGATGGGAAGCCCATGGAGGGTTTTAAACATGTGCTCAGCATCTGATTTAGTTTTAGAAGAATCGATCTGGCTGTTGTGTAGAGATGGGCTTGAAGAGGGATGTGGTGGGTTAATATATCTTCAAATTCTTTGCCGCTCCTGCCATTGAGAGGTGGGGTCTTCTTAAACATTGAGTTTCCCTGTGCCTGTCTTTGACCAGAGTGTGGCAGAGGTGATGCCGCATAACTCCTGGTGTTGGTCCTTCAGATACCTGCAGCTTCTGCCCTGCTAGCAACGTGCCATCTTAAAAACCAGCTGCCCTATAAGAAATCTGACTATCCTGAGACTCCTTGGCCGTGATGAAGCTTGACAGCCACGTAGAGAAAGAGACTATGTAGAGGAGCCCTGAGGCATCAGTGTGAGTGCAAAGCCAAGCCACAAGTTGGATGTGGACGAGTGAATTAGCCCAGGAAAGACACTGCACGGAGCAGAAGAACTGCCCAGCTGAGCCCTGCCCAAATTCGTGACCCACAGATTAAAAGCAAATAAAATGATTGTGGGTTTACACCACAAAGATTTGAGGAAGTTTGTCACATGGCAATTCATAACTGAAATAAGTGTCAATGACTGAAGCCAGGAAAATAGGGGCAGGGGAGGCTATGACTCCAGGTGAGAGAGAGAGAGGTACTTTGGTCTAGGGTAGGAGTGGTGGTGGAGAATCAGGAAAATGCTGATAAAAGAAAAAGCTGCCCACACCATCATCATCAATAGCAGAAACTCTATGGGTCTGGAAATTATACATCTGTCCAGTGATGTTGGTTCCCTCTAAGGAAGGGCTGATTGTTCAAGGGAGGATTGGGTTGTCAGATACTTCACTGCCATCAGGAAAAACACTACAGAAGGTAAAGAGATATACTTCAAAATGCCAGAAAATAGGCTGAATGGTACAGAAATATTATTAGCAAAATAAACTGTCCCAGAAAAAAAAAACTATTCATTTTAATATAAAATCTAATGTCTATATACCACTTTATAATTTAACAAGCATACTCATATAGGCTATCTCTTTTGAGTCTATTAACTGGCCTACAAGGTTGAAATTGCCATCCCCACCCTATAAATACAGAAACAGGCCAAGAAAGGGCACAATTACTGGTCTAAAGGCCCAGTCAGTAGGTGGTGGACTGAGACTTTAAACCTGTAACTTCTCTAGGCAAGTTCAATTTCTTTTTCTTGGTATACTGCTATGACTAAAATTTCCACACTTATTTTAAAACCACACAGAATAAAAGAAAATAATACAATGTATCATTCTATGTTTTAGTTGCCCACCTGCTACTCCTCTTCATAGTGGATGGTTTATAAAGTAGGGTCCTTAAACCCCTGGTATTGGAATCACTTAGGTAGAGTTTGGAAAAATGCAGACTCCTGGTTCTCATCCAGGAACCAGACTGTCTGGTACGGGGCCTGGGCATCTGCATTTTAATAAGTAGGGCAGAGGGTTCCTAAATTATTCTCATCACAGAAGAGTTTGGAAGTCACGGAACTGGTACATCAACAAGCCTGCAGGAAGCAGACAGATGTGTTTAAATGAAGACAGAAAGTCTACAAACAGTTTAGCAAACTGAAATGGGTCACTCCGCCCCTGTTCTAGGGCTCTTCTCACTACACCATGTTGCCTGGGTGGGGAGGGGGCCCTCGGCAGTCTGTCCCTCCCTGTCCCCTCCCCACGGGGCTCATGTTGGGCAGTACAGAAGCCTCGTGGTGTGAAGGTGAGGCAGGGGTAGAGTGAGCATTCACTATGCTTTAGGCGCTAGCAACTTAAAAGACTTTTCTCATTTAGGGCTCAAAGAGAGGCATTATTTCCACTTACAGTTAAGGGCCCTGGCAGTCAGGGAGGAGGGTTACTCATGCAAAGCCACGCAAGCAGCAAATGGGGAGTCGGCATCGGGACTGCCAGCCCCCCATGCTGGCGTTTCCCCCAGTTACCAAGCCGTGCCACCTGGGAGGAAGATGGTGTCATAGGAAATCACATCAGAATTTGAGACCCACTCCTCCACCTGCCAGCAGGGACACTGGGAAAAGTGTCTCTTCACTTCCTTCAAAGGGGGATGAAATTACCTGCCACCGGGAAGTACCAGGTTCCCAGTAGCCTTTTAGCAAAAGCTGATGGCTTCTGAATGAGAAGAGGCCAGGACGCCCTGGACCAAAGGCAGAAGTGGCCATAGGGGCAACTTCTCCACCCGAGGACCAGGGCAGGGGCAGGTCCCGGGGGGATGGCAGAGGGGGACCCAGAGCTGGAGCCACCCCGGGGTGTGGCTCCAGCACGTGGGAAAGGGCACCAGGTCTGCAGGGGTGCCACCAGCAGCCACATGGTCTTTCCCATCCCCAGTCTCTGTGCTTCTGGGAATCCAGGGCCGCACTGTTTTTCTCCGTCAGACCCGAGGCTCCCTCTCCCAGGGGAGTTGGCAGATCTGTGCAGGCCTGTTGGCTGGAGGTGCGCGGGCAGCGGGGCCTGGCATCGCTTTACAGGCGCACACTGCCTCTTTCTTGTGCGGCCTTGTCCGTTCCCACGCCCCACCTCTGCGGGTCCCGGCGAGCCTGCTTTCTCCGCAGTGGTAAGAGCAGAGGCCCAGTGCGCGAGGAGGAGATCGGATCTGGGCCTTCCCTCTCCAAAGCCCCTTGCTGCTGGGCCCCTGGCAGACCTACCGACCGGAGGAGCCCGGCCTCGGGGACCCTGCCTCTCCTGGGGACAGTAGCCGCTGGGCGGTGTGCCGTCAGGAAGTCCCTGCCTAGTGCAAGCCCCGGCCTGAGTCCTCTCAGTCCTGAGCTTTTCACTTCCCAAAGTTGTGGGATTCTTATTCAATGCAAAGAGTCAGCGGGTCATGAATGCCTTCAGCAGAGATTTCGGCATCGTGCCAGGCGCTGGGGCTACGGTTGGGAAAAGCAGTCCTTAACTCGATCCTCAAGGAAGGTTCAGTCCAGGGGGAGACGTGGAGAAGTAAATAACAATTACCCTCCCCAATCGGTTACGGTCCAGGAAGAGCAGCGAGAACAGGAACGCAGAGCTGTCGGGGACAGGGCCGGCGCATTCCATCACTCACTGCGCAAATAGTTACTGAGAACCCGATACCTGACGTGGGAATACAGTGGGAACAAAACCTTTCTGCCTACACGGATCTGCCGTTCCAGAAAAAATACAATAAAATAAATTACACAGTAGTATACCTTATGTATATATATTATTTCATGTTATATGTGTATCTGTATAATCTATCCATCATTTCAGGCAGTGATACGGGCTTGGAGGGAAAAAGTGAATAGTTGGGCCTCAAGAGTGGGGACAGTACAGTCCGGCAAGGTCGTCCTGAGGAGGGGACATGTGATCAGAAATTTGGAAGGAGGGAAGAGGGTGAGAGTGGTCGCACCTGTGGGAGTGTTTCGGGAAGAAGGGCTGGCGGGTGCAAAGGTGGCGCACAGACACGGCTCGACGTACCTCACACAGATCACACCTACGAAGTGAGGACTCCTTGTCCCCACTTTCCGGGTGAGGCCAAGAGCCAGAAACGGGGAGCGGCTTATCCAAGGCCTGGCAGCTTGGAGAAGACGGAGCTGGGACCCAGCCCAGGGGGCCTGCTCTGTCTCTACAGGCAGGCCTGGGACATGAGGCCACACAGCCCACCTGGGCGAGGCCTGGGTGCTTTGGGAGTTAGGAGAAGAGGCACCACATTCAACTTCAGGAAGGGACGCAGAGGAGAGGCCGTGGAGGCACAACCTTGAAGGATGGGAGTAAGGAAAGGGCCAAGCCAAGGAAGTCTCTGCCTTTCTTCTTCCCCGCTCTGGCCCCCAAGCTGCCCTTACCTGTGTGCGTGTCCACCCAAAGTCGGGGGAGACAGGGAAGCTCCTCCCCCATACACACAGGGGTCACTCTTCCTATGCTAGTTCACCCTCCACTCAAGTCACCTCCTCAGGGAGGCCTTCCCAGATTACTCCACCTCAAATCCAGATTACCCCACTTCAAATACCAGCTGTCCACAATCTCTGCTTTTGCTTCAACCATTTCTCACAACCTGCCACTAGAACACATATCTGTTTGCCTACTGACTTTTCTGCAACTTAAAGTATCAGCTCCACAGGGGCTAGTGTCTGTTTTGTTCGCCACTGTGTCCTCTGTGTCTGGCACATAATGAACGAAAGGAAGGAAACTAGGAAGATGCTCGCCAGGTATGGGAACGCGTAGGGGAGCCAGAGGGAATCCTGTTCCAAGCACACGCATGTGCCCAGAAGTGAGAGCGTGGTGTTTGTGACAGTCTGCCTGGCATTCTGAATTTGCCCCGCAAATACTGCTGAATGAACGAATATCTGGAATTTGAAATTCGAAGTTCAGGAAGCCCAGAAGACGCTGGGCAATTATGCGTGAAATAAAGAGTAAAGACATATTATCATAAAAATTATGGTTTTTGATGAGATATTTGAGAGTTCCCAGGGCAGCGATTCAGAAGTTGAGGGCTGATTGTGGCTTGGGAGCTACCGTACTAGGAGGATTCAAACAAGTCACCCTGCTTGCCTCCCTGGCCACAGTTTGCCCATCTGTAAAATGGGGACACACAGGCAACTCTAAGGGGCTCTTCTAGCTCTGGAACTCTTAAGACTTTATAAACTATTCTTTCCTCCAGGACAAACCCATGCATTTCTCTCTTCCCCCAAACATCCTCCCTAGGTGGGTACCAGAGAGGGGGCAGGATCTGGGGGGTCTTTGATGCCTTTCCTCTAGGTCTGGTGAGACTTATGCTTTCTGGCTCCCTCTCTCCAGCCCTCTGAGGTCTGACCTTGTAATGAACGGGGCACATCATCAGCCGCCGTGGGTTGAGCGGGTGCCTGTAATTTAGTGTTGCCTAATGCTGGAAACCGAGAGCCGGGCTTGCGTAATTAGATCGGGGCCTCATTAACGTCTGCCTCCTTGGGTGTTTTTCAATCTCGTTTTCTCCCACATTTCGAATCCCATCTGTCTGTATGGACACGGCTGCCTGTACTTTTCATCCTGTTGTGGAGCCAGACTGGAATTTGGGCCCAGAATGGCCACGGCACCCATAAAGCATGAATTTTAATATGCCCTGGGGTGTCCCCTGCTCGGCTTTGGAAATACGATTTGCAACTGTCCTGGGAACCTGGATGTCTGGGTTGCGCTTAAGCCCCTCGAGCTGGCTGGCGGTCCAGCCTGGTCTGGTGTTGGGCAGGAACTAGAGTAAGCTCGAGTAAGCAGGGCTGTCCACGTCACAGCTGCCAGGACTGATGGCTGACCCAACCGGTGTGCGTCACTTCGCCGTTTATAAAGCATTCTTCAAATCTGACCTCGTGAGCAGGCACTGGGTCTGTTATGGTCACTGATTCTCTAAGAGCTGCTTTCTTTTTGTGCCCAACTGACCCCACTCTGTTCTGTTCCCACTCTTCTCGGACCTGCTCTCTGCCCAGGAGGCTGCTTCGTGTGGACCTGGCATCCACCTGGCTCTCCCACCGACCGGCCGCTGCTCGACTTTGGCTAGAGCGCGGCCCCAGCAGGAGACTGGAAAGTTGGGGACAGGCGGATGGTGGCTGTCCCTTCCCAGCGCCCATCCTGCCTCGGAGCCATGTCTTGGAGGCCAGCAGGGCAGCTGTCCTGCCCGAGTCCAGATGCACCCGATTAGATCGGGTCTAGTCCTTCTGTTTCCCCCTTTTGTCCCTTCAACCCCAGGGGTGATAATGGCTTCCTGCTGTTGCTGGATTCTGGATGCCTCATGTTCCCTTAGCCACACACATTCCCCTGCAAGTGGCTCCTTCATTAAAATCTCTTTATTTAAACCATTCGGGGGTGAATTCTGTCTTTTGCCTGGCCCCTGTCTGATACAATTCCCAATGTCTGAAATGGTGCCTGGCACATAGTAGGGTCTTAAGAAAAATTTGTGGAATGAACAAACTTTTTACATATTAACAGCTCATGTGAGCTTTACAAATAACATGTAAAATAATATTAGCCTTTGACAGATTAAGAAACTGAGGCTCAGAGAGGTAGACCTTATGTCTGAGCAGATTTCTAAGGGAGAGTAACAGAACCATCCCACACCCCGGGTGAGCTTTAGTCTCACTCAGCACCCCAGAGAAATCTCTACCATCTCTACCGCCTGCTGTGCTCCATACGGAGACTCAGTGTCTGCTTGTGCCAGCCCGGCGTGGGCTCAGCAGGACCAGATGGTGTGAAGTGGACAGAGGGAAATGCCAGGAGCCAAAGACGCCTGGAAATTCACCTGCCGTAGAATTAGAGACCTGGGTTCCTATCCAAATGCTGCCACTTCTTAAAAGTGTGATTTGGGGCAAGTGATTTCATTGTCCCCATTGTGACTCGGTTTCTTCCTCTGTGAAATGGGGCTGTCATAAGAATTATTAAGTGCTTAATTTAGCGATTATCCTGGTCCAGGCACTGTTTGTAGCACTTCTCACGTACCAACTCGTCTAATTCTCACTACAACCCTAGCAGGAGGTCTTAGGAGTAGCAGTAGCGGCGGTAGAGGCGGTAGAAGGAGTAGCATCCCAGAGAAGCTATCCCCAGGGTCGCACAGCTGCCGTCACCGTGGCAATCTGGGATGCCCACCCCGCCAGTCTGCTCCGGAGGCTGTGCTCTTAACCCTCAGGCTACTCTGCCTCTCTGCATCGTGAGACCATCTCATGGGACTGTAAGGATTAGACAAGACCATGCATGAAAAGCAGTGAACACAAGCCCTGTGCACAAGGAGCTGTCGACAGCGGTGATCAGCTTTTCCTTATTCCTCATCTAAAAGTCAGATGCATGGACCCTCTCCATAGTTTTCTTCTGAATGCTGGGTCGATCGTACTCTCACAGTGGGGACTTAGTGTCTCTGCGCGGCTCTGCCCTCGCTAGAGCAGCCATGCAGCACAGCGGTGCCACACACGGGCCCTGGAGCCAGACCGCCTGGGCTGCGATCCCAGCTTCGCCACTCACCGGCTGCAGACCTGGATTACGTTACCCGGCCTGTTGTGTCTCAGACTCCTTATCTGTAAAACGGGGATTATAATAGTGCTCACCTTATAGGGTTGTTGAAAAGATGAAATGAAGTAATACATGCTAAGTGCTTGGAACGGTGCCTAGCACGTAGGAAATGCTATAAAAGTGTTTGTTAAATAAATAACAATGCATGAATTTTGTATGTGCAACTTGAGCTGGCTTAAACAAAAAGGGATTTTTTTTGGCTCCAGTTTGGGGATGAGTCTGGATCCAGGCCCTTGACTAACATCATCAGGTCATTGTCTCTCACTCTTGGCTGTGCTTCCCTTTACCTTGGCTGCGCTTTGGGCAGGTCATTCTCTTAGGGAGAGAGAGAGGGCCACCGGCAGCTCCGGACCTACATCCCACCAGCCCAGCCGCCCCTGCAGGACACGTGTGCACCTCATCTGAGAGTCCCAGCAAAAGTCTCAGGATGGATTCCCATCAGTTGATGAGGCCTGGTCATGTGCCACCAGCTGCACACACCACACAGACTACAAGTTGGGGAGGGGGCCACCCCTACATCTAGCCACTGTTCCCCAAAGCAGAAGGAATGGATGCTGGGGAAAACCAGCAGTGGTCTGCTCTATACCCCTCCTAGTCACATATGTGTGTGCGTGTGTGTGTGTGTGTGTGTGTATGAATATATATGTGTGTATATATATAAAAATATGTGTGTATATGTAGGTATAAGTGTGTATGTGTGTGTATATATATATATTGTGTGTGTGTGTATATATATATATATATATATATAGAGAGAGAGAGAGAGAGAGAGATTTATATGGAGGTTGGCTCACACAATCATGGAGGCTGAGAAGTCCCACAACCCACTCTCTGCAAGGAAACCTGGTGGTGTGATTCAGTCTGAGTTAGACGGCTGAGAGCCAGGCGCGTCAGGAGTGTAATTTCCCCCACGGCCAAAGGCCTGAGAACTAGGTGGTGGAAGTGGGGGGTTAGTGTAAGTCTTATAGAGCCTCAGGGCCTGAGAACCAGGAGCTCTGATGTCCAAGGGCAAGAGAAGATGGATGGCCCAGCTCAAGAGAGAGAGAGAGAGAGAAAGAGAGAGAGCGCGAGCAAGCGAGTGATTTAGCTCGTCCTCTGCCTTGTTGTTCTATTTGGGCACTCAGTGGATTGGGTGATGCCTGCCCACATGGTGAGAGTACATCTTTTTCCCTCTGCTAATTGAAATGCTCATCTCTTTCAGAAATAGCCTCACAGACACACTCAGAGACACTGTTTTACCAGATACCTGGATATTCCTTAATCCGGTCAAGTTGACACACAAAATTAACCATCACATCACTTTCCCTGAAGGTATGTCTCACATGCAAGACCTCGGGAGATCTCGGCCTTGCCTGCAGTGCATACTCGGAGGCACTTATGGGCATTTTCAGGGCAACACCTCAGTGTCTTTGAAAGAACATGCTCCCAGTCAAGCGAGCTGCTCAGCATTTCTGCTTTAAAGACCACAGCTGGGGATTGCTGCGGCCCTAGATGCCTGAAGAAGATTCTGCTTCTCTTCCTTCAGGACACACTGCGAGTTGGGCTGGGGGCTTCCTGGCATGTGTGCACGTTCTTGTGGGGCTGGCTGCCTGTAACAAGCTCACTAAAATGAGCTGCCTGGCGGAGGCCGTGAGCGCCATCCTGGGCACGGGACAGAATCCATCTCAGCTGCGTGGGTCCCTGAGCCCAGGGCTCTGGCTGCTGCAGCAGCACTGTCTTTGCAGCCCTGGCTACCTAAAACGTGCTCTTCCACCAGCAGCACCGGCAGTGTCTGGAAGCTCGGCAGAACTGGTGGTATTGGTGTCACTTAGGAGCTCAGAGGGAATTCAGAATCTCAGGCCCTACTAGAAACCTAGTAGATAAGAATCTACTTTTTAGCAAGATCTCTAAGAAAGCTGTACACACATTGACATCTGAGCAGCACGGCGGTGTTTGCTTTCTAGGGCTGCTGTAACAAAGCACCACATACTTGCTTGCTTAAAACAACAGAAATCTATTCTGTCTCAGTTCCAGTGGCTGGAAGTCCAAAGTCGAGGTGTCAGCAGAGTTGGTTCCTTCTGAGGGCCCTCGGGGAGAATGTGTTCCAGGCTGTCTCCTGGCTTCCGGCAATAGCCAGTGACACTTGGCGGTAATCGTATCACCCCAATCTCTATCTCCATCATCGCATGGCACTTTCCCTGTGTCTCTATGTCCAAATTTCCCTCTTTTTATAAGGACATCAGTCATATTGCACTAAGGGCCCCCACTACTCCTGTATGACCTCACCTTAATTACTACATCTGAAACAACCCTACTTCCAAATAAGGTCACATTCTGAGGTACTAGGGGTTAGGATTTTATCTTTTATCTTTTATTCAACCCGTAACAACTGCCTTCCAAGTCTGCCATTCCTAATTACTGGGAGACTAGCTGATTAAGGAACACCTGCAACTTTTCTATAAATTTAGTTTTGTGAACAATTTTGTAAATTCAGGAAGAAGATGGAAGGTCTAGAGTAAGACTTGGGGAAGTCTGTTTTTGCAATGTGATTCTTATGCTGAGGCAGCATACGCAGTAGTATCCTCAGCTTTTCAGCTGACCCAGCCTGGGAGCACGGCTACTGTGAGAACAATTTGGGGATGTTTCCCACCTTGGGAAAAATACTGATACCCTTAGAGCTTCTAGTGTAACCAGTCTGGGGTAATGCCTGGGAAACAGGAGTTTAAAACAATTCCCAGGTGATTCTAATCTGCAGCTAAATTTGAGGACTAATGGGATAGATATTTTTGTTTCTACATGTTACAAAACAAGGAGATCCAGTCCCTATCCCAAATAAGGAAGTGAGACATAAGTATACATAACACCAAATAATAGCACATACAGATTCTTAAATAATAACATTTTAGGTTTTTTATAGTTCTTGTGTGCAAAATGAAGTTGCAGTGAGAAGCACATAAATGCATATATCTAGAATTGCTCTCAAAATCTCCAATAATGGCAAACTTCTTTATTTCTCCTTATAGTTTTAACCATTTTTGAAGTCTATCTTGAGGTATTTTTATATAGTGCTTATAAATCTAAAATTATTTCTTCTCGGTGAACTCTTTATCATAACAAATTACTTCCTCTTACCTAGTAATGCTTTTCACCTGTAAGTCTATTTTTCCCTTGATATTGATGCAGCTGTATCAATTAGCTTTCTTTTGCCCAGTATATAAATATTCCCATTCTTTAACTTTCAAATGTTCTGTATTCTTATGTTTTAGATGAATATCTTGAATGGAATATAGTTGGATTTAACAAAATTCACCTTGAAAACCTTGCTCTTAAATTAGAGCATTTAGTCCATTTACATTTAATATAATTACTGATATACATCGGTGGTAGAAACATTTAACAACTCTTACGGGTACTTTGTAGAGGTTGCAGTTCTCACAAATGACCATGAGAGGGCGACTCCAGGGGATGCACAGGCATTTACAACCTTGAAGGGACAGGAGGAACCAGGCATTTGCTCTCTGGGGCCCCTCCACTGCTTCTGCGGTCTGCCCCTGCAATGTCTGGGCATCCTCTGGCCAGAGGAGGAACAAGGATATGGTCCAGGGCACAGGAGTGTGGTGGACCGGGGACACAAGAGCAGTCCCATGGCCATGCCTATTAGTGGGAGGAGGGTGGCTGAAGGCACTCAGTGGGCTCAAGGCAGTGGGTATTTGCCAGCATGTATAGGAACATTTCAATATTTTAATAACCAGTACGGCTGTAAAAGCAATGCAGAATAACACCAGCCCTGATGATATATTTGGGTTTAAATCAACCATCTTACTTTGTGTTATTTATAACACCTGTTCTGTGTTGGGTTTTCCTCTCTTTTCTTGCCTGCTTTCCTTTTTTTCCCCTCTCTTACAGTTTTTGAAGTACTACATTGTTTCTATTTTTAAAATAATTACCATAAAATTTATCTCATGCATCCTTAACTTTTCAAAGCCTGTTTTTAATCAATACATTTATTTTCTTCCATGGCAGGACAAGAACCTTAGAACACCTTTATTCTATTTACTCCCAGTATCTACTAACTAACCTAATGTTATGTATTTTAGTCCTTCACATTTATTTTAAATCTCTAAGACATTATTTTATTGTCTTTGAAAGATACTTATTAACATTTACCAACTTCTTGGCTCTTCATATCTTCTTGCAGCTCTATGTTAATATGGGATCATTTTATTTATTTATTTATTTTTTGAGACAGAGTCTCACTCTGTTGCCTGGGCTAGAGTGCCATGGTATCAGCCTAGCTCACAGCAACCTCAAACTCCTGGGCTCAAGCGATCCTCCTGCCTCAGCCTCCTGAGTAGGTGGGACTACGGGCATGCGCCACCATGCCCGGCTAATTTTTTCTATATATTTTTAGTTGTCCAATTAATTTCTTTCTATTTTTAGTAGAGACGGGGTCTCGCTCTTGCTCAGGCTGGTTTCGAACTCCTGACCTTGAGCAATCCTCCCGCCTCGGCCTCCCAGAGTGCTAGGATTACAGGCGTGAGCCACCCACCACGCCCAGCCGGGATCATTTTCGTTTTGCTTAAAGTATACATACTTTACAGTTTCCCTTAGTGAGGGTCTTGTCTTTGTCTGGTAATGTTTTTATTTTGCCATTATTTATAAGAGATGTTTGCCTGAGAACAGAATTATAGGTTGGCAATAATTTCTTTCAGCACCCAGAAGATGTTCTTCTACCACTGCTCTCAGGAAGCTGTCAGTCTGTTACCCCAATAAAAGTACAAATGCTCCTCAACCTATGATAGGGCCGTGTCCCTATAAACCCACTGTAAGTTGAAAATATCATAAGTCAAAAATGTATTTAATCATCTACACTACTGAACATCATACCTTAGCCAAGCCTACCTTAAATGTGGTCAGAACATTTACATTAGCCTACAGTTGGGCAAAATCATCTAACACAAAACCTATTTTATAATAAAGTGTTGAATAATCTCATGTAATTTATGGATGTCCTACTGACTGTGTCTTGCTTTCAAATTATTGCAAAGTTAAAAAATCTAAGTCAAACCATTATAAATCAGGGACTGTCTACAATGTTTTTTCCTAATTTTTTAAACTTTTGTCTATTTAGGCAAAATATACATATAATTTACCATCTTTACCCTTTTAAGTATACCCTTTTAAGATGTTCTTCATCTTTCTAAAGTTACACTATTGTGTCTTGGTGTAGAATTATTTTTATAATTCTACTTGAAAGTTGTTGCACTTCTGTTTTTGGTGGTTTGGTATCTTTCTGAAAGAATCATTTATTTAAATATTGTCTCTGCTATAATCTCTTTTCTCTCTCTTTTTAAGACTCTGATAAAATAGATGTTAGACCTTCTCCCAGGATCTAACCATCTCTTCTGAATTTCTAATCTTTTCCTTTCTGTGCTTTATTGGTATAATTTCTTCAGTTCTACCTTTTACTTCCTTAATACTTTTTCAGCTGTGTCTAATGTGCTGTTAAACAACACATCCAATAATCTTGGTTATTGCAGTTTTCATTTCTAGAAGTTGTTTTTTATGTTTATGTCATTTTTTATAGTTTCCTGTAGGTATAGTCAAACCTGATTTTTTAACCTGATATGTATAGTTTTTTAAAAAAATAATCCGTCTAATAATTCCAATATCTGATAGCTCTGAGGTTCTATTTCTATTGTCTATTGTTCCTGCTTCTTCTAATTCATAATGTGTATGCCTGTTTATCTTTGACTGTGTGCTAGCTATTATATAAAAAATTATTAGAAGAATTATTTGAAGCCTAGGAAGAAAGAGCCTTCCTCTACACAGGATTTGCTTTCATTTCTGGCCTGTGTGGCAGCACCAATAACCAAGTTCAGTGCTTGAGGTTCCCTGAAAGGCCTAGGTTGTTCAAACTGCAATTCAAGGACCAATTACGCATGAGGGCTCACCTACTTTTAATTCATGTACTTAAAGGTGTAGTCCTTTGGGAGCTCAGATTGTAGGGAAGGTTCACCATTACCTCTCTATTCTGAGTGGCCTGGTGTTGACTTCTGTTTCCCTTGTCCCCACAAGGCTGTCAAAACTGCTTCCTTAACAGAGGCTGTTCAAATTTGGCTGACCCAGCAAATCTGCTCAGGATACAGGTGGCTTCTGTACCCATTTATCTTTCTGGGTTTCTGCTTCCCATCCCTCTCTTCCTGGTAATTCTTTACTGTCACACCAACTCTTTGAAGGCTTTTGACAATTATAATTATTTAAGGTCAGTTTTTAAGTAGTTTTCAGTGGAAAAGTTGGTCCCAAGGATGAGCCCACCATGGTTGGAAATAGGAAGCCACGTAATAATGTGTTTCTTGGCCAGGCACTCAGTAATGATGGCTGAATTAGTTGAACTGTCATAACTGTCTTCATTTCTAGAGGCTGTTTCCTGCTCTTAGCATTTTGCATCCTGTGTCCGCAGCCCTGGAATAAAGGCCACATTTTTCTCAATGTTTTTCCCATTTTCCCTACTTCCCAAATCTGAATCCCATCTCTTCCCTTTCAAAAGCCTCACAACCCTGCTGTGCACCATTCTCTAGGTACTTAGCTAGACAGACATGTAGTGATTCGCATACTTGTCTCTCCAGTGGGTTTAAACATTCCTATCACTTCTGGCATTTGGAGAATCCCCTCGCTTGCTCTCCAGTCCAGCAAACATACATCATAAACAGATTTTTTTGAAAATATTATAGCTAGAATTTTTAGGTCTGATGTATTAATGCTTGGAGGGGATTCTATGAACACTTAGCTGCATGTTGCTGGAAGCAGGATTTTGTTCATCCTAGTAAACCCTTACATGCGTGCAATGCATCGATTAGCAGGGTGCTCTCACATCCTTGAGGTCTGCAAACCTCAGCAGCCTCTGACTGCAGTGTTGCTACCATCTCGCTGCGGATGAGGAACACGGAGACTCAATAACGTGGCAGAATAGAGCCACAGAGCCAGACATGGAACCCAAGGCTTTCCTCTCCAAGCCCAGGGCTCATCCCAAGGACATCATGGTTGCTGCTCCATATTATTTGTGCCATTAGTCATTTCTATGGCAACGACACCCGGAACTCTTGGGAAGCAGATATTATATATGTGGAAGCACACGGCGGGCGCAGGAGTGGAATCACAGGCAGTGGACGGAGGGGTGGGCCGTGTGAGGTTCCCCCGAGCGCACCTGCGCCTCGGCCCCGCTTACCTCACCACCTTGGTCCCATTCCTCACGACCTGCATGTCCACCATACAGCCCCCGGTCACGTAGGCGGCAAGGTTCAGCTCTGAGAACTCAGCCTGAGGGAAACAAAATGGAAAATGGTTCATTGAATACTGATGGTGCCAACAACTGCTGACAGTGATTGGATACTTGCTTGTGCCAGATACACACTTAGAACTCCCCTCACACTTAGGAAGTTGGTAATGTTACTGTCTGCACTAGTTCCCTAGGGCTGCTAGGACAAAGTACCACCCCTGGCTGGCTTGAACAGCAGAAATTTATTCTCTGCAGTCCTGGAGGCTAGAAGTCCCAAATCGAGGTGCTGGTAAGCTTGGTTCTAACTGAGTTTTGTGAGGGAAGGCTCTGTTCCTGACTCTCTCCTTGGCTTATAGATCATCAGCTCCCCATGTCTCTTCTCATTGTCTTTCTTCTACGCGTACTTTGGTACCCAAAGTTCCCCTTCTTATCAGGACAGCAGCCATATAGGCCACCCTCACCTTGATGACCTCAATTTAACTTAGTTATCTCTCCACATTCTGAGACGCTCTGAATATGAATTGTTGGGGGGGGGTGTGACAAGTCACCCTATAACACCATCATCTTAAGTGCATAGCACCAAACTTTGCCTTATACCCAGCAGATGCCAAAAGTGATTTCTTCAGATTTAATGAATAAACATAGTCGCTCACATATACGAAGCACGTGTGCCAGGTACTGGCCTAAGCATTTGCATGCATGAATCATTTAATCCCCACACTTATCCAGATGAGAAAACGGACGCAGTGAGAGATCAGATAACTTGCACAGTGTCACACGGCCGAACCCGTATTCAAACCCAGGCCATGCGGCTCTAGGGCCTGTGCTTCTAGCTGGTGCAATCCGTCGCCTCCACCATCAGGAGGAATGATGCATTCGGTGGATTATAACTGGGAAGTTTAGGGGCCTAAAAATAACCCATTTAAAGAGAAAAATAAGTCTAGATGGAAGGGAAATATCATTTCATGGTGATTTGAATGTATCCCCTTGGAGTCATTTAAAAGGAATTACGACCAAAGACCTAGCCATCTCCCCAGATGGCATTAAAGCGTAAGTACCACAGTACTTATGTCTCTTGCTCTAATTAATAACCTCATTATGCCAATTGGCAAAGTGAAAAGAAAAGATCACTGTTAATGAGTCCAGGTTAGTAAATAGTGGTAATGACCTAGTTATTAAGTCTAATGTCTTAAAAATTCAGTCCCATCATGTTCAAGATCCTTAATTGGCAAGATCACAAAGAAGAATTAAGAAGCAAAGTTGTTGCTTGTGTGTGCAGAGAAAAAGAATTTAGAAGAAAGTTGCAAAACAGGATAGCTGGTCACCAATTAAGTGCAGAAAGGGAGTGAAAGGGAATCTTGGAAGGTAGAATCTGCAACTCAAAGGTGGCAAAGACCCAGGGGCTGTCTTGCTGTCTGAATGGAAAGAGAGATACCTGGAGGGAGAACACACCCAGGCTCGGATATACACATTAGAGGTGTGTCTTGTTGGGATCTAGGTGTCTAGAGCTATTTCTTAGTCATAGTTTATGAAAACTTACAGCAGTTAAATGCCGGGGTTGCAGGGCAGCAAGCCGGTGTTGGATCTAGCATAGAGAGTCAGGATACCAAAGACAATGGGCACTCTTCTCAATTAACTTTCTAAAAACTTCAACAACCATGGAAATGAACACAGAGGTATCCAAACCACTTCAAGACAGTTTTATGGCCCTCCTGGTAGAATATTAAAGAACAGCTATTTTGGAAGAACCTAGAGCTCCCATAGAAACTGTAGTGGATCAAATTGTATCCCAAAAAGACATGTCCAAGTCCTAACCCCTGAAACTTGTAAATGGAAAATAGGGTCTTTTCAGATACGATTAAGTTAAGGATGTTGACGTAAGATTATCCTGGGCTAGAGTGACCCCTAAATGCAATGATCAATTCCTTAGAAGAAAGGAGAAAGGGAAACAGAAAGACATGTGAAGATGGTGGCAGAGATTGGAATTACGAAGCCATGAGCCAAGAAAGTCACTAACACAAGAAAGTGCCAGGAATCTCCAGAAGCTAAAGGAGTCAAGGACGCATTCCTCCCTAGAACCTCCCAAGGGGGTGCAGCCATGCTAAAGCCTCAATTTAAGATATCTGGCCCCCAGAACTGTGAGAGAATAAATTGTTGTTTTAAGCCATTACATTTATGGTAATTTGTTATGGCAGCCCAGGAAATAAATACAATAACTTTGGGAATTGAAAGTAATTTCAGTATTCCATGCAAAGTCATCAGGGCTCAAAGAAGGTCAATGTGGTCAGGTAAAGCTCCTTTATCCATTTCACCAAGCACATCACAAGCACATATAAATATGCACACATATTCTCTCTCTCTGTCTCTCTCTCTGTCTCTCTTTGTAATAAATTAGCTATTCACCTATATCATAAAACACTATTATCAGAATTACTTATAGTATATTCATAAGTTAACCTTGGGACCACAAAATTATTTTGGTCTTAACTGTTTTTGATGTGATATCTTTTTAAATACCACACATTAGGCATTGTGGTACGAATGAATGAGTACTCGGAGAGACCACATTCAAATATAAGCTGCTCAATATGATATGGGTTTTAGTCAAGATACTAAATGTTTTGAATCCCAGTTTTAACGTCTCTAAAGTGGAGATAATGATATCAATAATATCTACCTTTAAAAGTTTTTGTGAAGATTCAAGATAATGTATAGGAACCATCTAGCATGGGGCTGAGACGTAAGAGGGGGCCTCTGTAAATAGTTGCTATTTTTATTTTCAAGCATTTCATTGTCTTAGTACGAGTAAACTGAAAACAGCAAAAATGGTGTAACCAGGAAAAGACCAACCTCTTTAAGTATTCATAACGTATATATTTTAAAAAATACTGAAGTATAAAATGCAGAATAAGGACTTCTGCTTATGGCCGCAAGGAAGTACTAAAAATGATATTCACACCCTCATCCTAAATGACAAGAAAATCAGACAAACTATATTAAGTATCAGTTTTCAGACATTAGGCAACAGGAATTTCAGGACTGTGATGCCTGCAAAAAGGAAGCAAACAAAATTATCCCTATGATCACCCTAGCTTACTGCCTGAAGGCAGTGTTTGGGCGGCAGAGCCTTGTGGAAGAATGCAAACAGAGCTCATCAGTTTCACTGGGTTGAGGATACAGAGACTGAGGTTCAGGGAGCCATGGTGGCTAAAATTTGCAGGATAGAGTGTAGGAAAAGATGCAGCTACACAGAAAAACAAACAAACCCCGGGGATACCTGTAAGTCTTTGGATGAGTACTAATCGGAACATTCGAGAAAGGAAACTACTCAAGGCTGGGGAAAGAACCATCAGAAAATAGTAAGCTCAATCATCTTCAGAACCCACACAAGGCTGGGGATAGTTCATGTTCTTACCAGCTAGAGTGTAAAGACCTTATAATAAGAGTAAGGCACTCAAAATTTAGTAGTGGGACTAAATTATCCCTGGACTAAAGCATGCTCTGGATCTAGGATGACTAACTTGTCCTGATTTGCTTTGTCCTTTCCCAGCTTTAAAACTAAAGCTTTAAAATTAAACCTAAAAGTTCCACTTATCAGAAACTCTTCCATCTTACTTTTAAACCGAAAACCCCATGTCTTGGGAACCTCCTTAGTTCTAGGCAAACTGGATTAATTAATTGCTCTATCTAGAATTGTCGCAAGAAAAGCTTAAAAGCAAGCTTGGAATGGATCAAGCTTATTCCAAGTAACTTAACTGTATGCCAAAATGAAGTACACCACTATTGAGAGGAATATAACACAATGCAGCACCCAACACAAAGAATTAGCAATGTAAAAGTTATGCCATTCAATCATAAATTACCAGGTAAACAATGAAGCAGGAAAATATGACCCATAATAAGGAAAAAAAATCAATCAATAGAAACAGATCCAAAAATGAGAAAGCTAATGAAAGAATAGAAATGGAAGTTAAAACAACTATTATAACAATGTTTCATATTCCCAAGAATGTAGAGGAAAACATTAACACAAGGAGGAGAGAAATGGAAAACACAGATAATGGAAAAATGAAACTTCTAGAGATAAAAAGTATAATATATAAAATAGAAAAATGCACTGATGGGATTAACAACAGATTAGAAATTGCAGAAGAAAATGCTAGTGAACTCAAAGAGAAAAGCAATAAAAGCAATCCAAAATGAAGCACAGAGACAAAAATACTAACAAAACAAAACAAATTCAGAACCTTGGTGAGCTATGGGATAATATCAGTCTAATAGTTGGGTAATTAAAGTCCCAGTAGAAGAGGGAGGAACATAAAAATATTTAAAGAAAAATGGCCAAAATGTTTCCGAATTTGATGAAAATAATAAACCCACAGACCCAAGAAGTTCAGTGAATCCTAAGCAGAAGAAACAAAGAAAATAACATCAAGGCATAACATAATCAACTTACTAAAAACCAGTAATGAAGATAAAATCTTCAAAGTTGCCAGAGGGAAAAAATATACTTTATATATAAAAAAAAAAAACAACAAAGAATGACAACCAACTTTTTGTCTGAAAATAGCAAATTAGAAGAAAATGGAACAACTTCTTTAAACAACTGAAAAAAACAAACAAACAAAAAAAACAAAAAAAACCCCACAACTGTCAACTTAGAACATTAAGCCCAATAAAATTTCCTTTTAAAAGTGAAAGCACAATAAAGACTTTTCAGGCAACCAAAAGTTGAAAAAATTTATTGCAAGTCTAAAAAATGTTAAAGGAAGCTCTTTAGGCAGAAGGACAATGATACCAGATGGAAATTTGTGTCAACACAAAATGAAGAGCTCTGGATATGGTAAATACATGGGTAAATATAAAATATTTATTTTAATTTAAAAATATTTATTTTAGTTTTAAAATCTCTGTAAGAGATAATTGCTTAGAGCAAAATATAGCACTGTATTTTTGGCATTTATAACCTATGTAGAATTTAAATGTATAACAAGGACACAAAGGATTCGAATAGAAAATGGAAATATACTATTGAAAAATTCTTACACTATATATTAATGTGAAGTGGAATATTATTTGAAAGTAGATGTTGATAAATTTAAGGCATATATTGTAAACCCTAGAACAATGCCTTTAAAAAGAGATATAAAGTAAACATGGTAAAGTGTACAAAGTTTAAACTTATAGCTTGATGAATTTTAATTTATTTAGACTTGTGTAATCAATACTCAGGTCAAGATATAGAAGATTTCCAGAACCCCTGAATGCTCCCTCATCCTCGTTCCAGCTGATGTCACGATGCTGCCACTTTAATGTCTTCTATCTCAATAGATTAGTTTTGCTTGTTCTTGAACTCAATATAAATGGAATCTTGATCTCTTTCACTCATCATTACACCTGTAAGACTCATCCATGCTGTTGGGGTCAGCAACATATTTTTTAAATTTTTGTGTAGTGTTTCATTGTCTGAATATATAATTATATATTTATATGATGAATACTCTGGCTATTTCTAATCATTGGCTATTAAGAAAGAAGTTGCTATGCACATTCTTGTACAGCTCTTTAGTGGACATGTACTTTCACTTTCCTTGGGTATATACCTAGGAGTGGAATTGTTGGGTCATAGGGTGGGCATACGTTTAGCTTTAGAAGATACCAACAAAGAATTTTCCAAGGTGATTTTGCCAATTTATACATATACCCATTAGCAATATATGAATTATAGTTGCTCCGTGTCCTCTTCAACACTTGGTATTTGCCAATAGTTTTAATTTTAGCCATTCTGGTGAGGGTGTAGTGGTAGCACACTGTGGTTTTAGATTGCATTTCTCTAATGATTAATGATAACTGAGCACCTTTTTATGTGCTAATTAACTACGTAGATAATCTCTTTGGTGAAATGCCTGTTCAAGTCGGTTGTTCACATTTGCATGTTTGTTTGCATTTATCTTAATTTGCAAGAGGTATGTTAAAACATATTTTATACATAAGCTCTTTGTTGAATATATTCATTTGCAGATGTCTTCTTCAGTTTTGTGGCTTGTCTTTTAAATTTCTTAATTTTTTAAATGAAGAATACACACGTGTGTATATATATATATGAAATGTATGTATATATTTCATGTATATGAATATGTATATATACATATGAATATGTATATAATATGTATATATTTCATGTATATATATATGAAATACAATATATATATGAAATACAATTTAATAATTTCTTTTTACAGTTAGTGTCTTTATTGCCTTTAGCTTAAGAAATAATTCCCAAGGTTGTGTAGGCACTCTCAATATTTCCTGCTAGAAGCTTTATTGTTTCATACTTTACATGTAGGTCTGTAATCCATCTAGAATTAATTTTTTATATATGATGTGAGGTATAACTCAAGGTTCAATTTTTTCATATGGCTATTCAATAATATTTTGGCACAACTTATCAAAATGACCATCTTTCTCAGTAGAATTGCATTGGTGACTTTGCCAAACATTACATCACTTCCCAGGTGGCAGTCTATTCCTAAATTCTCTAGGCTATTCTATTGATCTATTTGTCTATTCTTTAGTCTGTTTCAAGTTGTCTCAATTAGTATTACTTTACAGTGAGGCAACATTAGGTAGTGTAATATTCTAAGAGGGAAGCTATCCAAACAGGCTCCAGTGATCATAGGACCAAGGACAAGATAGGATGACCACTCTCTGTCCCCCAACCTGCTGACCAGATAAAAAGTCTTCCTAGTCACCTATTCCAAAATGCACACAAACACTGGGCAACCAGATGATCTCAAAGGCTCCTCAGTGATATGATTGACTGGACAGAATGCATTCTATTCCCTGTTTTGCATCCAACTCACTATTGCAACCAGACCTTAAAGGTAAAACAATATTTTTAAATAAATAATAAAAAATGAAAAGTTCAGCCTTTCTAGCTTCGATGACAATGAAAACAATTCTGAGCAGCTTGCAAGTATGTTCTGCTGGTTGGGAGGTTAGGAGATGGAGGAGAAAGCATTTCTATTCTTTTGGCTCACTACCTTTACTGAGGAATGGTGCCTACAGCATCCCACTATTGCCATCTCACACACCCCTAAAAATTTCTCTTTGCTTTATAAACGAACTTTCATGTTTCAGCACAGTTCTAAACATTCTCTACTATTTTAACTTCTTTCCTACCTTGTTGAAAGCTTGAGCCCACTATCTCATCTGCATTATTTTTTGCCTATTTATTGTTAGCAGGGTCATTTTTAAAGAGTTTCTTTCTCTTATTTTTAACAGAAAAAAATGCCATAATATATTGCTTTGGAAAATGAGGACAGCTGCATGTAATTTTGATTGTCAAGGTTCTGTCTTAGGAGGGAAAATAGCCATGTTATACATTTGTAGGATATGACCTCTAGACACCATTAAAGACTGGTAGGTTTTAATTCTTTGGTCTATGGATAGGCTATTATAGGCATAGACAAGATGCTTGGTATTTTGCTATGGTTGTTAAAACCAGGTGTGGGAGATTTTCAACAATGATCACAATGTTACCTGAAACTACTGGACTATCTGAGTTTTCCTGTTTGTTTATAACTTTTAAAATATTTACATAGAGGAATGAAGAAATAGTAGAAAAGGGATTGGCTTTGAAGTCAAATGTTGGGTTTCGTCTAAATCTTGAATTTGACATTGACCCAGTGTATGACCTTAGGCAAACCTCTCACTTTCTCTCCACTTTCTCTTCATCTTTAAAATGAAAGAGATGTAATTAATTGAGTCAATTATCTCCCTGGTCCTTTTCATTTTTATGTTTCTCTCTTTTTCCACCAGTGTTCCCCAATTATCATCAAAGAAAAAAATTAATCTACTCTCAGCACACCTTAGGAGAAAGGAATGCCAGTGAGAATATTTTTATAAGAAAGCTCTTGGCACACAGTAGGTATTCAAAAATACTTGTTAAATAAAGTATTATTTTTATATTTTACAGATGAATGGACACCTACACACATTAAGTAACTTGCCTTCTGGAACTCGGCATTCGAGAGCTGTGACAATGAGGAGAATGTTTCCAGGCAGAGTAAGGAAAAAGCTCAAACTAAGTTCCTGTGAACAAAAGCACAGGTGGGACACAGGGCTATGGGGTGGATGGATGGTGCCATGTCATTTGTAGCTGGGACATGGAGTATATGGAGAAACATAGTAACAGACAAAGGTGGGTTGGAGACCAGTTCACGAAGATCTGAATTCCCTGTGAAAAACCACAAATATCATTCTATTGCTGCCATAACACATTACCACAAATTTAGTGCTTTCAAACAACACAAATTTATTATCTCACTGCTATGCAGAGGTCAGAAGTCCAGGTTAGTTCAGTTGGTTCTTCTGTTCTGTTTCACAAGGTCAAAATCAAGGTGTTGGCCAGCTGGGCTCTTATTGGGAGGATCTGGGAAGAACTGGCTTCCAAGTTCATGCAAGTCATTGGCAGAACTCAGTTCTTTGCGATTGTAGGACTCAGGTCCCTGCTCCTTTGGTAGATGTCAACTGGAAGTCTCTCCCAGCTGCTTAAGACTGTTTTCCTTGTCAGGATAAACTCCCATTGTGGGAGAACTCAGTTATTTGCGATTGTAGGGCTCAGGTCCCTGCTCCCTTGGTGGATGTCAACTGGAAGTCTCTCCCAGCTGCTTAAGACTGTTTTCCTTGTCACGCTAAACTCCCATTGTCAAATTTGTCTCTCTCACTCTTTGAATGTCTCTGACTTCTTGTCTGCCACGCCTCCATCTCTAGCCAGAGAAGGCTCTTTCTCTGTTTTCCAGGTCTCGTGGGGTTAGAGGGGGCCTGCCTGAATACTCCCCGATCTCCTCCCTATCTTAAGTACAGGCAGTAATCACATCTGCAAGGTCCCTTTTGAGTAACATTTTCACAGGTTCCAGAGATTAGGGTGTAGACATTTTAAGGGGCTACCAGGAAACACTAATGTCTTCAGGGGAGGGGAATGATTCAATATTAACAAAAAATATTAATGCAGCACTTATAAAGTTCCAGGCTCTGTTTTAGGTGGTAGATATAGTTGGAATCATAGCCACTGAGAAAATCTCTTCTATAGCCCCCTAGTACAGGGTGACTATCCTTTATCCAAAAAGCTTGAGAACAGAAGTGTTTTAGATTTCAGATGTTTTCAGATTTTGGAGTATTTGCATTATAAATATTAATACTTAATAGTTGAGCATCCCAAATCCCAAAATCAAAAAGTCCAAAATGCTCCAATGAGCATTTCCTTTTAGAATCATGTCACTCAAATAGTTTTGGATTTTGGAGCATTTCAGATTTGGGATTTTTGGATTTGGGAGCTCAACCTTATAAGCACCTGTTTATAATTAAACATACCCAGTTCCATGAACACACACATACACGTACACACACACACACACACACACACAGGAATAGAGATGGAATGCATTCAATTTCCTGTAGGGTCTTTGGCTGCATTCTCACCAGCACTGGCACCTGGCAAGTATGGAAAGCCAAGCAGATAATATTACCGAAAGCGTGGGGTATTCGTGTCTAGTTACTAATAATTGCATTTGCGATGATAATAATGTTGATGACAGCACGGAAAATGGTGATTGCAATCATCATTGCGGTAATAAGTTGAAGGATGCTATTAGGCCAAAAGATCAATAGGAAGGAGACTGAAATTGGAACTTGGAATGGGATGGCTGAGTGGAATGTACACAAGAAACCAAGAATATGTGGGCATGTGAAGGTAGCAGCTATCAGCCTTGACCGTGAAGCCTGACTGAAGGAGGATTTCGACACAAAGAGATGTTGTCCAGAGTTTCTGAGAAAGGCAAGATGCTGGCAGACAGCTTGGTCTGGAATCCAAGGGTGACTGATAAGATACTGGAAATTCCTGTCTGTTAGTGAAGATGTATTTGCCAGATTGTACCCTTAAGCCCTTAGTATGTGCTCCTTTCCATGGCCTTGGCCACTCGGATATTTTGTAAGAGAAGAAAGAGAGACAGAAAGACAGAGATAGAGAGACAGAAGCCAGCATTCTCTAGGACCTCCCCTAACGCTAGAACAAGTTCTGACCCACTGCCCTATTCCATAACCTTTCTTACTGCACCTCTTAAAGTGGAGCTGTTAATCTACTGCTCGGGACATCGCAGTGCTACATTTGCTAGTGGGAAGGGTCATTGCTGGGTGTGACTCTGGCTTCCATGTTCTGCCTCTCTGTAGCTGAGTGTCTGCTGATCTGGGTGGTCATTGTATGAACCTCCTCCCTCTTGCTTTGTAGCTCTTTAAATAAGATGCTAGCCTCAGTATCCATCTTTCTCTCTGCAACTCTCTCTCTTCCAATCCACAAGTTGGCAAGAAGAAATTCTGATTCCCAGGAGGCCCAGATGTCCTGCTCTATTTCTATAATTGTGTTTCTGGTGTCATGTGACTATGGCGTAATAGCGGCCGCATAGCTAGTTAGTGACATCCACCAGCGAGGTTTGGCTTCAAGGGAGGGTAAGAGGCTGCGCAGCTTAGGTCTAAAGCCCAAACCAAGGGATTCAGCCTGCTTTTGCAGAGAACCCTGCCCTGGGGGTGGTGCACCTAGGCCAACTAACACTGAACAGCACTTCAACTGGTATTTGCACTTCCTCCTGTGTTCTCAGCTACCATAGGAACCTGGAAGGAGAGGAATAGCGGTGGTGGTGGTGGCTGTCAAGGCAGGATTTAGAGCATTCCTGAGTCCTCTAGAAAGTTATCATCAAAATTCCACCCTAATCCCTAACAGATTGATATGTTTACTCTTGGGAATGAAACTGTGTTATTAAATTCCTTTTTTAAAAAAATCCAGCATTCTGCATGTATGGCGATCTTCTTCACTTCCTAAGTTCTCTCATAGCCAAAGAGACTTGTTTAAAGAATGCACAAGACCAGCAATAATACAAAGAAAACACAAGCCCTCCATGCCATATAAGGTCCCCCATGATTTAGTCTGATGAACCCCTTGACCACCCACCGTTCCTCATCCTCCCAGCTGCAACCTGCTCAGCCATTGCCATGCTGGTCTCCTTCCCATGATCAGACACACTGAGCAAGCCCCAGCTTCCTGTCCCCACCACCCACCGAAGCACTTCCCTGAGCGGGCAGCATGGCCACCTCCTCAGGTCACTCACAGCCCTGCTCAATGGCACCTCCAGAGGCGCCCTCCCTGGAGAGCACCCTGCTGGGCTCTGCACCCCATCCCCTTGCTTAATCTCCCCCCCCCACAGCACTCATCCCCACCTGACATTAATATCTGTGTCCCTCTCCACCAAATATGCAATTGTCCATCTCCCTCCCTAGATCAGCAGCTCTGCAGGGCAGAGATGCTGCCTGTTTTGGTCGCTGCTCCATCCCCGTGCCTGGTGTATGGCAGCAGGTGCTGTCAGTACCACTGAGTCAATCAATGCTGATTTTGCAGATGGCAAAGATAAGGCTAAGGGAGGCAGGGCAACTTTGTCCCAGGTTCCACCTTGGTAATTACATCAGCTGGGACTCCAACCAGGCCGCCACCCTTCACACGGCACCAAGCGGCCGCGGTTATTTGAGGCAACTTGCCTTTGAATGCGCAGAGCCGGGTCAGCTCGCGCTCTGCCCGGTGGCCTGGAGTCGCCCTTGGTTTTCACCTTCCCGTGTCTGCTGCCCATCAGCTTGCAGCGTCTGTCAGCAAAGCCCACAGGCCCTTGCCCCTCCTCCACTTTGCCTCTTCTCACTGCCCCGCTGCTGGCAGACACTTGGCAGGTGGCCCGCAGGCTGCAGTCCGCAAGAACTGCTTCCTGTCCATTTCCTGGCACAGGCCATATTTTTAGCTCCCAGGGCTTGGGGGGGATCAGTGACTTCCTTCGTTGGCATCTTGGGGCTGAGCTCTTTTCCACCGGCTCAGACTTACCTTGCAGACAAAAAAAGGCTTTGAAAGTCTGTATGCTCACTCAGCGGCCCATGCCAGACAAGGAGATCTTGTTCGGTAGCAGTGCCTGGCTTCTCAGTGGAGGCCCAGGGCCACGGGGCCATGCCACCTCCCTGCCATGCTGAGCACCCAGTTATGTGGGCAGAGGCAAAGGCACCTCCTGCCCACCAGAAAATCGTAATATTCCCGCACATGTGTGAATACTGAGAATGTGTGTGTGTTTGTGTGTGCACACGTGAATGTGAATAACGAGTGTGTGTATGTCTTGTGGGCAGGCAGGGTGGGGAGAGATAAATATATAAAACATGTCGAAATAAATACAAAAACAACAACAAAAAAACCTCCCAAATGATAAAACCCACATGCCTAAATGTTCATGTAATGTAATATTCAAAATTAGGTGGAGTTCACCACATTATATGAAAAAAATCAACAGCAGTGTTTTGTACTTTATGAAGTGTTTGTATAACGTGGTGGTTTTCAGCATCAGACCACATGAGTTTGATTGTGAGCTCTTCCTCTTTCTTGACATACTTTAGGAAAGTTAGTCCTTTTATGCATCTGTCTCCCACCTGTAAAATGAGGCTAACAATGGTGCCTCATAGGACAGTTGTGAGCATTAAATGAATTAAATCCATTAGAAAGCTCTTAGCAAGGTGCCCAGGTGAAAATAAGTGTGCAATGAATGTTAGCTATCATGGTTATATTATTTAATTTGATCACCACAATAACTTCTTGACACAAGAGTAGGTATTAGCTTCCTCATTAGTTGATGAGCAAATTGAAAAGCAGAGAGAGCACAAATGACTCGGCTAAGGTCACAGAGCTACTGAGCCAGAGAGCTAGAACTTGAATTCAGGTCTGTCTCTGTTTGCATCCATCCATCCATCCATCCATCCATCATCCATCCATCCATCCATCCATCCATTCATGCCAGGTGGAAAGACCAGCAAGTGCAAAGGCCGGGAGGCTGGAGTATATGTGTGGAATTCAAGGAACAGCAAGGAAGCCAGTGTGGCTGGAATAGGGCTAGTCTGGAGTGAGGGAAGGAGATGGGCCAGAAAGGGGATGATGATGGATCATGGAAGGGATGTGGGATTTTATTCTGCATGAGATGGTAAGAGGTTAGCATCATCACCATCCTCACCACCACCTTCACCAGCAGCAATGAAGATGATCCTCCTCCTTCTCCTCCTCCTCCTCCTCATCATCATCATCACCACACTTGGCAACGTAAGAAGTCAGGGAGTAAAGTTTGAGAAAAGTACCCATACACGTGTCATTCTGATTTTTAAGGAACTTAATGGCAAAGTTGTGTTTCCAAAAGCCTAGATGTACATTTGTTAGAGCTTAAGGTGGGTTCTGGTGGCTGGCAGCCAGAGGACCCAGGCTTGCCTTAATTCTGTCCTGACAGTCACCCCTTCCTGCTCAGGGCTCCTAACAGAGCTGTACCTGCAAGAAACAACCACACCAGAGAATCAAAGTAAAACATCCATTGCCTTTCCCCTATGTCAGGGGAAACTTCAAGGGTGGGGAGAGCTTTTGATAATGTCCCAAGGACAGGAAGGATATTCATCAAAGGAGAGAGGGAGGAGGAGGAAGAAGAGGAAGAGGAATCTTTAAGGGGAACAGGGTGACAGGGTCACCATGATCTCATCTCCCCTATCTCTGGAGATTTTATAAGATTGAGAGACCTAGAAACAAATTTTGCTACCTGCAAACGATAGTGCAAATGTTCAGAGATTTTGAGACCACAGCTTAGCTACAAAGACAAGAACAGTGGCTAATGTTTCCTTGACACCTCCTCCTCTCCATTGAGGAGCTGGGCTCCACGTGTTTAGACACCATCCTGCTGAAATGTCCAGAAAAGAGGAAAGTCTCCCCACAGGTCTCCTTCTCAATGGGTTCTGTGAGGTCAGAGACTGGGACAGGGAAGCAAGTCTGTTGTTCGACAGCAACGCCCAGCAGCGTCACAGTGGGTGAGAAACTGGGGCCGGGGTGGGTGGGGGACTGTTTGGGGTGAGAAGAGGCGTCAGAGTGGCCAGGCTGGGCCATGTGGACTCTAACCCTGCGGGCCATCGTGAGGGTGTCAGGCAGGGACCAAGTCTGCAGGTGGCAGACACAGGCCAGAAGGATGGAGAATCCGGGGACCAATCAGGGGAAGGGAATGCAGGAAAACGTACACCACCTGGCGATCACGTGCATCAATCAAATGGTCACATCCCACACCTCCTGGAAGCCCTCCCCCGGACCAGGCCAATGAAAGGAAACCACCTGGGAGCCCTTCCCATCGTTCTCCACTCGTGGAGGCTGACCCGTTCCTCTCTCTGGAATGTATCTTTGCTTTGTATAGCTCCCTTCTTTTCTGCAATACAAGCGGTTTGTATGGAATCGCTTGCTGTCTGCGATCACTCTGCACATGGCCCTGCCCGTGCTTCTTCCAAGGAAGGAGCCAAAGAACCAGGACAACAGTCTGCCCAGAGACCGGACCTGACAAGGGGACGTAGTGAAGGAGCCGAAGTAGGACTGATGCAGTTAAATTTCTGTAGATTTTTTTTTCCAAATGGAAAACTGAAAACTATAACGTGATGACAGGATCATCTAGCCCATCAGAGCTCTGGGAAATTAAGATGTTTTCCCTATCCTTTAAATAATTTTTTTTTTTCATTTTAAAGCTCCAAAACCATTTTCAGGGTTGTAGGAAGGAAAAAAGGCATTCAGTCTTTCTCTTCTGTTCTCACTGCTGCCCGTAGTGTGGTCCTCGTCTTCTCCTTCCAGAACTGTGTCTTGCTGTGTCTCACCAAAGCTCCACGGGATCCAGTCTGCACATCCAGGGGACAGCAGGGCACCCCCAGAGGAGGACCTGCCTCCTCCTGCCACCGCAGCCTCCGCAACCATGGCCAAGTTCGAACCCCAAACACAGAGACCCGCTGTTGCTATCGCAGCTCCAGCCGAGCACAGACGCTTTGGAAAGGCCAGCAGGTTTAGCAATGGGGCACTAAGTGCCACAAAGGAGAATGAGGTAGATAGAGTGAGAGACAGTGCCTGGGGGTGCCATTCAGAGATGGTGGCCAGGTGCTTCTGAGGAAGTAACATTTAAGCGAAGAACCTGGATATAGCATGGGCATGAGCCACATGAACACCTGGGGAAGAGGGTTCCATGCAAAGGGGAAAGAAAGGACAAGAGCAAAGGCCCTGAGGCGGCTGTACTCGCTTGAATTTTTTAAGGTTTTTTCATTGTGGTAAAATATATACAACATAAAATTTGCCATCTTAATCACTGAAGGGCACCATTTAGTGGCATTAAGTACATTCATGTTGTGCAACCATCACCACAACCCATATCCAGAACCTTTTGCATCACTCTCAGCAAAAACTCTGTACCTATTAACTCCCCATCCCTGTCCCTAGGCCCTTGGTAACTTCTACTCCACTTTGGGTCTCTATGGGTACAACTGTTCCAGGAATCATACAAGTGGAATCGTACCATATTCGCCCTTTTGTGTCTGGCTTATTTCATTCAGCATAATGTTTTCAAGGTCCATCTATGTTGTAGCTTGTGTCAGAATTTTTTTATTTTTTATTTTTTTTGAGACAGAGTCTCACTTTGTTGCCCAGGCTAGAGTGAGTACCATGGCGTCAGCCTCACTCACAGCAACCTCAAACTCCTGGGCTCAAGCAATCCTTCTGCCTCAGCCTCCCGAGTAGCTGGGACTACAGGCATGCGCCACCATGCCCGGCTCATTTTTTCTATATATATTAGTTGGCCAATTAATTTCTTTCTATTTATAGTGGAGACGGGGGTCTCACTCTTGCTCAAGCTAGTTTCGAACTCAGGATTCGCCTACCTCGGCCTCCCAGAGAGCTAGGATTACAGGCGTGAACCACCACACCCAGACTTGAATTTTTCTTTTTAAAGGCTGAATGATATTCCATGGACAAACCATATTTTTGTTGATCTATTCATCTGTTCGTGGACATTGGGTTGTTTTCACCTTTTGGCTACAGTGAATAATGCTTCTGTGAACATGAGAGTGCAAATATCTGTTTAAGTCCCCACTTTCAATTCTTTGGGGTATATGCCCACAAGCAGATTTGTTGGATCATGTAGTAAGTCTATCTTTGAGGAACTGCCATAGTGTGTTCCACAGTGGCTATATCGTTTTACAGTCCCATAAACAGTGCACAAAGGTTCCAATTTCTCCACATTCTCACCAACACTTGTTATTTCCTGTTGCTTGATTTTAAGGAACAGGAAGGCAGCCAGTGTTGCTGGACCCAATTGAGCCAGGGAGGCAGGGCCAGGAACAAGGTCAGGGAAGGCTAGCCACGAAGGGGGCCCGTAGGCCCTGGAAGGGTTGTAGCCATGACTCAGAGTGAGACTGGCCGCCACTGCAGGGTCACAATCTCATTTACAACAAGGAAGTTAAACGCAACGCTTCCAACTCCAGAAGCATCAGGGCTCCAAGACTAGCACCATCCTCTTTGCTCCCAAGCTGCCAAAGGGTTAAGTAAATGCAAACACGGGCAAATGCAGTGAAAGGAGATATTTCCTTCCCCTGGCTGACATACCTGATGCAGGAAGCAGACTCGTGCTCTCTGGGAATGAGAGGCCTGGCCGGACTTGTGCTTCCACGAGAAAATGAACGTGGCCTGGACGCAGGATGGCTTAGCACTTCTCATGTGAGTTTCTGAGAGCTACTGAAGAGCCTAAGGCCCCATCTGTTTTCAATCTTGTTAAAAGGGCCTCATGTGCTGGCGCCTATTTAAAATAATGCACACATGGAGTTTCTAAAATGAGGAAGAAAAAAGGCCCATGCTTTCCCCGCCGGCACGGCTTATGTGTTTATTTTGGAGCAAGCTTTGGGAGTTCTGAGACAAGACACAGCTAATTTCTCTTCCCGAGGTTGATTTGCAAGTCCCCGTAGGCTCTCACTTCAAGCATTTAAGGCAGCTTGGTATGAACTGGTCACCCCTCCAAAAGTCCACCGTGAAATATCTCCAAATTAAGGCTGGGTTCAGGAAAGCAAGGAGCCCAAGGGCCACTTTCCTCCTTGCAAATGGGTTGTTTCCCAGAGTCCTTTTCCCCCAACAGGGACTCATGTTTCTAAAGGCTGAGTTCCTCTTCTTCCCAGATGCTCAGTTTCTTTCCACGGGGTCACAGTAGTTCCAAGACCGCATGACCTGGATCGAGCTTAGAAGTAACCTGAACCTAATCCCCAAATGGGGACTGCAAGGGACAGTCAGGACAAAGAATCTACCTGTGGTCACTGCCCCTGTTTGGAGAAGCAAAGGCAAAGGGGTCTCTCTGTCCACACTCTGGGAGCGGGCAGGCCGCCTGCACTGCTGAACCAGTGCGTGCTTGACTCACTACGACACTCACAGTCTGTGTCCACAAATAGCTGCGAAGGATCATTTCCGACCATGCGAGCTCGGAGCAAACACCTCGTAAATGTAGAATTACTCCTAGAACCTCATCAACAGCAGCCCCACACATCCGAGGGACTTCATAAATAACTCCCCTAAACCCAGAGCGAGGGAAGTGCAAACAGGATACAAGAGACACAGGACGAGTATGTCCAGGGTGGCCTTACAGTGATGGCTCATGTCACTTTCTGTACCTTCACCCTTGCTTTGACTCCTAGAGCCCGGCTGATGCTGTTTTCCCTCAGTGGCAGCAATGCCCCGTCATCCCAGCAGATACAATGGCAGGAGACACTGTGGTCGTTGTCTTTGGAGCGGTAGAAACAAAAGTAATGATACTAGTAAAAGCATGACTAGTAGTGGTAGTTGTATGAATACCATTAGTTCCAAAGGCAATATAGCAATTGTATTTATAATTTAATATTTCATATTATATTTATATTAGGATTAAAATGTATAAAGGGTTTTTTTGTTTTTTTAGCACTTAGTATGTGCAGGCACTGTTCTAAAGGTTTCACATTATTAACTCAATTATTCCTGGCAGTAATCCTGTGAGGTAGGTCCTATTATCTCCACTTTAGATGGGGGCACGGTGAGAGTAAGTGTATTCCATGAGGTCACAGAGCAGGGAGGTGCCAGACCAAGTACGCAAACACGAGTCTGACTCCAGGTCCCTGCTCCTGACGACTCCACTACGCTCCTCCCAACGGGTGGCAGAACCAGAGGCAAAAGGAGCAGCAGGATAGGAGACAGAGACAGGACTCCAGCCAGACAATGGCTTCTGAACAGGCAGCCTATGAAGGGGCCTTGGATACTTTTTTTGGAGGCTCAAAGGGTTCAGGACTTTCCAGCTATGCATCAAACAGACCATGATTTTCTTTTTTAATTTACTTAAATATTAGATTTTACATAAGATTTAATTGGAAGCAAAAGAGTGCTCTTTCATAAAACTGTTTAAAAAGCAGCAGAGTGGGCAGGCCTTGGCGTGAGACAGGTGTCATCACTGCATCTTTTATTGTCTGTGTTCTGATCTTTGACACCGGGGTCCTTGTTGGCACTAGAGAGCGAGCCCTCCTGGCTTAGCCTACTCCTGGAGATAGCAAACAGCGAGCCTGCAGAGCACCTTCAGGATGCAAAGCAACCAATCCAGGCCCAAACTCCCAGCCTATGGGGCTCTCACATGCTGGGCCACTGTCCACCTGCCCTCGTGTCCCCAGGGCCTGGCACCAGACAACTAGGGCCGGCCCCTGCTCTTTAGAGGCAGCTGAAATGATCTGATCTCACCAATCCCAAACCTGTTTACCTGCCTTGCTCATTCCTCCCCATGAAACCAAAATAAAGGCTTCTGCCAAGTTTCCCCCTTGCTCCCCTCTGCCTCCTGACCAACCCTGATCCTCCCCTGTGCCCGCCCCTGCCATGTGGCATGGCGTGCCTCCTGCTTCTAAGGGACAGTGTGTGCTAAAACTTCCTCCTACATGACAGCCACTTATGTATCTGGGCATCAACCAACACTAATCCCAGGTACCCTCAAAACCATGGGCTCTGCCCAGCTCCCCCCTGTCCCTAAAGATTTCAACAGGCTCTGGGCCTTGTTGAGCTACCAGGGACAGAGCTGGGAGACATTTACTGGGGTGGGTCATATTGCAAAGAGTGCTCAGCATGGGATCAGACAGACCTGGGTTCCAATTTTGTTTCTAGAACTTCCCAGCTGTGGGAATCTTGGAGAAAAATCACAGACACTTCCACCTCAGTGACTCCACCTGTGAAAATGAGAAGGAAGGTCCTCACCCTGTCTCTGCCCTGAGGCTGCTAACAGAGACTGCATGGCAGAGTGAAGAGGAATTTTCCTCAGAGCGAAGTCCACGCCACTACAAGCTGGATTACCATCTCCTAGCTTTAGGGCTCCATGGGGCTCCCTGAATAAAAGATAAGATCTTTGGGTCGTTCAGTTTAGAACAGGGTTACTCAACCTTGGCACTATCGGCACTGTGAACTGGATAATTCTTTGTGGTGGGAAGCTGCCTTGTGCACTGTGGGATGTTTAGCTACATCCTTGGCCTCTACCCACAGATGTCAGGAGCATCCCCTGTTGTGGCAACCAACACTGTCTGCAGATGTTGCCAAATGTCCCCTGGGAGGCAAAGTCACCCCTGGTTGTTAGCTACTAATACAGAGGAAAAAATGTTAGGCTGAGCCTATCTCACTCCTTCTAGCATCTCCCTCTCTCTTTCTCTCTCTCTCTCTATATATATCTCCCTCCTTCCCCCTTATAAAGATGCTCAACAGTTTTCAACCCTTTCAACCCCAGCTACCTTTGTGGAATGCTGGGGCTCTAGGGAGTACACAGCTGGAAAACAGTTGTAGACCCTCCAGGTTAGAGACCACCAGAATAGGATTCAGAGTTTTGTTGTCAGCGGTTTTAGCTTCATTCCCATCATATATTTGCCAACTGAGCTCAGCTGTCCATGATCCAACCACCTTATCCATAATTTACCATCCTTGTTAAGTAGGCTTGTGTCGAACCCCAAGCATGTGAGAGCTGAAAGTTCCTTTCAGGTCATGCAGTGGGTTTCATCTCGCTGCCAGCGCCGGGTGCTGTGCAGGGAAAGATAATGAGTCTGCCCCTCGCCGGGCAGGGGAGTGAGCCCCGCTGAGCAGTGGAGTCTGCTGTGGCCGGGGAGGGTTTGAGGGGGAATAAGGCTAGTGCGTGCTGTCAACTTGCTGGTTCCTCTGCTCACACAGGAGTCAGCTTAGGTCCTTAGATTCAACTGAAACTGACCGGATTCTTACGATGTGCTGAGCATGGTAGCACTGCGGTTACCAGCTCCATTTTGCAAGTAAAGAACTGCAGCTCAGAACATCGAGTCACTTGCCCAGAGTCCCACAGGTAAGCAGAGGCAGAGCCAGGATTCTGGGGCACAGCTCTGCCCATTGGCTCAAAATTCGTCTTCTTTCTACTCACGCAGCAAATGGAAAAACTATAGAGTAGTAATAAGAATCACCAAGAATGAGCCTTTCACTTTCAGAGTCTTCATGTAATTTCCCATTAAATATAAGCAAAGGGCAGTTAAAGTAAGAATGAAAAGAAACTAGAAGCCAAGTAGGAGAAGGATGGTGGGGATAGCAGATGAGTACCCTAGGAAGGAGGGCTGAGTTGGGGGTGGGAGTCAGGGGAATGGAGTGTTTTATAGAGCGTGGGCAGCTTGGGAGCCAGACAGACAGGAGTTCAAATCCTGGCTCTGCCAATAGAAGCTGCATTGCTGGACCTCTCTGAACCTTAGTTTCTTTATCAATCATAGTGACAGACAGCTCACAAAGTCACTGTGAAGATAAAATTGGGTTATATATATTAATAGTAAAATCTTGGCAGAGTATATGGCATCTCTCTCTCTCTTCATATACACATCTCAAGTGCTTAATATATGAGAGTCATTATTATTGTCTCCATTATTAGCATTATGAAATACTAAATTTCATAAAGATGTTCAGAAATCAGAAAACCTAGTTCTGAACTGATTAGAGACCACAAAACAGGGGGCTGGGGAGAGAGTCAGGTTCTAGAGAGATGAACAAAGAGATAAGGATATGGATGGATGAATGGACGGACAGGTGGACAAATGAATGAATGGTCAGATGGATGGATCTTCACTACATAGAAATAACATTTTGGACACCAAGATGCAGAACTTGATGGAAATCCACCATGAACGAGAAACTATCTAAATTAATTATTTGGTCCTTCCAGTGTCTCTCAGGGGGACCACTAAGCAGCGAGAGGAAAAGAGAGGTGGTGAGAAAGCTAGGCTGGTGCCAGGTTAGGAAGGGCCTCAGGGCTGCCTAAAGACTTTGGCCTTTAGCCCATAGACATCGAGGAGCCTGGACCACAGAGAGCCAAGGGAGCCAGCGAGAGACCAAAGCGACTGTACAAGAATAAGCAAATTAAGACGAACAATCCAAATCTGGTTCTGTCCAATGAATGCAAAGTTTGGGGTTTCTGGCCCTTGGCTGGCCCAGCGAGGGGAGGTTCCACGCCTCTGCTTCCCCCTGCTTTTCCTGGCAGCCCCAGGGTGGGAGGGACTGTCGTCTCCTCCCTGTCTGGACACAAGGCAGCCCTGAGGTGGGCCGGGTGGAAGGGCACTGACTCAGTTCCATTTCAAACAGACTGAGAACCCACCCATAAGCTCACAAGAGGAACCTCTGCAATGTTGCTTAGGGAGGAAAGGAAGGTTCCAGAAACACAGATAAAGGGAGGTGAGAAAACCCATAGGGGCTGTCTGCTCTGTGGCCTCTGAGAAAATCAATCTGAAAATCTGCTTTGGACCATGAGAAACAAGTCATTTTTCAGGTCTGACTGGGCACCAGGTGAGCTAGGAGAAAACAGGCAGCCACGGGTTGTGGTCACAATTCTGCTATTAACAAGCAATTACCTATTCTACCTTTCTAAGCCTCAATTTCCTCATCTGGATAACAATGAGACTCATACTTCAAGAGCTGCTGAGGGACAAGACATAGTGATCTGTAAAAGGCATTAGATCGATGGGGCGCACACAACTGACCTTGGATAGTTAATTTTCCTTCTTTCCTTTAACGTGTACTTGGAGCTCCCAAAATGCAGCCATTGATGCCCCGAGGTTTCCCGTCAGGTGCTGCCCTCTCATCATGGCCGAGCTCCTCCCCTCAGAACTCCCAAAGCCGGACTTGGCAAGAGGGACACAAGGATGGGAGTGGTTTGGCTACACTGGAACCAGCAGCACAGCTTGGGCAAGGACCCGTGCCTCCAGGAGCCCAACTCTACAGACGAGCTACACAGGTGGTCGACGCGGGGGTCCATGGGGTGCACATCTGAGCATCTGGGTCCACCTCTCAGCTCCGCCGCCTGCCAGCTGTGTGGCCTCTGGCAGGACACTCAACCTCTCTGAGTCTCAGTTCCATCAATATTTACTTTGTGGGGGTCGCAGTGAAAACTAAGTGAATTTATACTGACAAACTGCTTAGATGGTGGCTTGCACCGTCACTTTACCTGTACTGTAATGTATCCGTGCGTTACCTGTATATTTCCTGTCGGACTAGAGCTTATCTGTATCACTTACCATGCAAGAGGATATTTGGGTGGGTCTAAGTTCTTATAGTAGATCAAAGCTTTTTTCTGTGCTTTCTTTCATTTTTCCTTCCTTCAGACAAGAAATGTTTATGGAACACAGGTTGAGTAACTGGGTAATTGGAGCACCTGCCAGCTTCCCACCATAGGCCACCATGATGTGTACCCTACTTTCACAGCTCCTAACGGTTTTTAGTTATGGGGTGTGTGAGAAAGAAAAAGAGAGAAGATGATTATCTGTCCCCTCCATTAGACTTTAAGCCCCATCAGGTAGAGATTACATCTGCCTTTAATCGACACTGTAGCCCTAGCACCTAGCACACAGTAGGCACTCAATGAATATTTGTAGGATGAATAAAGATACTGTCCCTGTTCCTGATGAGCCCAGAGTCTGGAGGGAGTGGGAGGGAAGTGAACTAGTAACCTCAGAGCAGTCCGGCATGTGTAATGGTAGACACATGCATGCGGTGCTGTGAAGACACAGGGAAGAGGACACACACCTTGCTCTGCCTGAACAGAAGGGCTGACCAGAAGGAAGCAGCCCTGCAATAACACTTGAGCTAAATGTTGGAGAATGTATGGCAAAATATGTCCCGGAAAGAGAGACTTGCATAAGCAAAGGCATGAGGGTGGGAATACAACACGGGTGGGGCTTTGGTAAGACTGAAGTCTAAGGTAGACCGTGGGGGCAGGTGAGGTGGGACAGGTAGGCAGGGGCCAGCTCTCAGAGGGCCTTGCACGCAGGGCTTGAGTCCCACTGAACAGGTCTGATGCATGAGCCGTCCCTTTAAGTCAACTGAAATGCCTTTTAATTAGAGACATTTCTCCCTGCTGTGAGTTCATTCTAGTTTTCCGAGATGTTTCATAATAGCTTCCACTCTAAGTTAATGAGAATAAAGTCACCAAGTCCTCCCTGGATTTTATTTCTCCAGGATACACCTTCTCAGGTAAGACAGCATAAAGGTTAAAAACTATAAACACAGGCTCCGGAGTTAAGCTGACTCTGAATTCTAGCTCTACCACTTGTAAGCTGTGTGGCCTTGTGTGAACCTTAGGCTCCTCATCCGGACAGCAGGGAACATGCAGTCCTACTCATCACAGGGCCGTGATGAGGATTAAATAAACTAATCCACACGAAGTGCTTAGCGTGTGCCTGGCACTCAGTAAGCATGTGATCAGACACGGGCTGTTATCATTAATCCCTTCAGGGCTCAGGCTGCACAGCTGTCATCTGCATGACACACCATTAGTGGAAACTTTCTCATGTCACCCTTTAAAACTCCCAGCGACAAGGGGTCTAAGACAGGTCCAGCTTAGGTTGAATTCTGTTCTAAAGTAAGTAGTGCCTGACAACCACTAACACCCTATGGGATGTTACAGACAGCTATTGTAGGGCACATAAACTCATCCTGGGACATCAGTCTCCGTCTCTTTCCCAAGGGACTAGAAAATGTGCCCAGACTGGGTATGATCCAAGGCAAGCCATTTCAATGCCTACGTCCTGTTTATCTGTCCACCCCACGCCCCTCCTCAGGAGACTGTGCTTAGGGTGGGCTGGGAGAGTCCTTAGACAATCTAATAGATTAGTTTCCAGTTTAGCATAACAGCCAGACAGATTTTTGTGGTGAAGTCATCCAAGTCAATTAAAAGGCATTTTTCCCTGCTGTGAGTTCAGAAGTCTCTTTGGTTCGTTCCAGTTTTCTGGGATGTTTCATAATAGGTTCCACCCTGGGTTAATTAATAACCCTTGATTCCTACTGAAATGCAAAGGCTCAAGCCCAGTGTGGAGGCACATCCGGGCAGGGGCCTCTGGCAGGGCCAGGGTGAGCCCAGCGGGGGCCCCTCCCCTCGGGGAGCAGGCCAGACCCCAAGCGGTGGGGACGACGGCAGAGCTGGCAGAGGACGGAAAGCGTGGCCGAGCAGAAGCCAGAGGCGAAGCTGGAGAAGCAGCGGACAAAGGGCAGCAGTGGGTAGGAAGAGAGACCACGAGCAGACAAAGGAATCACAAGGCCAGAGATTAGGCAGTTCAGGCGCGAGTCGAAATGTGCGGTGGGAAATGGGTCAGGCAGGAGGCTGGACGGAGGTGAATGAGAGGCGGCTGGCGGTGGCCGGCTTTCAAGTGATGCCAGCTCAAACACACCATACAGTCTCACTCCAGCCTCTCAGTCTGCAGGAAAATAGGTCATCTCTTCTCTTCTGGTCTCAGACACAAACTACAGGTATGAGAACGAAGGGAACATGGCTAAGGGACACGGTGGCTAGGATGCATGTGCGTTCACGTAGCGGTTATGCAGCCCTTTCCACGCGCCTCCTACCCGGCCCTCACGTTCAAGTACAAGGTGTCTTTCGCACCAAAGCCAGAGCTGAGTTTTCCCACCTCCAATCTCATGCCAGCATTCCTACTCAGCCCATCTTCTAAAACCACGATGAGCCTCTGCATCCTGAAACGAACCACGGTCACAGCACTCCATGACTTAAACAGTCCAGTACGTGTGTCCCCAGTGCCTCTGGGGCACAACTGTGCTTGTACACCTTGCACTAACAGCCCACCCGGAACAGACTGCTCTCCACCTTCTTTTCCAGCTTCTCCTGCCCCTTCTCTGCACCCTAGACTCTGGTCATTTACCCTGCGTATGACAAGCTGAGATTTAAGTGCTCTTTAGCTAGAAAGAGCCTTATTGAGCTAGAAAGAGTTAGATTTAAACATGCTCTTTAGCTAGAAAGAGCCTGATGTCATATCCACCCATTGACGCTCCCCTCATTCTCTTTCCCAAACCCCAGTTAAGAATCAGCTTCTCCGCAAAGCCTTTCCTAAGAACATCCCGAGGCTAGACAGGTCTCCACGACAGCCCCTGTATTAAGGTCACCGCCTCCAATGCCTATCTTTCCAGCAGACAAAGAGCTCTTTGAGATAGAGGGCTCTGTTATTAGGACCAAGTACAGAGTGGGAACTCAGTGTTTCGTGAATGAAGACGCTGGTTGAGATAAGACAGGTTCTGTTTGTTTTTTATTACACATCCCTCGAGAGGTTAAAGGGCTTATTGAGTTCTTCTTCAGAATGTCCACTTAATGTCCACTGGAGCCGCTACAGCACTCACGGGGGCAGGGCAGGTGTGGGTGAAATGGGCTGGCAGTAAGGAAAGGGAATCACCAAACACAGTAGCCAAGGAGCTGTGGGCCAGGCTTTCCCAGTGGGAGAGGAGAGACTCCCTGGAGTCTCACCCCTTCTTCCTTCTCCTTGCCGGTGGCGGTGGTAAGTGGTACAGCCAAACCAGGATGCTAGAGTCCCCTCCAGCAGAGAGGACAAGGAGGGCCTAAAGGATCCTCCAACAGGCAACAGTCCCTGTTGTGTTTGGAATCGGTGGGGCTCATTCACCCTCGGTCCTGGCATCCCCCTGGCCCTTGCTGGTTGGAGCCCCGTTGGCTATCAGCTGTGGTTAGGCACTCCATCCTACATTCCTCCCAAAAGGAAGGCCTCGCACAGAGAAATGTGGGCAATATAGACTTCGGGATAGGAGGATTAGATTCATTTGTTTGCTACTAAAACCATCGGAAGGGGCTAATGACTTCTTAAAAGGGGAAGACAAAAGCTAGCATGAGCAGGCAGAGAAATGTAGTATGAAAAGCGATGGGTTCTCCACAGCTTGGACTCTAATGATAATTTGATGTGTGTGCTAGGTCTGGTCACTTCCCCTCTCTGACCCTCTCAGCTGTTAAACACGGGGGTTGGAGTGGATGATCTCCTAGGGCCCTTTGTGGTTCTACCCTGCTATGACTTTGCAACATCATCCATTCAGTCGCACGTGCTCTCAGCAAACATTCGCCGCACACCTATTCAGGGCTGGGGTCTGTGCCGCCTACTGTCAAGGAGAAGTTAGAAATCTACACCGGTTGCCAACTGATTGCCAAACATCAACAGGGAATATGACTGGGTATATGTGCAAATAATCAAAACATATATATATATATACATATATATATATATATATAAAAACATAAACTTTTTACATTTCTAATCTTGCCAACTGCCCTGTAAACTTCTTCAGAGTATGAATTATATCCTTTCTATTTCTGAATGATCCAAGAGACTGAAGCCTAGAAACTACTCAGACAGTACCTGTCCAGAGATTTGAAAGTGATCATCAAAATAGCTACTAACACTCAGTAAGCACATTCTGTATGCCGGGCTGTGTTTCGAATGCTTCATACATGGTAATTAATTGATTTTAATCTCACAACAACTCTGCAGGTACTTATTGTTACTATTTCACATATGAGGAAACTGAGGCTCAGAGAAGTTAAATTACTTCCTCAAGTTCACTTGGGAAGTGGCAGAGCCGGGATTCAAACCCAGGTTTGGACTTGGCTCCAGAGTCTGAGCTATTACACTATTCATGTAGTCTAAAGGTACATAGCGAGGCTTAAAAACAATAATCAACCTTAACCCCTGGGATAAAACAAAGAACAAACAGAATTGTTAAGAGAGGAACTATGCATGAATAAGCCAAAAACATCAAATGATGACTTAAGGGCCACTAGGGTTAGTCAGGGAAAGAGGAGTCCTTTGCTAGGAGAACATCTCATAAGAGTTCCCAACTTATCCAGTAGATCAAAAGAGTAGGGAAGAGAGATAGGGAGGAGACCATGGGATATGTACTCTAGCTAGGAGGGGAAAGGCAAAAAAGCTTTATAAAGACAAATTCAAGACCCACATACATTCTGATAGATCTACTTTGGTTCGGAACGAGGACCCTGGAGTCGGTCAGACCTGGGGTCAAATCCCAGCTTTGTCACGTTCTTACTAGCTGTGTGACCTGCCTGAGCAATTTATTTAACCTCTCTGAGCCTCAGTTTTCTCAGCAATGGGCATACTGTGGGGATTAAATGAGTTGTTGCACAGAAAGCCCTTAAAGTGACATCTAGCATACAGTAAATGCTCAATAAAAGTTTGCTATCATCACCACCATCATTGTTTCTCCATTTTCTCTAGTCTTCTTAAGGAGGTGAGCCTGGAGGCGGACCCAGGAAGTTGATAAACCCACATTAATCAATGCCATGGTTAAGAAGAAAAACACTCGCTCCTCTAATGAGTTATGTTTCAGCTAATGCGCCCTCGTATTCCACCTGCTTTTTTTATTCCCCCAGCTGGTTCTTAGATTTGAAAAGAAAAAGGCCTCCATGGAGACCTGCACGCTTTTAAAAATAATACAAAACAGAACGTCTGAGGTCAGGGTAAGCCAAGCCAAACAAATAAATCTTGCAGGATTGTGTTAACAAAACAAGGCTTAGTGGATCTGAGCGGGTAGAGTCCTGCCGGACTCAGCCCTGCAGAGAAACGCCAAGCTCTGGTGAATTTCAAATACGAGGAGGTCAAATAGGAAGATCAAATTATGGAGCACTTCAGAGTTGAGCATCCATGCCTGGGCTGTAACCAGGAGAGCATTCTGTGCAGGATGGACTCCAGAACCCGTGGGCATGTAGTGTCCTGGAAGTCCAGAGCAGAGGAGTCTTAGAGCATCTACGTGACCTCTACGGAGGGCAACTTGGCCACATCCATCAAAGCTATAAATGCGCTCTCACAGGTTAGGTTCTCTGGAAAGCAGACTGTGGGATGGATGCTAGCCTGGGGGAGGTTCATTATGGAATGCTCTGGGAATCGCCATCACTGGAAGACAGGGGGAAAAAAAGAAAGAAGGAAAGCAGGACTGTGCACAGGGAGAGCCTGGCCTGCACCGTGGTCTCAGCAGAGGTCTCTGGCAACTCTGCAACGAGCTCTGAAGCCAGATGGCCAGAGTTCTCCCAAACTGGGGAGAAGGGGCCAGGACTTTATATCCTGTGCTGGCCAGTCACTGGATGTCACTGCCCCAGGAAAGAGATGAGACCTTGGTTGTGAGGTACCTCCAGTAGAGGGCAGATGGCTGAGGGCTGGTAGCAGTCCCAGCAGCCGGGGAGAAAAGTCCTTCATTCCTCAAAGTGCATTACAGCATCCACTGCATGCAATACTTTTGGAACAAGTTGTCCTATGTCTAGGAATGAGTCCTATAGCAGTACTAACAAATGTTAGAAATGACATAGGTTTAGCATTGTCTATGATAGTAAAATTACGGAAAACAAATTATGGTGTATACCTATGACAATCATTGACAAGAATGAGGCAGCTCTGCATGTCCTCTCACGGAATAAATTCCAAGATATAAGAAGTGAAACATCAGGGTGCAGAGGAGTACGGCAGAAAGGCATGTGTGGATGCTGAGCGGCCAAAGGGGTGGACCGTGCCGGTCCCTGTCTATTGCCACCATCCTTCCATATTCTTTCCTGCACTATGGGAGCTGAAAGCCTAAAATCTACACTTCCCAGAATCTTTTGCCATGTGGTTCCAGTCCATTTCTACCCATGCCAGGCATTCACGCAGGGATGCACCTAGGGAGAAGGCAGCAACCACTCTGCTTCTGTAGTAGCTACAGAAGCTTCACCACCAGCAACAGGAGTCAGGGCAGGTGGTGACAATCCCAGCAACCTCCATGTGCATGCAGGCTCCTCGTTCTGCAGGGACAAGAGTGGCAGCTCCACCATCAGCAGTGGCAGTGACGACAGTGTATGTAGAACTGTTGTGGCTCTGGGTAACATGGTTCCCCCTTTTGATCCATTTGTAATCAATCCTCCTTACTAAATCCACTGTGAAATACCTAGAATGGGTCATGTTTTTCTGACCACTATCATTTATGAAAAGCAGATATGTGTATATGCTCATGGCATCTAAAACTGCTCTGGAAAGTTGCCCAAGGAACTAGTGATAATGGTTAACTACAAGGCAGAGGACTAGATGGGTGGGGGCAGAGTTGGAGGCAGACATTTCACCAGATTCCATTTTGTACCTTTTTAATTTTAAACTATTTGAATATATTACTTTTATCACCTCCCAAAAAATAAAGAAAAATTAATAAAGGTTATCTCCTGTTAAGTGCATGAATTTCCTGTGAAATATTCCTCAAATTAGTCATCCAGTTTCTTCCAAATCATTTCTAGGAAGGAGACTTCTTACTTACCAGAGGGGCATGGCCCATTCCTCATGAGTTAGCACTGCCTAGTGGCTTCTGTTTATGCCCAGTTGAAACCCATCTTCCTGCAGGATTGTACCATTAGGCTGAACTCTAACCCCAGTGAAACACTATAGGGTGGGGGTTCAGCACAGAATTCTGGGTGACAATTCCTTGTCTATCACTGATTTCTGCTGGCTGTTTAATCTTTCTGAGCCTGTTTCTTCGCCTGCCAAATGGAGACAGTCCAAGTAGCCATCTCAAAGGGTCCTCATGCGGTTGACACAAGATTATGCATGTGAAGTGCCTTAACTAACACATTTTGGTTATTGTTCTTGATATCTACAACACTGGCAGAAAAAATCCATCTGCACTCGAATGTTAATAGCAGCACAATTCACAATTGCAAAGATGTGGAAACAATCCAAGTGTCCATCAGTACTTTAGTAGATTAATAAAATGTGGTATATGTACACCATGGAGTACTAATATGCCATAAAAATAGCGAACTACCTCTTATATTATCCTGGATGGAGCAGGAGCCCATTCTTCTCAGGGAAGTATCAAAAGAATGGAAAAGCAAACATCACATGTACTCACCATTCAATTGGTACTAATCGATCAAAATTTATGTGCACATATGGAAGTTAACATTAATTGGCAATCAGGCAGGTGGAAGAGGGGAGAAGGGAATGGGTAAATTTACACCTAATGGGTGTGGTGCACACTGGGGGATGGGCACACTTGTAGCTTTGACTCGGGTGATGCAAAGGCAATCTAGGTGATCAAAGCTTTTGTACTGCCATAATTCTAAAATTTTTAAAAAATGCAGTAGATAAGAGGAGGACTCTAAAGTCAGACAGCCTGAGTTCTAAACAGACCTCTGCTGCTTATTAGCTGGGCAACCCTGAGCAAGCCACTGATTCCGTCTGAGCTTCGGTTTCTGTGAGGTGGAGGTGATAACAGTGCAACAATAAAAAGCATTTAGTTTTATCTTATAAGGACTCAACATATGGTAGCTATTACTTTATCAACCACACTTGTTCAAGTGGTAGATATCTGTGAAGAGTAGACTGGGACCCATCAGTCTTTTCCTCTGGGCTAAACATCTTCAGTTCCTTAAACCGATCCTCTTCCCTCATAGGCTTTAGTCTCCTCTTACTGCAGTCACTCTTTGGAAGGCATGCAGCTTGCTATTATCCCCTGCAGTGTGTCACTACAACATGACCTTTTGCTAGAGCCCCACTAGCCTAGTGTGTATGTGTAGGGAGGGAGTATGGACATCACCTCCCTACATTCTAAATGCTGTGGTTTGCTAATGCAGCCTGAAGCGGCATCGGGTTTTGGGGGAGTAACAACCATAACTATAGTTTATTGTGCACCTAATATATGTGCCAGAAACCATGCTAAGCATATTGCATCACTTGCTTTAATCAACACAATCACTCCAGGGGGTAGAGATTATTATCTTCATTTTTTTCAGATGAGGAAATTGATGCTTAGAGATATTATAGGTAGAAAGTCAATGCAGCCGAACTAGGGTGGAGATAAGATTCCATCTCCAATCTTTCTCTGGAGCCACAATCTTAACCTTCATACCATATTTCCTCCCACAAATATTAAGCTGTGTTGAACCCAAATCTTAGGTGGGTTTTTTTTCCCCTTTGTGTGATTTCAATAAGCTAGGTCTCCCCAATCCTGCACCTTTGCAACTGAGTTTTTAAATGGGACCTTGTAGTATGTCCCCATGCAATTTGATCATATTGAATTTAATCCAGCATATTCTCTCATATTCCCATCCAGATTCAAGTCATCAGCACATGTAATTTGGAAAATCACTGTAAAGACGAAGTAGACCAGAACACAAAGCCAAGGACAGAAGCTTTTGGCAAGACATTAGACACATTTTTCTTGAGGTGTATCTCTATCAGGAAATCATTTCCTAATAAGGATGATGTTCAACCTGTTACCAATCCACAAAACTGAATTAACATCCAACCTCCACTTCCCTGTCTTGTTGACAACTGTTTCTTGAAATATACCTGGTATTTATGGTCACTATCTACACAGCTAAGGTCCATTCTAAGAAAGGTTGTCCCAGAAAGCATTGTGGATTGAAGGCTGAAAAGAGTATGAAAACATATAAATATGAAGTCTGAAGTGTTTAAAATATTTTAAGGGGAAAAAAATCCCACCTTTGCCCTGAGAAGACATTTATGTTGAAGAAACATATAAATGGCAGAAGACGAAGAGGTCTCCACCCAACAGCCCTCCCTGGGATCCCTCCTAACTCCATGCTAACTCCAACGTCAGGCAGGGACAGGGACAAAGAGGGAGCCACTGGCATCCATGTGTGAATCTGTGGCTTCTCCAGCTTCCGCCATTGGATTGAGAACTGCTAAAGGGCAGGATTTATACCTTTTCTTGCCTTTCTCTCCACCTGCTGGAGCCAGGCATTGTTCTTTCAGCCTCGCTACCTCCGAGGCTGACGAAAAACAGACCATGGGGGTATGCCAGTCTTTTTTTTTTTTTAATTAGAGCCCAAGGCTCTATCCCACCAAGTCCTAGAACACTAATGGCTCAGAACTGAGAAGTCTACTTAATATTAATCCATTCATCAACCTCCTCTGCTTGGTCCCACAGAGGGGTGACTTGTGCCTGAGGAGAAAAAGACCCTTTGCCTCAAATGTAAACAGAGGAGAGCTTGATGTGCCAACACCCCGGCCCGCTGCTCTTGGGCCCAGCTAGGACACTGCTGCGAGACCCCGCAGAGCCAGCAGGGCATTCTGGGTAACGGAATGCAAAACGATGCGGTTCCCCCCAACTCGCCTTCCCAGGGTTCCCTGACTCCTGGCCCCGTAAGAGCTGAGGCGAGCAGTTTTTGGCTTGGGGTGGGGAAGAGAGTGGGGCGGAGGGGCGGAGGCTTCCTCTAGGCCAACCACAACTAACTCATTCACTCTGTCCAGCAAAACCCAGACAGTGCAATTATCTAGTTAATTTGGCCTTTAGTTGGGAGATAGGCTCCCAAAATGTGAGGGCAGCTCAGACTAAACAGTGGCTTCTGTCCTAAGGCTTTTCCTAAGTGCTAAAGGATGCGTGTGAGATTCCGGACCCGCCCATTGATACGGATGGGCAAAGACAAGTCATTCCGCCTCCAAGATGGGTTTGGAAAGGTGTGTCTTCCAGGGAAAAATGCCCAAATGACCTGCTAATTGGTTTCCTGGCTAATTCACCTTCTGGCTTCCAGGGAGAGCCATGGCTGGAAATCAGACTGACTCTAAAGTAGCCAAGGTTTTCCAGTAGGATCGTAGCCCTCATAGACTGGCTAAGTGTCCCCGGAGCCCTGGGTGAGTTATTCTTAGGGCAATTCCCTCTGATGCTCCTTTTCATGGATTTTTGTACCTGCAAGTTGAGCCAAAGGCATGGCCAAGATTAAGAGGGAAAATGAAAACATGCTTTTGGTGTTTCCGCGAATAGGATAAGGCAGGGCGGGCTCAGCTGGCAACTGAGCATCTAGCAGATGGTTTATGAAAAACCCAGGTTTTTGAGGGGAGATTAAGGAGCAGTGATTTAGCACCCTTAGAAACTGACAAGCAGCCTGGAATCTGTGGAATCTATCAGTTGTTCATTCTGCAAGTGTTCCCTTCAGTTCCAGTTTGTGCCAGGCCCGGTGCTACTTAACAGAGTGAGATCCACACAGCCATGGTCCCAACCCTCATGCAAATAGTCCCACCCTAAATGTATGGCTAAAACCTTAGATGAAGGTGAGGAAGGAAGAGTTGAGGAGCTATGACAGGGAATAACCAGGTTATCTGATTTAGATCGGGTAAAGGCTCAGAGAAAGAGTCTTTGAGGAAAGGATTATAAGATAACCCCTTAAAGGATCTACTGTGCTTGTTTAGCAAGATCACTCTAGCTTTGTTATAAAGAATCAAAATGGAGCTGTGAGTTTGTTGTTTAAGAAGATCAGAAACAAGTTGGTGGTGGTCTAGCCAAGGTTCCAGATAAAGCGGGTGGAGAGAAAGAGAGAAGTAGATGGCAGGCTGGGAGTGGGCAGGGTCTGGTCAGGGAGTGGAGAGACAGGGAGGCATCCAGGAGCCTGTGCAGGTGTCTGCTAAGGTGGAAGGTAGATGGTGGCACTTGTCACCAAGAGACAGAATTAGGGGGCAGGGGAAGATGACCTGTCTTGTTTTAGAGTTGACCAAACTGGACCCCCGTCATTCCACACCCTGCACTTCTAGTCTCTCCTTGCCTCTGCTCACGCCGCTTCCATTCACATACTCTACACGCCTCCATCTCCACTTGCTGACATCCTACTCATCCTCCGATCCATTTCCAACACCACTTCCTTCTCAAAGCCACTCTGACTCCCTCAGTTGGCTGCAACCTCCGCCGCCTGTAGCACTGAGCTCAGACCTCTCTTCCCTGGCCTCCCTTGGTGCGGAAGCTCTTAAAGACCTATCTTGCCTGCCTTCCCAGACCACAGACTTTGTGGGACAGGTCCTCTGCTTCTGTGTCCTTTTTCCCCACATTAGCTAATCACCATAGTAGCCTCTGACAAACATTAATATTTGTAAAATTCACAAGAATAACCTGCTCTTTGCCATGGAAGGAAAATGAGTAGCCACTGGATTGATTTGAAAGCCACAGGATCAAACTGAAATTCAAACTGTAGGTGTTTTTATATTAAGCCAACTCAGTCCGATGCTCAGAAGGCCTTTCTGTTCCTCTGACACATGAAACTAAAAAAGTGCAGGGGAGAAAAACAGTCACATTCCTCCTACTTTTTCAAAATTGTGTTTTGAATTCATTTTATAGCAGGAACCGTGTCTATCTTATTTACTATTTACTTTTGACGATGATGAAGAAGATGATGATGACGAAGACGATGACGATAAATGAGTAACATTAACTAAGTGCCAGGCATTGTTCCTAGCACTTTTCATGGACTAACTCATTGGATCCTCACAGTGCCCCTATGCGCATAGGCCGATGCTATTACTGTCTGAATTGCACAGTCAAAGAAACTGAGCTGGAGAGAGCTTAAGTATTGCTCAGCCAAGGCCATGAGGTTAGTAAGAGGTAGAGTTGGGACCTAGAGTCCAGCTGTAGACCCCGTGCTCAAAGTTGCTCTCCCAAGGCTGAGCACAGTGCTTGGCAGAGAGGAGGAGGACCTCACTGAATGAGTGGAAGGAACCTTCCATCTGGAGCCAGGAGACCACACCTTCTAGCCCTAATCCTGCCACTGCCTCTCTTGGTGGCCTTGAGCAAGTCCGTGTTTCTTTCCACAGAAAATGAGGGACCTGGATGTGGATATCAGTGGTAATAACAGGAGTTAGTCTTTTTTTTTTTTTTATATATAGTAGAGATGGGGTCTCGTTCTTGCTCAGGCTGGTCTCGAACTCCTGAGCTCAAACGATCCGCCCACCTCGGCCTCCCAGAGAGCTAGGATTACAGGCTTGAGCCACCGCGCCCGGCCAGGAGTTAGTCTTGATGATTCTGATCTCATTTGAGATTTTAAATAATTTAATCCCAACCATAATGGTACAAGGAAAATGAGGCATAGAGAAGTTAAGTTCTCTGCCCAACACCTGGATATGAGAGAGCCAGGATTCGAACCCATGATGCTCCCAAACTATGCTCCCCAGCCCCAGCGTTGCAAGGCAATGCCTCAGGGGCTACGGGGAACAGAACGGAGCAGACAGACTCTTAGGCTTCTCCTTTCATCTCCATCAGAGCAACTTTACTTGCCTCTATTTTGCAGAATGAGCCCTACTTGGTATCTCCTTTGAAGCAAGGTTCTCTGCTAAAACAAAAATTGTTGAAAACCACTGAACCAAATAATTCTGGAATTTAATGAGACTCCCAGGTATATAAACCAGGATTTTTCTGGTAATCTTAGCTTATGACGGCTACATAAAACGGGAACCAAGGTTGTGCATGAGAACGGCCCCAGCTGTAGAAAAGGTGAGGGTGATGGTGCTAAAGATGCAGTCCCACCTACCTGTTCCACTCGAATCTCAATCTCTCCGTTCACCTTCTTTCCGTGGAAATACTTCGACCTGGGACGGAGAGGAAGAAATCCACTGAGTAAGGAGGCAGACAGCGTCACTCTTTTCCCCCTTCTCCCAAAGGCCCTACCCCAGAGGTGTGCACCGAGATGCATTCTGGACCTTCTCCCTCTTTCCTCCAGCCTTGATCCCTGACTCTCCCATTATTTCCAGGCAGAGAGGAAGGAGTGTGTATGGGAAGATTGGAGACTCAAGTTCTGGTTCCATCAAGTTACTTGACCTCCCCATGTCTCAGTTTTATCCTCTGTGAAAGAATGATATTAATAATTGTGCTACATATTTCTAACGGCTAATTTGAGAACTAAATGAAATAAGGAATCCTACATAAATAAATAATGCTATATTATTGTATTGAGTTATGCCCTATATACTCTATCAAGGACTTATTATCGATCTATCCATCCACCCATTTCTTTTCATCCATTTGTCTAATAAAGCCGTCGTCATTTATCCCTTTGTCTGTCATCCATCCATCCAACTATCCATCTAGCCATCCTTCTAAGACTTTCCTGTACATCCCTGCCTCTGTCTTCCCTGTTATCAGTAAAGTATCCTTATCTACCAATTGCTCAAGGCGAAAGTATAGACATCCTCCTTGCTACCTCTCTCCTCCTCCCGATTCCCAGTGATTCTACATTTTAATTATTTCTCAAATCCATTTACTTGTCCATTTTTCTCTATAAGCACCGTAATCCTGACCCATAATTTATCAATATAATTAGTGATAATTAATAACTGATTAACGCCCGTGTACCACTAAACCAAAACACAATTCCTTGAGGTTAGGAACAACCTATCTTATTCGTTCTTCTCTTCCCAGAACTTACCGGAGTGCTTTATGCATAGTAGGAATTCAGTTCATATTGGTTGAATGAATAAATGAGGGAACAGATTGATGAATAGATACTTGTTGAATACTTACTTTGTGCCAGAGACTGTGCTAGAGGGTTTAACCTATAGCCTCTCTCATTAACGCTCACAACCACCACCATGATGCCACAACTATTTTTCCCATTCTATAGATGAGGAAGCTGACCCCCAGAGAGACTCAATAGCCAGGACTTCCACATCTGTGCTTTTGTTCAACTCTGAAAAACAGTAGCTACACTGGGGTGCTTGTGGGCTTAGACATCCTCCCACACACAAAGCAAAAGTAAAAGGTTCGTTTTGCTCTCTTTGATTGTTGCCATCTTTGATGATGACACTAAGAGTCATTAGTCACTTGCTGTAAACCGGGCACTGTGTCAGCATTTCCGTAAACCTAGCTCTTTGCTTCCCAATACCCACCGTCAATCTTTTTTCCACAGTAAGAGAGCTTATAGATAGACACATAAAAATGTATATCCCAACTCTCCCACGAGCTAGGTGTGGCCACATGATTGAGTTCTAATCAATAATTTGTAAGCACGACATTCAAGAACCTTCTTCTTAGTTTCTTCTTATTCTTTCCCCTGGAAGATGGATGTTGCCATCTGTTTTTTCAACCTTCCTTTTGTGAAAGAATCCTTTCTACAAACTCTCTGACTGCTTCAGTCTGTCTGCTTCCAAAGTCTATCTCCACCGGTGGAGTTCCTCCCTCCCCAAGACTGCCCGAATCCCTGGCTGACAGCTCTGATACTAACGCCACCTTTTCTTAAAATTCTGGCGGGCTTAGATGTCAACTAGGCGGGACTGTAGTGGAACAGGAAATATTGGTGTGATCCGAAAGCAAGGTTTTGGTTTTTCCTCCCAGCAATGGTCTTCAATAAAATGCGGTGGGGCCAGCCTCATGCAAAGAGAACCTTTTCACAGCTTGTGAATTTCATCACAAATCCTTAAAGGAACCGTCAGCGAATTCCAGACAGGCTGGCTACTAGTATTTGTGGGGCCTGAGGCAAAACAACAAATGGAGGCCTAGGTGTCATGTCTAAAATTTAAAATTGATATAAAGCTAGCAAACATTTAAATAAAACACATCTGCCTACCTTGAAAAATACAACTTCATAATGACCTTGAAGACTCAGAATTTAGACAAATCAGGATTTGGGGTGTAACCCCCCCCAGAACATGGCGGCAGAGGGACTGGCAGTTCTTGGTTCATGGGCCTTTCCACGTGTGATTCTCCCTCATCTTCCGCCCACCCTCCTCTCTGTCCTGGACCTCTGAGGCTGCTGCGACAGAAGCAGGTTCCGTTGGTGGCCAGACCATGTGACCAAAGTTCATTTTCTCCCCTCCCCTCCCATAACAGTTGTCCCTTGGCCACCTCTTGAGAGAATGGACCAAAGAATTAGCCTGCATTGGCCCTGGAATTGGGCTGAGGTCCCTCTGGGCAGGGAATTCTAGGGTTCGGATACCCAGAGCATGGTCCAAGGGTGCAGTTTGAGAGGTCCAGGTGGGTATATCTTCTTGGCTCTGCTCACTCCTCTACCTATCAAGAGGGGTGTCACTAGCAAGGGCCAGAGCAGGATCAGGGAAGGTATCCCTCTTGCAAGGGTTTAAAAGAAGTCCTGAGTGGGCCCATGAGCTCAGGGTGGAAACCTAGGATTATAGTCACTGGCATGCCAAAAAAACATGGATTTGGAATCATACAGGCTTGGACAAAATGTTAGCTCTACTAATCACTCATCATGTGTTCCAAGATAAGGCACTTAACCCCCTGGGTCTCAGTCTCCCTATTTGTCAAGTGGTGACAGTATCTACTAGGGAAGATCGCTTCCTCCTATGCAACAAGGGAGCAGAGTGCAGGGGACTCAAGCAGATGCCTGGATACAATCCCAGCTCTTCCGTGCACTTGCTGTGCAACTCGGGGTAAGCCTCTCAACTTCCATGTGCCTCAGTTTCCACGCCTGAGAAATGAGAGCAATAGTAGTAGCTGCCTCATAGGATTGTCGTGAGGATTAAATGAAGCAAGACACATAAAGCACTTAGAATAGTTCCTGGCATATAGAAAGCTCCAAAGTATGTGGCCCCCCGGGCCTGAACCAGAACCTCCAAAAGCAAAAAACTACTGAATGTTTGCCGTGTGCCTACTGGGCACCGTGTAGTGGGAACCTACAAATAAAAGATAATCTTACCCCTTTGGGCATGATAAAGCAGAATTACGATTCACCTGACTTGGATCTGTCCCACAGGTGCCATGAGTGATGGATGATGATGGCAACATCAGAGAGGTGGCCTTACTCTGTGAGGGCTCCCAGCCCCTCTGTGTCCCTCCCCACGTGATCCAGATGGAGAAGTCTCTGTCCAGAGTCACATGACCTCTAACTGGGCTTTAAGATTTTGGGGATTTGGCCCAGTCCCCCGGGGTCCTTCATGATCCAAGAGGAGACAGGGACCTCCAGTTTGCTGTCTGCTGCACGGACACCCCCAGCCTCCTGCTAGTCCCTCGGTGGGCCCTGTGCTTTACATGCCTCTGAGCCTTCGAGAGTGCTGTCCTCACTGCTCCTGCGGCTTGGTGCTCTTCTTATCTGCCCGCCTCTTCTCATGTTCCGAGATCCTCACGGGTGACACCTACTCTGTGAAGTGTTCCTGGACAGCACCTGCCCTCTGGCTGGGCTAGGTGTCCCTGCTCCGTTCCTACAGCAGGCTGTCCCTACCACCATCATAACACTTTTCGCTCCATGCTGTCTGTCCCCTGTCCCCAGATATCTGGTTTGCAAGCTCCTGGCAAGAAGAAACTGAGGCTCAATGTTCACTGTATCTCCAGCAACCAGCACGCTTAGCTAGGACACAAGACACGTGTTTAACAAATGCTCCTCAACCAGGTAAAGGAATAACATCTCCCAGGGATAGTCCTCTGGGCAGCCTGTCCTCAAGATACTTTACTGCCATCTACTGGCAGCACCACTGTAATAAATTCACAAATCTACACAGATGACTATGTGGGGGTCACATTGTATGTACAGCGTTCAACCTGCACAACTGGCAACCTTCGACTCGATTCTCGCCTGGAACTCAGGGCACTTCGCACTACCCCAATACCACCCAGGCAGCTCTGGCCTCGATGAGACCTCCCCTTCCCAGGAGAGACACGTGTTTTGCCCATCTCTGGGATGTTGACTGCAGGGCCCGGCAGATGGAGTCGGGCTGGAGCTGAGGGTCAGGCGGTCCATCCCCTTGCCTGGCCCGAAGTCAGAAGTCTGTCTCCTGATGGGCCACACAGACTGCTGCCTCCTTGCCGGAGGCGGGGCTCATTCAGGCTTGAGCTGCCTCTGAACAGCTCTGTCTGGCAGAGGGAAGGGTAGGGATGGTCTGGAATTCTAGATGCCTTTGGGGGCTGGGGTTGCTGCCTCTGTCATTGACTGGCTGTTTGACCTCAAGCAAAATGGATGGACCTGCTACCCCCAAGGGCTTTGTCTCCCATTAGCTGCCTCCTCCTCTTGCCCTAATATGTTCATTCTCATAACGAGCTCCCTGAATGCCTCAGCCAATCAATCAAGTGCTTGGCCTTGGGAAGAAGGTGGGGGAAGCTCCGGATTCCATGACGATCCCGCCTCTGTGGGTGGTCTCATATTTTACTGCCACATCTGAGCCACCAGGAAGGAGAATATTATAAAACCGGTGCTGCCCGGGGCGGGAAATCCCTGGTTTGGGGAGGCGGGTGCGTGTGAGAAGATTTATGGGGAACGGGTCCTCTGTTCTCACATGACTGCAGCAGGGGCAGGAGAAAGAAGAGAATTAGCACAAACAGGATCCACCTGTGTGCAAACAGGGCTTTCTACCCCTGCCCCCACCAGTGACTCCCACCTGTACAGGGATCTGTAGCGGTGAGGAACTGAGACACACCAGGGTCCTGAGCCACAGGAGGTGACAAATGTCCCCCCATCCTGCTGACCTCTGACAACAATTAGGGAAAGGGATTTGTGTGGGGAGGGTCTGGTCTCAGTTCACATTACTTATGCACATCCTCATCCAATCACTGCTTATGGAGCCACATGTGACCAGGCACCGTGCTAGGTAGGCACAGGGGCAGAAATAGCAGGTATAGTGGCAGTTATAGCGCCTGTCCTTGTGGTGCTTACAGGCTCATGGAAAAGACAAAAATAGACCGGATAAAAAGAATGAGTCCTATGAGTAAAACGCACAGATTAATGTGACTGAGGATAAGCCGGGGGGTGCAGGGAAGATCAGACTTCGGTTGGTCAGGGAAGGCCTCTTTGAGAGACACGTAACATACACAGATCGAAGACCTACTACGTGTTAGAGCCTGCAGGCTCCAAGGAAACAAGCATGAAGACAACATAGTTCTTGGTCTCAGGGGGCTTACTACCTAACAGGAGGGACAGACACAAAGACGGACAGTGACCAGACAGAGCACTAGCACAGAGATCCCACTGAGCCCACAGAAGGGGCAGCCAGCTCAGCCTGAGGGTTCATCCATCAGTCTGTCCATGGTTTGGCATCTGTTCTTTGCCAGAGCCTCAGGCTGCAAAGATGAGTGTGGCGGAATCTGGACGCATGTGTCTGTGGGGAGGACACAGGCAGGGCCAGAGGAGTTGAGCAGGCACTGCGAGCAGCCGGGGGACACATGGATTTTCTGCCCGTCCCTTATTGTGCAGGAAAAATAAGTGACAGGCACAGAGCAGAAGATCTCGGTTTAAGTGGGCAGCTCTGGCACCTGCTGCATGACTGGACCAGCCTCTGCTTCCTCGTCTGCAGAATGGGGATAAGAAGCTCTACTATAGAGCTTTCAAGAGGATTAAATGGCGACACAGAATTTAAGGTCTCTGGGAAACCACCAAGAAAGTGCATGCGTGCTGCTCACCGGTGGACTGCAAGGGTGGAGCTTCACCTCCCCAGGTAGGGCAAGAGGCAGGCACTGCTAGCCTTAGAGACAGAGCCGGGTCCTGTCCGGCTACTTACTTCCTAGCGCTGCCTCAGACAAACATCAACCTTCCTAGCCTCAGTTTCCTCATCTGTAAAAATAAGGACATTGCTACGTCTGCCGTAAGGACCCCATGAATGATACCCCTGACACATGGCAGGTGTTTAACTAATGTTCATCTCTTTCTATCCTGTCCTTCAAAATGATATGTGGAGGGCTGAGCTCAGTTGGGTATGTCCCTGGGGAAGTGACAGGTCATTTTCTCTCTCCAAGAGGAGGAAGATAGCAATATCTGCCTTGCTCTCAGTGAAACCCTGCTTAGTGTCCAGCATGATGAAGGCCTGCCCCGTCTGCTCCCTGGGAGCTCCCCTTCCTCCCCAGCACAGGACTTTAGGGTAAACAAAGTCATCAACCACCCACTCTCTGTGACTGCAGATAGGCCAGAATGTCATCTCCTAGTCCTATCATCTCTTTCCTCTCTGAAGACACAACTCCATATCACCTTCATTTCTACAGATGTCTGGAAGTCTACAACCTTCATACTGAGGTCTACAACCTTCATATTGAGGTCTATAACCTCAAAAAAGGTTAATGCTAAGAAGGCTAAATCTTGCCCTCAACACACATTTATTGTGCATCTACTAAGGGCCCAACCTGGGGAAATGCTCACAGGAAAGATAATACACTGAAAGGGAATTCAGACCAAGGGACAAGTGATTAATACATGATCATTTCAGAAAAGGGGTTTTGATGGCATAAGTAGGATGACAAGGGGACCTTGAGGATACTATGTGCTCTGTTGAGAAAAGGGATGTAGGGCCTGTCAAGGTGAAAGAGAAGGACACAAAAGGAGAGACCAAGAGCATTTATTATCCATTTGTCTGTTGACCAATTCATCTATCCATCAATATATGCATCCATCTCATCACCCATCCATCTATCTCATCCATCCATCCATCTCACCCATCCATCCATCTCATCTGTTTATCCATCTATCCATCCATGCATCTCATCTATCCATACATCCATCTATCCATCTCACCCATCCATCCATCTCATCCCTCCATCCATCTCATCTATTCATCTATCTCACCCATCTATCCATCTCATCCCTCCATCCATCTCACTCATTCATCCATCTCACCCATCCATCTCAACCATCCATCCATGCATCCATCTCATCCATGCATCCATCTCACCCATTCATCCATCTCACCCATCCATCTCAACCATCCATCCATCCATCCATCTCATCCATCCACCCGTCCATCTCATCCATGCATCCATCTCACCCATCCATCTCAACCATCCATCCATCCATCCATCTCATCCATCCACCCGTCCATCTCATCCATGCATCCATCTCATCCATGCATCCATCTCACCCATTCATCCATCTCACCCATCCATCTTAACCATCCATCCATCCATCCATTTCATCCCTCCATCCATCTTATCCATCCATTCCATCCATCCATCCATCTCACCCATTCATTCATCATCTCATCCATCTATCCCTCTCACCTCACCCATTCATCTTATCCATCCATCCATCCACCCATCCAAGTATCAGAAAATACTACGTACTCAGCACTGTGCTAGGCCCTTGGAATTGCACCAAACATCCTGCCATCCTGGGGTTTACAGTCCAGCTGGGAGAAAATTCCAGAAGAGAAACTAGACCAAATATTTACCCTGACTCCTGTCTTCTTTATCAGAAGTTGCCAACTGATAGACCTCGTAGAGTCCACAGTCTTGTTTTGTTCAGCTTAAAGTACATACTTTTAAGTAGAAAATTCAAATAAGAATGCCAATTTCTGGCTTCCTTTGAAAACCAGCAAGTCAGCAACACTGGGCCCTTTTTCCCATGTATGAAAACCAGCTGAGTGGCCTGCAGCTGCTGCCTCGGAAGGGGCCTCTGTTCTCACGCCCAGCGCAGTTCCCATTGCTCCCTGTCACCTCTCTGCATCTGAAACCAAGTGGCAGCTACCATTTGTCATGGAGCTTGTGCTGCTATTTTCCTTATAGCAGGGGATAGTTCTCGATGCCTGTGATTTTTCCTACCACCTGCCCCTTCACTCACTCACTGCATTGTCTCCTACGAGCAGCTGCACAGGCAACCCCCAACTTAGCTAAGCCCATTCTGGAGATGGCAATCAGCTCAGTGCAAATCTTCAGGAAACCCACAGCCCTAGCCCTGCTGCAAACCTGGGTCAGGAAAACGGACACGAAGCACCGGCCCTTCTCCTGCCATCACAGACGGCCTCTGTCCTGAAGAAGATCCACGTCCCAGGCATGCCTCCACAGGCCCCGGGGAGAAGAGACGTTCTGTAATGCAGTTGGCATCTGCCCAGAGCCCTTCCTCCCCAGGGCAAGACTGCAACTCAGGCGGGGTGGAGTGTGTAGATTCCAGCCCGGGAATAGCTATTGCTCAAGAAGGATCCATGCATCTGGGGGACTCCTTCGAAAGAAGGTCACTCGGAGGGCCTGGGCCAGAAAGCCACACTGGAGGGGGAGGTGAGACTCACAGTGAAACCATTAAACTCCTCAGAGGAAAGCAAGGTAAAGGCATGAGAGGTGCCTAGAGGAAACACCAGAGAGGGGAAATGAGAGGCTGTGGGTCCAAGTCTCCTTTAAGGGATTAGGGGCTGACCCCTTTGTGGTCTGAGCCCCATTATTTCTCCCGAATGAGTAGCCCAGCTGTGTTTGAACATCTACAAGTGACGGGGAGCTCACTCCCTCACCAGGCAGCCCACTTGGTCTTTAGATGATTTTGCCAGCGAGACACATTTTCTGGACATTGAACTGAAATATGTCTCCCTCTGTTTTCCCCCAGGGGTTCCAGTTCTACCAATTGGAAGCTACAGGAAGCAAGTCCTCTAGCTTGGTGGTTTCTAAACTTGGCTCTACACCATTCTAAAACACTGTCTCCTTAGCTCCACTCTAGATACTCGGATGCAGTTGTTCGAGGGAAACATCTCAGTTTGGCCTGTCCTGTCTCCATTCTGCCTTGCTCTGGTAACGGCCTCTCTATTTGTATTTGCATGGATGGAACTGGCCTCTCTCTTTTGTGCAGTCCTGGTGGGACCGTCCAACAGCATCCGCAGAGCAAGGGGTGGAATAAGCCACGCTTGCTCTTCCCCAGGAATTTGATTTTTGAACAGAGAGGAACATGGATGAAAGCCAACAGGAGCCGATTTAAACAAGACACTGTTTCAGCCGGCTCGATCCTCTGGCTGGAGGGGCCTGGGGTCTTGAGCTTCTTATTTTTCTTCACTTCTGGAAGCTTCCCTACCTATTTCCAATAAATCCCTACTTTGCCTAAGTCAGCCAAAGTCTATTTCTTTTTCAGCCACAGAACTCTGTCCCTTACAGAAGGTGCCTGAATGTCATTCTGATGGAAACAGTCGGGGGGAGGGGGGGGCGCTATGATCTTAGTCCATCCTCCTTGTTTCACATGAGGAAACAGAGGCCAGAGAGGAAAGCGCCCCCCCCATCCCACAGTATGGCCAGAGTTCTTTAGAAAGCAGCCAAGAAGAACTTTAGGAAGAAACAGCATCCATCAGATTTCTCCCCACATTCCCTTCGGCTCGAAGACATTTCCCCCAGATTTTCTAGCCTCTAGTTCTGAGGGCGAAGCTCTCCCCCAAGACTCTCCGAGGGTGGGAGTGACAGCTCTCACTGTCCCCCTTCCTCCCCGAGAGAGCCCGGTAGGAAGCGGCAGGGACACCAGGCCGTCGGATTGGACGGCGTAGGACCTCACGGAGAGAGGTCAGCACTTGAAAAATTCCTCCAGTCAAAGGGCTTGGGGCTTGGGTGCCACACAAGGCCCTCACTGTGCGCGCACATTGTCCCCCTGATATAAAAGGGGCCGGGCCTGGGAAAACGGAGCCGTCGCCAGGCGACCGGGCAGGCTGCTGGGGAATGCCCAGGGCCCCTCCCGCCCCCAGACTCCAGGGCCAGGGACGCCAGGGGAGAGGGAGGGGCAGAGGGTGCAGGGTGGGTGCCCAGAGGGAGCGGGGTGAGTCCACAAGTCCAGAGCCACCCCAGGTGGTGCTGGGTGGGGTGTCTGAGTCACAGAATGAAGGAGCAAGCAGAGAGGGGACAACCCCTTTCATTAGGCCCTGCCCATGTCCACCCCCACGCCTCCAGCCATCCAGAACCCCCTTTCCTTCCCCACACAAGCAGGCAGGGCCCGCCCTCGTTCAAGGAGAGGCTTTGGGATCGGGGAGGCGGCGGGGAGAGGCGTAAGGACTTCGCTTCCCACAGCCAAGTGTCTTCAACAGAGAGCTGTGTGTCTCCGCTCTAAGCCTCTCCACCAACTCTGGGAGGAGGGGACTGACTTGGAGTCTGTGCCTCCTCCTCACCGCAGAGGGACTGCCAGCCTGCCAGGATCTAGACACCCTCCTCCAGGGCTTCTGGAAGACGGCCCTCGAGCACATCCAGCTGCACTGAGAAGCAGGCCAAGTGGCTTCCTTCCCCCTGGCTCCCAGAACGATTATATTCACAAGCAATTAGTCATTGCAATTAATTGTTAATAACAGTTACCATTTTGGGGCCTATTACAACAGGCTAAGCCATGCACCAGCTCCACCCGTGCTATTATCTCTCATCTTTACAATTATCCTTCAAGAGAGAGATTCCACCATCCTGCCTTACTGCTCAGGGATGTGAGGTTCGGGGGTTGGACTTGCCCAAGGTCACATAACTGAGAGGCAGAACGGGGACCGGGGCCCACAGTACCCAGGCAGTCTGGCCTGGGCTAGACGGTCCCCTCGGCTTTGCTCCCTCCCTGCTGGTGACGGACTGTCCTCGTCACAGGCAGGGAAAGCTGCCCTCTGAGAATGGGGTCAGTTGGGGGGCCTGGTTTGGCTCCCTGGCCAAAGAGTGAGGAAGCTCAAAGGCCAGCCTCTCGCTGGCCCTGTGTGAGCAGGGCCAGCAGAGTCTCTTGTCACTGTCACCTCATAAGTGGGGGGCCAGATAAAATACAGGGCAGCCAGTTAAATTTGAATTTCCAATGAACAATCAATAATTTTATAGTATAAGTCTATCCCAAATATTGCATGAGATATACTTATACACATTCATTGTCTATATAAGTATTCCCTGGTGATGCCAGCTCTGAGGTCACACCCATGCCCATCCTTCCTCCAGGTGGCACAGACGAAAGCAGAATGTCCTGATCACCGCGGGCCCAACCAGGCCCAGGGCAAGTCCTCAGAGGGAGGCGCCAAGATGCCTGCAGTCCTCACGCCTTCAGTCAAAACAGTCTGGCCCCTCAGGGAAAGAGCCTCTGAGTTATCCCCTAGGCAGGAAGGAGGAGGGGGAATCTCTGGAATAACATGGCAAATTCAGGCACTGTTCCTGAATTCCAGGGAAATGGAGTGTTTTCTGAGACTCTCCCCCAGGGCATCCTCAATTCTGAACCTTCCCTTAATAACAGCCTTTGGCAAGAGCATCTATCATACATTAATCGAATCATCCATCGATCCTATGTTGCCACGTGCCAGGCACTGTGCTAGGCTCTGAGGATCTGTGGTTGCACAAAGGAGGCGTAAACTCTGCCCTTGGGAAGAGCATGTGGGTGGGACACGCCTGAGTCACAGGTGAACAAAGCACCCCACTGAAAGACACCCACGGAGGACAGAAACTAGGCATTCCCACAGGCTCACAGCCCGGTGAGGCCCGTGGTATAGGGAAGGTGGTGGCATTATGATCCCACTTGACAGATGAGCAAACTGAGTCTCAGACGGTACGGCAGCTTGGCTAAGACCACAGAGACGGTGAGCGGCACATTACCTGCTTTCCCCTTTTAACTCTCTGGGACACATGTTTGACATGTGTTAGGAAATCACATCTTTAGTATCAAAACACAGGGAAAAGAACAGAAAAGACCTGGCCTCAGATCCCTTTGTGCTTTAGAAAGAGCAAAATATTCTACACGGGTCCAAGGGCAGTTTCTATAAAAGGTCCAATTTGCAAGCCTGAACATCCAGATGGCTACGGGAACCCTGTTTTCCCTGGGGACCCTTAACCCTGGCTGGGCTCCGGCAGGGCGGGGCGGCCTGGCTGGAGGTGGGGCGCCTTCCTCTGAGGGTGAGGTCACCGGATCCTGTGCTTGGCCTCGCGCTGTAACATGGAGTGCTGCCACCCGCCGCCTCACGCTGCTCCCAGGCGCTGGGCGTGTGCGGGGCGTGAGGCTCCCCTGCTCCGAGGCAGACAGCCCCCCCCAGCACAGAGCGGGCTGGGCTTCAGGTGGAAGAGGGGGGGACAGCATGAGGACCACAGCTACCGGGATGGTCCTTTGGATGGCCCGAGCCAGATCCAGAGGCCCCTGGCATCTGTTCAGACTTGGGCGCAGAGCCTCGGGTCTCCTGACTGATAAACTGGGAACAGCCCTGGTGCCCTGTGCGGTTGTTCAGAGGGCTGAGTTCGAGAATCTACGAAAGCCGTTTAGCACAATGCCTGGTCCTGTCAACTGCGCCGTATGACGACGGTGAAGACATGACCTCATCCTCACAGCCCGCATTTCCCTCACTCGCTTGTTCATCCACTGGTTCAAGCGACACTCTCAAGCCTCTACCCAGTGCCAGGCACGGACGCCCGGCAGCCGTTCAGCAGGAGGGTGGCGCCACCAGAAACGCCTTTTAAGAAGTGAGCCCGGTTCAAGCCCCAGCCCGGCCACCCTTCTATGTCGTTTCCTTGAGCAGGTGCACCGTGTCTCTGTGCCCTGCCTCGTCGCCTTGAAGTCGGCCCCCTGACAGGTGAATCAGGAAACCCCCAGGAGCAGCGGTGAGTTGGCAAATGCTTAACAACCGGCTCTCTGGATGGAGACCAAAAAAAGCCCCGATTCAAGGCATTTGCCGATTTCTGTGATGTGAGTGCTTCCGCCGTGACCAGTGTGACGTTCTGTTGGATTGAGTATGGGGTGAGAGGGAAAACGAGGATCTAAGAATGCTGCCAAGGTCATTCCTGGGTTTCCTCTCGCACTCCCTGCCTTGTCCTTACCAATGACACGCCACCTCCCAAATCCCTCATTCGGTCCACAACCATGTCCTCCGAGCCTATCGGGTACCCTGTTTTAGACAAGGGACAACAAAGTCAGGGGTGAGGAGTGGTGGACGGGTGGCCGTGGAGGGGACACAGACAATTATCACGCCACGTAAGAACTCTTGGAGAATCCAGAAACTCACAAGATGCCTGTTCACGGATAACGTTACTATCTGGGACCGCAGTCTGAGTTCCTCTGGGCAGAAAGGTTGGTAGCTGGGGAGTGTTTCGAACCAAGGATACCTTTTCCTTTCTTCCCCAACAATAGGAGGAAGAAGAAACCATAGGGAAGGGTGGGGAATAAAAGGGAAAGTAACAATAGATCGTTGTTGAAAGGGAGTAGCAGACATTCTGGGAGCAAGGCTAAGTGGAGTAGGAGCACAGAAGGCCACTGCTCCAAAGGCACTGGGGGAGCAGCTGGGACAAAGGCCTGGCTGCTCCACCCGCCCCTGCCCCACCCCCTCCTTCCCAGGATCCAGAGACCTTGCAGGGGAAACCGAGAGCAGGGAGCTACGCCAACCACACCTGGTCACATTAAATGTTTTGATTTTGAAAATCAAACCTGGGGTTCTAATACATTCACAGGCAAGCTTGTTCCTTTTTTAAAAAATAATTTCAAACATCAGCCTTACAGTAACTAGCATCCTGGAATGTAAAGAGCCAAGATTTTATACATAGGTGAATAAAAAACAGAAACTCCTGAACTGTGTGTTTTACATTGCTGGCCCCTAAGGTAAGGTGAGTTTCAGACCCCATCAGGCCCATTCTGTTATCCTGATAGGACCGGGCAGGGATGTCACAAGCTAACTGAACACTTACTGTGTGTGGAGCACCGGGGACACAGAGAAGAATGAGACAGGCCTTGTTCTTGCAGAAGAGACAATTACAATACAATGCGGGATATGGCCCATGGCGCCAGGAAGGGTGTTTTAGGTTATACTAATACCGTGTTTCCCTGAAAATAAGACCTGCCCGTAAAATAAGCCCTCGCAGGATTTCTAAGCATTTGTGCAATAGAAGCCCTACCCCGAAAATAAGACCTAGTGATGGGTGTGGCTGTGCAGTGTATCTGCACAACCCATGCATTTTGCATAGCGAGCGGTAAAGAGGACGAACAGCCCTTCTCATCTGCCCCATGAGAGCTCTATTGCTCGACATGAGAGTTTGGGGCCAATGGTTCTAAAGGAAATAGAGTCGCAAGAAATTCAGGATGGAATTCAGGGTTTGGAGAGTTATGATGATGTTCCAGAAGAAGACGACTTAACTATACATAAATAAATGTAGATTGTTGTACCGTACTTAAAAAAACAACAACAAAAAAAAAACACATCCCCTGAAAATAAGCCCTAGGGTGTCTTCTTGAAGAAAAATAAATATAAAACCCTGTCTTATTTTCGGGGAAACACAGTAAAAGCGAGGTCGTTATTAGCACTGTTGGCAGGGCGGGGTGTATCAGGGAAGGCTTCACAGAAGAGGGGACACCTGAACAGGCTTTTAAGGATGAACAGAAATTGGCCAGATGAGCAAGACAGGGAAGGGTGTACCATGTAGCAGGGAACAGAATATGCTAAGGTAAAAGGGCATCTTTGAGAACTATAAGCCGTTGGCTATTCCTGCAGAAAAAAAACAGCAAAGAAGGAAGCAGAGCTGGAGACAGAGCTAGAGGGAGGGTAGACATCCTTGACTTTGACTTTGAGAGCAATGATGTACCACAGAATTATGAAAGGAGATGCATAAGGGGGGGGGAGGGAGGAACAAAGTGACATGGGTCAGATTTGTGTTTCAGAAAGATGACACTTTGGTGGTGACATGGAAAGAGGAAAGAGGTAAAGATAGGAGGCCTGAGAACAGTGAAGCTGCTGGAAAATTCTAGGCAAGAGAACCAGTGGAAAGGCAGGAGTGCAGAAGAAAACTGAGCTAGAATCCATTAATTTTATTTCTCCTTTCCCTTGTGTTCTCAGAACCAGTGGACCCATCCCGGAGGACAGCATCAACTTTAGTGTGGACCTACTCCTGTGCCAGGCCTTTTGGGTGGGGCTGGCCCAAACACCCTCACCAGGGCCAGCCCCATCAACCCAGGCAACCCCAGCAGAAGGTATATCCTCCATAGAATGCTTGGCCATGAGTCCCCCAGCAAAGATGGCTTTGGGACCCTCTGTTTCTCTGCAGGAGATGAGAGTTCCCTCCCCCTAGGTCACTAGCTAGGTATCAGATTGTCCATGGGGGGCCCAGGCTGGTTCAGAGTCTGTAAGCTGGACCCGCCAGGAGGGGAAGAGTGTTATCATGCAACCCCCTCACCTGCCCGCAGGGAAACCTGATTCCACAGGAAGGCGCTGGACCAGGAATGGGAAGACAGAGACGTGTAGAAAAGGGAGCCCCACTGTCCCTGTCAGTGGGGGTGGCTTCACTCTCAGTCCAGACTGTGGATCCTCTCCTCCCTCATTATCATCTCGAAGGGGGAAGCAAGGGACTGTGAGAGCTGCCCTCTTCCCCTGGGGAGACAGTTGGCATGATGAAGGCCGGGCTGGGTCAGGGGCTGACCCGGAGGCAGCCCCAGGCTCTGCCAAAGCCGCCCGGGCACCGCGGGGCTGGCGCGCCACCTGCTGGCCGCTCCTGGTGGCGGGAGACAGGCATCGTTCAGCGATGCTTCAGGACAGGATTGAGATCCTAAGGCAGCTGGGATCAATTTAGAGGAATTTGGGAACATACTGAGAACAGACAGGCTAGGCAGTCCGTGAGAATCTGGGTTGAAGTTGGGTATGAGAAGCGGACGTGTGGGTGGCGGGAAGTCTCCGTCACCAACATTGGATGGATGCAGGGCCAACTTCCAGGTGAGTCAACGAGTCTCAGTTTCCTACGTGTCCCCTCTTTTACCCACAGAGGGGCAAGAACACCACCACAACCAAAGATCACTGCTCTCAAATCCTAACTAGAGTGCGGGCACAGGGCATGCGGTTGAAATATATCGGGAGGCACTCCTCTGGCCAAAGCTGTGTCCTCACAAGTGTGCACAGCCTGAAACTCACAGTGTCCTCCCTGGGGATTGGAAAGACTGAACACCAAACTCAAAATTTAAACATTGCTTCACTGAGGCCATTCATTGCATTTCAGTCTCATTAATTGTGCCCCTACTCTCCTGCACACCACACGGGCACTGGGGGACAGAGATTAATAAGACCCAACTTTATCACCCAGGAGCTATAGGGAAAAATGACCAACAGACCAATGGAACAAACAAACAGCACAGTAGGATAAATCCTAATCCAGGCTTCCCGATACGTGGCATGAAGGTATTAAACAGGAATGCCTAGCAGGGCCTGCTGTCCAGACGATTAATGTCACTCAGGAAGGGCCACGATGGTATGTAACAGCAATACATGCTTAAGTAGCACATACCATTCACCAGGCACATGCTCTGCACTTGTACACTAACTCAGATGTTACCCCTACTTACATATGTTAACTCGATGAGGTGGGTGCTATTATTATTCTCATTTAGGTGCAGTAACTTGCAAAGGTCACATACTTTTTCAGGGTGGGGATGGGATGATTTGAAGCCTAGCTCTGATGTCCGTATTCATAACCACTGCCCCCTACTGCCATTTATTAAGTTCGAACCTCCCTACAAGAAGCAACTTTCCTGAAAAATAGCTGAGCCAGGGACAGCATAGCCAGCAAGGGTGACACTCAAAATCAAGGTCAAATATTAGGCCAAATAGAGACTGAAGACTTTAAGGGCCACATGGCCATTCTGACTGCCGGGCAGACAGGCAGTGGCACTCAGGGAAGAGGGCCTAGAGCAACACCTTGGCAGACATCCACCCCTGAGCTCAGAAGCTAAATGTGGAGCTTTACATAAACACATAAGTGGAGATAAACAGGCTTCATGGTAAGCCCCTCCAAGCAAGAAGGGACACCGAAGACAATTGAGACTAAATCAGAACAGAGGTGATTCATGTGGCCACTCTGGTTAAGAGGCGATTCCTGGGCAGGAAAGTGAAGACTGATGTCTGACTGTGCTAAACATACGTTAATGGTGACTGTATATTGAACGATACTCATGATAAACTATAAATAGCTCCCACTCCAAAGTACAGGCTTAATCATTCCCAACCTGAGTTAACTTCTCAAGGAAAGGATGTGAGTGTTTACATGCATGTTGGAATAACAGAGTACCTGGCACGCTTAGTGAGCTAGATACATTCATTTATTCACTTAATACATAGTTACTAGGTGCCTATAAGTGGCTGCCTTTGGAGACAGGCATATGCAATCTTGTCTTCCACCCCAAAAGGCCGCCCACTGTTGGACTGCTCTGCTTCCCATCCATGTGCTCCTCTGCCCTGATGCAGGTGCTTCCTGTCTCCACATTTGAGCTAACTCCCTGCACTGCATTTTCTGTCTCCAGCTGCCCTGACAATATTTATCACCTCTCAGTACCAAAAAGTTGGGGTAGAGACCTATTCTGCAACTGCATGAATGCAGGGACCTGTTCACTTCTATCCCTGAGCATTTAAACTGTGCCCTGAACTGAATAGAGCTCAGTAACCACCTGGTGAATGACTGCTGCAATGATATTGACACAAGCATCAGGTCTTTGTCCCCAATAGCTCACCATCTAGGGGGCACCACCTGAGAAGGGGCTGGAAAGTAGGTCCTTTCTGCTCACCATTGGTGTTCAGAGGACAGGCAGTGGAGCCAGACTGCCAGTACATGGAAGAGCTGGGAGGCAAACTCAGGGACTCTGGACCCAACGGTTTGGGATAAGGCCTGGCGGCATGTATGGGTTTTTTTTACCCTCATAACAGCCCCACTTTATGGAGGGAAGGTGGCTGAGGCTCAAAAAGGCTAATCTGGCAAGTCTTGCCAGATGTATTTCAGATTTAAGACCTTTCTCGTTTTTTTGGAAAGGTAACATGGTATAGATAGCGCATTTTATATAACACTTCCAGTGGTCCATGAGCCACACCCCATACCAAACGCATCATGATGGTTTCAGCAAATCATACCAACAAGCAAGCACACTGAGTGGTATAACTCAAGACTATTAGATCCTAACTTTCCTTTGGATCAGGCATTGCTGTTGAAGGAGCTAAGGAAATTTCACCCCAAAATATGAGTCCTTGGTATAAAGAATGTTTTGAATGAAAAGCCCTTAGCAATCAACAGGCCCCTGGAAGGGGCTTTCCCTATATCTGCATAACCAGACAGACCCATCAAAAGAACAACCTGACTTCCCTTCCCTTCCCTGTTATCTCACTATATTCTAGGAAAGAAGATCAAGAATGCAACCAGACCTGGCCCAAATCATTTTAAACATACTGTCTCTCAGGTTAATTTACAAGTCAATCTGTCTCCCCCATGCATTCATCCTCGCTAGCAGCCATTTACTGCCCCTAAACAGAATTATCTATATTCCTCATCCTCATCTTCCCTCCCCTCTAAAAGAAGGGTATAAAAATGTCTGGATCCCATCGGGATACTGGGTAATCACTCTGTGACCCTCCCCATGGACATGGTAAATAAACCCCTTTCTCGTATTAATCTGCCTTAACTGTGAGTTGATCTTTCAGCAAACTTTTGGGCGGAAAGGGGAAGTTTCCCCTTTAGGCCCAAAAGATTACAAAACATTTCTAATTTCCAAAATGTTCCGGATTTTTGATTTGCAAGTGAGGGACTGTGGACTTGTAAATGCAAAGCCCTTGGAAGAGAACGTGGCGCAGCGCAGGTGCTACAGGGACTGGCATGCAGTAGCCACTCGGTACTTGTCAGTGTCCTTCTCTCTGGCCTGTGTTTACACCACCTGAGCGTCTCATAGCTCCTCCCTCTTCTCCCCGAAGAGGTGAGATAAGCCCCATCTCCTCTGTTGCCCCAGAAGGTGGCAGTGCTTGTGGACTCCTGCTTACCAGTCTGTGTGTGCGTCGTCGATCACCAACAGGATCCTGGGTCTTTGGACAACAGGTGCGGAGGGGCCCAGAGGCTCCATCAGCCCGGCGGGGGCCTGCGGGGTCTGCTTCATGGCACTGGAGAGGGAACTAAACAGGCTGGATCCTGGAGAGGAGAAGGAGGCGGCCAGGGGCTGGGGGTGCCTCCTCTCCATGGCTGGGGAAGCGGGGGAGCTGGTGGAGCTATCTGGGCGCTGCAGGTCCGACATGTAGCCGTTGGGCAGGTTGGCCACGAAGCTGCTGTCGGAGAGACGCCGCCGGAGGAAATTCATGGCTGTAGGTGGAGATGGCTTGTTCCTACTCAGACGTGGCTTGGTGAGGCCCCGGCCGCAGGCTGCTAGGTGGAGGCGGTGGTAGGACTTGGGGCCAGAAGAGCCCGGGGAATTCTGCACGACCAGCAGTCGGCTCCAGCTGCCTTGGCTGTCCTCCTGGAAACAAGCCAAGCAACACATTAGCGGACGCGACCTCCTCCCCTGTGACAGCAACAGACACAGCACCTTCCTGCCCCGCCGCTGGTGGTGAAGTAAATTGGGACATCCTTTTAGAAAAGGAATTTGGCAACATGTATGAAGAGCACACATACCCTTTTAACACAAAATTTCCATTTTCTGGAATTCTATCCCAAGGAAAGAATCCAAGTTACAGAAAAAGCCTCATGTCCAAATATGTTTATCACAGGATTATTTACACTAGCAAAATAGCGGGAAGGATTTCAACCTTTAACCACAGGATAACGTATAAATAAACTAGAGCACAGTCACTCAAGGAACCTTTTGTGGCTACTAAAAAAGCATTCTGAAGGACAGTTTTTAGTAACAGAAAAAATTTCATGTTGTACTATTAAATAAAAAAGATCACGATACAAAAGTATAGGTTCAGAATGACTACGACTACGTAAAAGTTGAAATAACAACACTTTGAAGATAAAATAAACCAAAACGTTAACCATGACTGTAGTTTCATAATACAAGTACATGCCATTTTTTTCTTTTTCTTTCCCCTTATTTATATTTTCAAACTTTCTAGAATGCACATTACCGTGGACAGAAATGTACACCCCTATCAAATCCATAGCCCGAAAGTGATGGTATTTGGAGATGAGGACTTTAGGGTTAGATGAGATCGTGAGGGTGGGGCCCTCATGATGGGAGTGGAACCCCTGTAAGAAGAGACACCAGAAAGATCCCTCCCCGGGCCCTCTGCATAGTGAGGACTCAGCAGGAAGGCGGCCATCTGCAAGCCAGGAAGAGCGCCCCCACCAGGACCACGCTGGCACCCTGAGCCTGGACTTCCAGCCTCCAGAGCTGTGAGAAAATGAATTTCTGTTGTTTAAGCCATGCTGTCTATAGTATTTTGTTATGGTGGCCTGAGCAGACTAATACACATATTTATTATTTTTCTAAACAAAATAAAATAAGTTAAATGGAAAAAACCCAACCTGTTCATTTGAGATCAAAATATCTTGTTGAAAACAATGACTATTTAAACCAGGGGTCCCCAGACTTTTAAAATAGGGGGCCATTTCACTGTCCCTCAGACCGTTGGAGAGTACACACTGTGGGCCCGGGACGAGTCAGCTGCTAAGCAGGACAGGCAGCAGCGGCAAAAACACCCAAAGGGCCAGATAAATGTGCTAAGCAGCCCACATGTGGCCCGCGGGGCCGTGGTTTGAGGACACCTGATTTAAACCATGGGATTAGACTTCATATTTTTGTTAAGATTTTTTTAATATTTTTATTCAAGTAAAATTTACTTAAGAGTAAAATGCACAGTTCTTACGCATACAATTCTTTGAGTTTTGATAAATGTATACACTGGTATAAGATTTGTTATATTTCTATCACCTTATAAAGTTCCCTTGCACCCTTTCTGGTCACCCCTTCGTGGGCAAACACTCTTCTGATGTGTGTCAACATTCATGAATTCTACCTCTTCTTCAACATCATATAAACGTAACCATATATATTGCTCTTTTGCTAATGACTTCTTTCCCTCAATGTAATGGTTTTGAGACTGATTTATGTAATATGTACTAATAGTCATTCTATTTTTTTGAGCACTGTGCAGCATTCCACTGCATGGATAAGCCACTCCATCCTCCTATCGATAGACATTTCAAATGTTTCCAGTTTGGGGGTATTATGATAGAATTGCTATATGAATTTTTTATTTAAGTATTTTTGAGGAGATAGGTAGATAGATGATAAATAGATGGATAGATGGATTCATTTATAGATCTTTTCTTTAGGAAAATACCTAGGGGTTAATTTATTGGTTCATAGGGTAAGTATTTATTTAACTTAATAAGAAACTTTCAAAAAGTTTCCCATAGCGGCTGTTCATTTTGCACACTCCATTTGAGAGTTCTAGTTGCTCCACATCAACCTTTGGTTGTCAGTATTTTTTCATTTTAGCCATTCTAATGGGTGTAAATTGTGTTTTAAATTTATTTTCTCTGATACTTAATGAGGTGAGGAAAGTTTTCTGGGTTTATTGGTCATTAAAATATTCTCTTTTATAAAGTGTTCAAGTCTTTGGCCTATTTCTAAAAAGCAGGTTATCTTTTTATTTTTGATTTGTATGAGTTCTCTATACATTCTGGATACAAATCCTTTGTAAAACCTATATATTTGTGAACATTTTCTACCAGTCTGTGGCTCGCTGCTTCATTTCTTTCATGAGCAGAGTTTGGCAGAATGACTCTTTAAAAAGTAAATCTGAGATAAAATAATTAATTTTACTTGAGCTAAAAGCATCCCAATAAGAAAAAAAAAATGATGCCATAGGATGAGACCATACTTCCATATTTCTGATATTAGGAATATTTTACATATTCTTTCATATATATACACATACAACATGTATACATAATTATATATACATATATAAATCTATTATACATATCTACAGATATTTTGATAATCAGAAACTTTTCATTTTTAAGAAGTCCAACTTATCAAACTTTTCACTTATGGTTAGTGTTTTTGTATCTGCTCTTAAAACTCTTTGCCAACCCCAAGATCACAATCATATTGTCTTATAGTTTCCTTCAGAGGCTTTATGGGTGTAGCTTTTTCTGTTTAGGTCTATAATCCATCCAAATTTGATTTCTGAGTAGTGTATTTGTTAATACACCATGGTATGACGTTCCCCATTTTTCCCCATTCACTTATCCAGTTTGTCAGCACCATTTAGGAAAAATTTTTCTCCCATTGAATTGCTTTGGTAGCTTTGTTGGCACCAATGGGCCGTGTATGTGTGGGTCTATTTCTGGATTCCTTATTATGTTCCATTGATCTATTTGTCTTTTCTTATGCTGTCTTGATTACCGTGGCTTTATAGAAAGTTTTAAAATCAGGTAAGGTGAGTGCTGCAATTTACATTTTCTTTCTCAAGATCGTTTTAGGTATCCTAGGTCCTATATTAATATGCATTTTAAAATCAACTTGTATGAAAAATTCTTTGGGATATTGTTTAGTGTTACATAGATTGGCAACACTAAGAATTGACATCTTAACAACATTGAGTTTTCTACTTAGTGAACATGGTAGAACTCTCTATTTATTAAATTTTCTTTAGTTTCTCTCAGATGTTTTGACATTTTCAACATAGAGATCTTCCATACATTTTGATAAATGTATTCCTAGAAATTTCTTTTGTTTATTTTTTTGAGTGGCTTTTAAATGACACTATTTTCTAAATTTAATTTTCCATTTGTTTGTTGCTAGTATAATATTACTGTCATTATAGTGACAATATATTGACATGGTAAGTTCAAATATTGTTTCTACTAGTTGTTTATAGATTCCTTAATACTTTCTGTAATACTTAAATAATCATGTTACCTACAAATTAAGAGATCTTTACTTCTTTCTTTCCAATCTTAATGCCTTTTACCAATTTCACTTCTCTTATTACCCTAAGATCTCCAGTACTGAATAGAAATGATGAAAACAGACACTTTACCAATTTCACCATTAATAAGATCATCCCAATTTCACCATTAATAAGATGTTAACCATAGGATTTTTATAAATTCATTTTATCAGATTGAGGTAGTTCCTGGTATTCAACCCTTCACTGCTAAATTTGACTGGCTTTAAAAAAAAAAAGATTGAGGTAGTTCCCTTGTATTCTTAGTTGGCTGAGAGTTTTTATCACGAATGGGTGTTGAATTTGCCAAGTAATTTTCTAAATCTATTGAGAGGATTATAGGCTTTTTGAAATCATTTATTTGCTTCATAATGTGGTGAATTACATTGATTGATTTTCAAATGTTAAACCAAACTTGCAATCCTGGGATAAACACCACTTGATCATAGTGAATTACCCTTTTTATACATTGGTGGATTCAATCTTGATAACATTTTACTGAAGCTTTTTGTGTCTGTGTTCAGGACCCCAAATACTGGTCTGTAGTGTGTTTTTGATTTTTTTGGCAATGTCTTTGCCAGGTTTTGGTATCAGGGTAAAGTTGACCTCACAAAATAGCTGGGAAGTGTTCCCTCTTTTTCTATTTTCTGAAAGAGTTTGTGTAATATTGGTATTTTTTTTCTTATGTTATTGGAAGAATTCAACAGTGATGCCATCTGGGTTTGGGTTGGGTTTTCTTTGTGGGAAAGTTTTTAATAATTAATTTAATCTCCTTTTTTTTTTTATTAAAAATATTATTAAAATAATGTGTGCTTATGGCAAACTATTTCAATAGCACAGAAGACTATAAAGTGGAAAGTACCCCCTCACTCCACTCCCCACAAATAATCATTAACAATTTCTTATATATCCTTCCAGAAATTTTCTATGTGTATATAAGCATAGAAAATCTTTAGTTCTGCAACTTACTTTTATATATAAAAAACATCTTGAACATCTTCTCATGTCACTATGAATAGATCTGCATTGTCTGCTGTAGTATTCCCTTTTATGGATATACAATGATTTACTCAACCAATTCTGCCTTGATCTAGCTTTTTAAAATAAGTTAGTTTCTCAGTCTAATACGTACAGATGTTTCATTTCTGTTAGCATAAAAGATTCTAGAATCTTCCAGATGGGGTTTGCTTGACCAAAATAACTCATAAACAGTGTCTCCTGGGAGAAGGTTAAGTGTAATATTAAAAGTGAAGGGTAGACTTATGCCACAAGAAAAGATATTTATTGTGGACACTCAAATCAATTACAATAGCAATAAAGATCACAATATTGCATTTACTAACAGAGCAGACACATGATGACTTCAAGACCTCTACATTTGCTCCAAGCTATCAAGCTCAGCTGAACAAAATGCATAAGTTATTTTCTTTCATGAGCCTTGATGCTATTTATTAAGATAATTGACATAGATGTATGTTTCCCACGCACGATTCAGTTAGTATACCTAGATTAGTGGAAAAGAGACCAGAAGAAATTCATGGTAATTAATGTCAGTTAAATTCCTGTTTTCTGTGTTTCATATTGTCAGACTAATCCTTCAACTCTGATCCATAGGTTAAATAATGCAGTCAGGAGAAGGGTTGAATCAAAACTAATGAGACTTAGATCTTGAATTCTACTAATTTGGGGTTTTTGATAAGGTGGACAGAATATTTAAATATTGAAGACAAGGTGAGAAGTTATGTTTTACGTTTCTTTTAGGACATGTCTCTCTGCTCACTCATCCTAACCACATTACCTCATCTATACAAAGAAGAAAGTGAAGAGCGTGGTAATGAAATCTTGTATTTGAATGAGAGGTGGGAGTATAAGCTGACGCTGGCATCTTTCTCTGTGCAGATTTCCAGAATTGATCCTGCAGAACCACCCATTGGGTGGCTGCATGCTTTTTCCTTATCTATTTTTCCCACAGATGCTAGGACCAGTGTCCCAGATAGGACATGGTCATGCTTCATCTGTAAGTTTAAAAGTTGCCAGCTTCTTCACATCGAGCTCAAAACAGGCTTTCCAGAACAAATTGCAGAGCATGCCTTTTGTACTAATGATCTTATTTGAAACCCATGAATCTAGAAGTAGGTACAACTCATTCCCATTTTATGGAAGTGGAAGCCGGCTCAGAGGACTAGAATTGGTAATGAATGGAAGACATGAGATTTGAACCCAGGTGTTCTTTCTAAAGTGTCGCTATTTCCCTCCTCCTCGGTTCTTAACTCTGGCTGCCTTTTAGAACCACCATGGGCAACCTTTAAAAATATAATGATGTGCATGACCCATCCACAGAAATCCTGATTCAATTTATCTGGGTGGAGCCTGGATATTGGTATTTTTAAAAAGCTTTACAGATGATTCTAATATATTGGATCATAGTGCCTCTGGAACTAGATGAATGTTAGTTTAAATAATAAAAAATGAGGCAATGAAAATGGAACAATATACCCCCCACAGTCATAAATCAACAGCAGAAGAGGAATGGAGGGAATGTAGTCTGGTATTCATTTCGTGTGTGTGTGTGTGTGTGTGTGTGTGTGAGTGTCTCAGTGGGGGTCTCGTAAACTTTGCTGAATATCTGAAATAATGTTTAATAACATTTTTCATCCAGAAAAGGGCTAAATACTTAGCATCTCAGAAACAACCACATTAATAATGATCTACCAGTGAGGGAGAACTTACTAGGTGCCAGGCACCTTACAAGCATAGTTTAAAGCTCTCAACACATCTGTGAGGTAGGTACTGTTCTTGCCTCCCTTCTACTACTAGTTAGGAAGCTGAGGCTAAGCAACTGGCTCAAGGTCCTATGGACAGTAAGTGGCAAAGCTGGAATTTGGCCTAAGGGTGCTGCAGGCCAGGTGTAAACCCTTAATCATACACGCAACACAATCACAGAATTGAAACATCTCCCTAAACAACATCACCTGTGGAAAGGGTCATCTCCTACAAAGGCAGATTATGGAAATGTTGCTTGTTTGTTCTCCCCCTGCCTCCCTCCCTCCTTTCCTCTCTCTTTTTTCTTCCTCCTCCTCCTTTTTGACCTCTTTCTCCTAAGAATCCATGACTCATTTATTTCCTACATACAAGAAATTTATTGTTGCTACCAACATCAGTTATAATCGGGCTCCACGTGGTAGACTGGAAGATGATTCTTTTGTAACACATTAATAGAAAACAATAGACTGGATGGTGAGTGGGAGAATGGAAGTGCTCTTCCTATCCTCCTCCCCCCGGACTTAAATTCTATTTATTTATTTATTTATATTTTTAATTTCAGAATATTACAAGGGTACAAATGTTTTGGTTACATAAATTGCTTTTGTGTCATTTGAGTCAAAGTTATACTTGTGCCCATCACCCAGATAGTGTGCATTGTACCCAGTCGGTGTGAATTTCCCCATCCCCTCCACCCCCTCCCACCTGCTTGATTTCCATTGCGTTTTACTTCCATATGTGCACATAAGTGTTGATCTATTAGTTCCAATTTAATGGTGAGTACATGTGTTGTTTATTTTTCTGAACTTACTCTGTTTTACAAAGCTATTCACATTAATATTTTTCTGTTTCTTTTTATCTCAGTTTTGGCAGTACGTTATTTTAGTAATTTGTCCATTTCATCTTAGTTGTGAATTTGGCTGGCATAAAGTTGTTCATAATATTTCTTTTATTTTCTGTAGGATCTTCGTGATCCCTCTTGATATGCCCGATACTGGCAATTTGCTTTTTCTCTCTTTTTAATTGATCCATGTTAAGAATTTATAAATTTTATGAATCTTTTAAAGAAACAACTTGCAGTCTTTTCAATGTTCTCTATTGTTTGTTTTCTATTTCATGTTTTTCTGTTTTTTTATTGCTCCCTTTCTTCTCCTTATTTTGGTTTAAGTTTAATTTGCTCTTCAGTTTTCTAGAGTCTTAAAATGGAAACATAAGATCATTAAGTTTACCCAGGGACTGGTGGCTCACGCCTGTAATCCTAGCACTCAGGGAGGCCGAGGCAGGAGGATTGCTTGAGGCCAGGAGTTTGAGACCTGCCGGAACAAGAGTAAGACCCCATCTCTATTAAAAATAGAAAAATTAGCTGGGCATAGTGGTGTGCACTGTAGTTCCAGCTACTCAGGAGGATTGTTTGAACCCAGAAGTTTGAGGTTAAGTTATGATGACGCCATTCCACTCTAGCTCTGGAGACAGAGCAAGACCCTGTCTCAATAAATAAATAAATAAAAAAGCAATGTGCTTCCCTCCCAGAAATTTTGACATGTCGCATTCTCATTGTCATTCAATTTAAACAATTCTCAATTTCCGTTATTTTTTGACCCACGTCTTATTTAACTTTCAAAATTCAATGCTCTTTTAGGCATTTCCTTGTTATTGTTGTTAATATAGTTCATTTGTGATTAGTGAACACAGTCTATAAGGTTTTAATCCTTTGGCGTTTGTTGAGATTAATTTTATGGTTCAATATGGTCTATCGTGATGACTGTTCCATATGTACTTAAAAAGAATGTGTATTTTGCAGTCGTTGGGTGTAATGTTCTATAAATATCAATTAGATTGTTGTAAGTCAGGCTCGCCAGGAATCTGACTCTCCCACGGTGACTTGCAAGTAGGTTTATTGGAGAGTGCTCTCGTGGCCAACAGTCATGGGCAGGAGTGACCAGCAGGTGTGGGCTGAGGGAGGGGTTGAACTCCAACACAGTTTCAATGGAGGCCCCAGTTGATCTTGCTAGGAGCATGCATCTGGCCATCTCTTTAGATTTCCTCATTTTCCAGCCACTCTGTTAGCTTGCACTCTGTCCACCGACTTGTCAAAGCAATAAAACTCAGCTCTCTGCTCAGTTCCAGCTGCTCCTTGCCAGGTGGCCCAGTGAGTGCTTTCAGGGATGAGCCACATAAACGTGGATCTCACCCAGTGGGTGTGGTTTCCCCTCTTTCACTGGTCGAATCCCCTCTACCTTCTATCTACTTGCTGTTTCTCTCCAGCAACTTCAAATAGTTTCTTTGAATAGGTTCCAAAGTTTACAATCATCATCTATGAGAGTTTGAGTCCAACACAAGCTACTGGGTCATTACAAGCACTGAGCCTCTTCCACTTTTAAAATACTGGATGGAAAAGTTACAAAATGTCAGAGTTGAGGGGACCTTACAGTTTATTTAACAATTCCTTTTTTAGGAACTCTGGTCAACCTCACACTGGTAGGAATTCTCTCACTTTCTGAATCATCTCTTATGATCTTTGACCAACTCCCATGTTAGTCAAAGGCTCCTCCAGTAACTTCTCCCCACCATAGGGTCCAGTAGAGCTTACACCTGGCAAAGGGAGGCAGATAATGGAGTGAACAAACATTTATGGTTTGGGGTCCCTGCGAGTGAGGAATACACAGAGTGCTGTCAAAGAGATTAACACAGGACAGGGCTTCTTTAGACAGGATGAGCAGAGAAGGAAGGCCTTTCTGACAAGTTGACCTTTTTTTAAAAAAAATTTTTACTTTTAATTGACTAATAATTGTGTATTAATATATTTATGGTATGCAATGTGATGTTTTGATATTGTATACTCTGCAGATTAAATCAAGCTGATTAACAAATCCATCACTTCACATATTTTTTTGGTAGTAAAAACATTTAACATCTACTCTTAGCAATTTTGAAATATACAATGCATTGCTATGTATTACAGTCACCATTTTCTGTACAATGGATCACTAAAGCTTATTTCTCCTACCCAGCTAAAACTTTATACCCTTTGATCAACATCTCCCCTTTCTTCATCCACTCTTTCTTCATCCACTCTCCCCAGCTTCTTGTAACCAATTTTCTACCCTCTACTTCCATGAGTCTGACATTTTTAGAGTCCACATATAAGTGAGATCATGCAGTATTTTGTCTTTCTGGGCCTTGTTTTTATTTCACTTAGCATAATGTCCTTCAGTTTCATCCATGTTGTAGTAAATGACAGAATTTTCCCCCATTTTTAAGGTGGAATAGTATTCCATTATTTGTGTGTGTGTATGTATACACACACACACACATACACACATTTTCTTTATCCATTCATCTGATGACGGACACCTAGGTTGGTTCCATATCTTAGCTATTGTGAATATTGCTGCAATGAACATGGGGGTGCAGATCTCTCTCCAACATGCTGATTGCATTTCCTTTGGATACATACCCATTTCTGCTGGATTGTAGGGTAATTATATTTTTAATTTTCTAAGCAACCTTCACAATGGCTATATTAATTTATATTCCCACCCATAGTACACAAGTTTCCTTTTTCTTCACACCCTCTCCAACACTTGTTATCTTTCATCTTTTGGTAACAGCCGTTCTAACAGGTATGAAGTGATATCTCATTATGGTTTTAATTTTCATTTCCCTGATGATTAGTAATGATGAGCATGTTTTCATGTATCTTTTGGCCATTTGTATGTCATATTTTGAGAAATGTTTAGGTTGTTTGTCCATTTTTTTATTCGGTTATTTGTTTTCTTGCTATTGAGTTGTTTGAGTTCCTTATATATTTTGGATATTAGCCTTTTATCAGATGTATGGTTTGCAAATACTTTCTCTCAATCTGTGGGTAGTCTCTTTATTAATCATTCCTTTACTGTACAGAAGCGTTTTAGTTTGATGCAATGCCATTTGTTTATTTTTGCTTTCCTTGCCTGTGCTTTTGGAGACATATCCAAGAAATCATTGCCCAGACTGATGTCATGAAACTTTTCCTCTATGTTTTCTTCTTGTAGCTTTATAGTTTCAGGTCTTACATTTAAGTCTTTAATCCATTTTGAGTTTACTTTTGTATATGGTATAAGATAAGGGTCAAATTTTATTCTTCTGCCTAGGGATATCAATTTTCCCAACATCATTTACTGAAGAAATTGCCCTTTCTTCACTGTATGTTCTTGGCACCTTTGTTAATAATCACTTGACTGTGAATGTATGAGTTTGTTCTTAGACTGTCTGTCCCGTTCAATTGGTCAATGTGTCTATTTTTATATCAGTACCATGAAGATTTTATGGCTATAGCTTTGTAATAGATTTTGAAGTTCAGGGAATGTGATGCCTCCAGCTTTGTATTTTTTGCTAAAGATTGCTTTGGCTATTAAAGGTCTTTTGTGGATCCATATAAATTTTAGGATTGTTTTTTCTATTTCTGTGGAAAAATTATATTGGAATTTTGACAGGGATTGCACTGAATCTCTAGATTGTTTTAGGCAGCATGGACATTTTAACAATATTAATTCTTCCAATCCATGAACACAGGATACCTTTCCATTTATTTGTGTCATCTACATTTTCTTTCATCAATTTTTTTTTTGGTTTCAAGTATTCAGGCCTTTCACCTCCTTGGTTAAATTTATTCCTCAGTATTTTATTTTATTCTGATGCTATTGTGAATGTGACTGATTCCTTAATTTCTTTTTCAGATACACTAACAAGTATAAAAAAATGCTACTGATTTTTGTTTGTTGATTTTGTATCCTGCAAATTTACTGAATTCGTTCATCAGTTCTAACAGTTTTGGGTGGAGACCTTTAAGCTGAGACATAAAGCATGGGGAAAAAGAGAAATGGATGTGCAAAGGCCCTGAGGTAGAAAAAGCTAGACACATTTGGAGAATAGAAGGAAGGCCAACCCAACCATGGAGCAAAAACAAGATTTTTATAAGAAAATGTTTTAGAGGAGTAGAGAGGGGTCAGATAATGAAGGGCCATATTGAATTTTAATCCAGTCATGAAAGTAACCCAACAGAGGGTTATGGACAAGAGAGAAATCTAGTCTACCTGGCCTTTTTGCAGAAAACCAACTGTAGAGGATGTGTATATGGAAGAAGCTAGATAGGTTAGGAGGCTACTGTAGTCATTTTGATCTATAGATAGGAAAGACAGGAGCTAGACTGTGTATTTTCCAGTTTTAATCTGATGGCAGGACAAACTGCAGTTGAGAACTCTGGGGAAAAAGGTCAGGAAGACACTGGGATGGGACCCAGCAGACTCACTGGGCACCCAGCTCTGTGCTGCCCCACCACTGGCCACTAGAGGGCAGGAGCGACCATAGCAGACAGGAAAAACAACATGTTACAGAGCCACTTTTCAGGATTCCTGGAGGCTGTGGCATTTAGGAAAACTTTACTGGGAAGGGTTTAAAAACAGGGTGAAAGATTTCTCCAACTTAGGGGTGAAGGCTGAAGACAGAAGTAAGGTGAAAATCAGGGACCCGGGTTTTGCATCAAAGCAAGAAGAGCTCTGGAAGAGCGAGAGCCTCCCAGTGGCGGCACCAGCTACCTTGGGAAAGGCTGAGCCACTGACTATCTGGACAGGAGAGGGGACACCTGTGCCCGGATGTCTCACAGTCACCCCAGATTCATTTCCTTGCTCACTCTCAGATGAGTGTATGCACCTGGGCCCCCCACTTCTGAGCCCCCACTCCTGTCCGCTCACTCAGGCCATAAACCTGAGTCTCGCCCTTCACTCCTTGACCTCACGGGGTTCAGCCACTCCATCACCAGGTCCTGTCACTTCTGTCTCCCCAAACATCTTCAAACTCATCCCTTCCCCTCCGTTATTCCTTAAATAGTCTTGGTCCACCATCTCTCCCCGTGCCTATTGCAATTGCCTCCCTGCCTCCAGTCGCAGCTATTCAATCAACTTCCCACAGGGCAGCCAGAGAGAGCTTTCTAGACAGCAACCTTGACCATACGGAAGGCCCCTCATGGCTTCCCGAATACCCTTAGGATAAAGGACACACCTTCACCCAGAAAGACCTTCAGGGTTTGGTCATTGCCATCTTCATCAGTGTTTTCCTTACTGCTTTGGCCAGGTAAGATGGAACTCTTCCAATGAGCCATGCACTTCCAAACATCCATGTCCTTCATATGCTTTTCCCTCTGCCTGGAACACCATCTGCACTGCATTCCCTTCTTCCTTCACTGCTCGCCTGGAACACCATCTGCACTGCATTCCCTTCTTCCTTCACTGCTCGGCTGACCCCTGGGGGGGGCAATGAAACTTAGGAGCTGAGAGCACAGACTTCAAAGGCAGACAGACTATGCTTCCAATGCCAGGTCTGCCACTCACTAATGCAAATAGCTGGGAGACTTGGGGCAACTTATTCAACCTCTGTACCTCAGTCAGTTTCCTCATCTGTAAAAAGTAATGGCTACTTTACAAATTGATGTGAGCACTGAATGAGATGACAGATGTAACACAGTGCCGTGCCTGGCATGTCATGCACTCTACATACTAACTACATCATTATTTATGACCATTGTTTATACCTATCGACCCATATAAGGCTATTGGGAAGATCAAATGAAAGAATACACACAAGTGCTTTTGAAACAATGAACAATTATGCAAGTAATAATAATAATACAATGTCGTTGTTAGGAGT